>CM034153.1:521584573-522012073 GCA_019776745.2 Taxus chinensis
TAAGAAATCCACTTTGACAAATCATATTTCATACCTTAACTCTTATTTGTACATGTAAGCTTATCTTTTAATATAAGATAAACCTTTATCATTTCACATGGGTTCCACATTTTTAGACTTTTTACAAATAAAATATACAAAATATTTATGACCTCACTCCTTGTCCTTATTACCAATATAATATTTCTAATTCCTAATCACGTAGACCCTACTTCTCTACTTATCCCAACTTTGACATTTTAACATTATCTGAACCACTTACGACAAACATTTACTTTTTACAACATTCCTATTGTACTTTGACTGTTACTGTACTATACATTGTTGGCGGCACCGTACTGATGGCGCCATTATCTTCTATCAGACGATACTACTAATTACACTTAACAACATCCTATTCCTAATACATACATTAATGAAATAGAAATTACAGAGGAAAATTTTAGTGTCGACATCTTCCCCCTTCCTAGCTTCTACTCCGTCCTCGGAGTAGACTATTCTGGTGCTTGGAAAATCTTCAACTTGTCGTGGTTGACCCATTTCGTAATGGGAGTGCCATCCAATTCCTCCAGTTGGTATGTATCCATTTTCATGCCACAGCTGCTATTTTGTAGGGCCCCATGGATTTTTGGAAGAAATTTTCTCTGTCTTCTTTTTTTGTATCTAGAATCATATACTAGAACCAAGTCATTCACATGAAATGGAGACCAATGGATCTTTTGATCAAAGTATTCCTTCTGCTTCATTTTCTTCTTATGGCTTGTATCCTTTGCTATTTCCCTCATTTCCTCTAGCAAATGAAGATGTACCAACCTTTCTTTTACTGAATCACTTTCATCCATCCTTTCATTTTTCATAACTCTCACAGTGGGAATTTCAAACTCAATAGGAAGAACTGGATCAATGCCATTAGGCCAACTGAAATGGGGAGTATCCTGTTGCTGACTTTGATGTTGCCCTATATGCCCACAATGCTGCATGAATCCTTTTATCCCACTTATGTGCCTGCAAGGCTGCATCTTTTGCTATAATTTGACACAACACAAAATTTGTTCGTTCCACCTATCCATTTGTGTTTCGCTTGTATGTGTTGCCTTCTTGTGCTTGATAGAAAATTTATTGACTAGAGCTTCTACTACCTCATTAATGAAGTGGCTTCCTTGATTTGTTACAATTTCTAATGGACAACCAAATCTGGTGACAATGCGTTCATATATGAACCTTTCCACCTCATCCATGGAAGTTGTTTTCAATGGACTAGCTTCAACCCACTTGGTTAAATAATTTGTGGCAACTACAATATACTTATTTTTGCATGAGTTAGTTGGAAGTGGACCAATAATGTCTATTCCCCACTTTTCAAAGGGACCAAGTGGAAGAATAGGACATAATGGAGCTGATGAAGTCTTACGGTTACCATGTGTTTGACAAATATCACATGTCTTACAATAATTATAACAATCTTTAAAAAGAGTGGGCCAGTGATAACCTGCATCCAAGATCCTTCTTGCTGTAAGTTTTCCAGAGAAGTGCCCTCCACATGTACCATTGTGGAATTCTTCTAGCAGTTCCTTCCCTTGATCACGTCCAACTGCCCTCTTGTAGCTGTCCATCATGTCCTATTCGAAATAATACTCCATGCAGAATAGAATATGAACGACTGGCTTGAGTAATCTTTCTCTTCGTCTTTGCATTGGAACCATCAGGAAACTTGAATTCATTCAGATAATTCCAAATATCTATGTATTCACTAGGGATTGTGTCAAGGGATAACAAGGCTGCATCGGGGAAATCATCATCATCACAAGATGATCCTAAACCATCATAGGCTCGAGAGAGTGCATTTGCATTGACTTGCTTCTTTCCTGGCCTATCTATATTATAAAATTCAAATTCTTGTAGCAAAATTATCCATCTTGCTATCCTCCCTGATGGGTTAGGCTTATTGACAATATATTTTAGAGCCTGATGATCTGTTACAACTATAAATTTCTGCCCTAGCAAGTAATTTCTAAACTTCTTTACAACAAAAATGATAGCTAGAGCCTCTTTTTCAGTTACAATATAATTTACCTTAGCACTGCTCATTTGTTTGCTCCCAAAGTAAATTGGATGTTCATTCCCATTTTCATCCTTTTGGCTCAAAGTAATTCCTAGTGCTACATTTGAGGCATCAGTGTACACAATGAATGGCTTGCTCCAATCTGGATTCTTTAAAATAGGTGAAGACACCAGGGCTTCCTTCAGTTGTCTAAAAGCTTCATGTGCCTTATTTCCTAATTCATAAGTAACATCCTTCTTCAAGAACTGGGTTAGTGGCTGTGCAATCTTTGAGAAATTCTTGATGAACCTTCTATAGTAACCCACATGGCCTAAAAATGATCTCAACTTACTTCTATTCATAGGAAATGGTAAATCTTTGATTTTTGAAACTTTATCAGGATCAGGTACCAATACCATATCTGGATACAACATGCCCTAACAAAACACCTTTAGAACATCCAAAGACACACTTTGAAGGGTTTAGTGAGGCTTGTGCTTCATCTAACGTTTGAAATGTTGTCTCCATTTGGTGCAGGTGGTCCAAATTGCTCCCATAGATGTAAAAATCATCCAGAAATACTCTAATGAAGGTCCCAATGTAGGGTTCGAACACTCTATTCATCAAACGTTGGAATGTTGCTGGAGCATTACACAACCCAAAAGGCATAACTCTATAAGCAAACGTTCACCAAGGAGTGGTGAACCGTGGTCTTCAGCTGATCTTTCTCTGCTATACGAACTTGGTTGTAGCCGCTATATCCATCAGCAAAACTATAACACTCCTGGCTAGCTACTTTGTCCAAGTTCTGATCTGAAAATGGAAGAGGGTAATGATCCTTCTTTGTTGCCTTATTGAGCTTCCTGTAATCAACACAAATGCGTAGCTTCCCATTCTCTTTTATTGAGATCATCAATGGGAGAAACCCATTCTGAATTCTCCACAGCAAATATGAATCCTGCATCAAGTAACTTATCTATTTCTTCTTTTACAGTCTTGGAAAAATTAGGATTCATTCTATATGGCATTTGCTTTATGGGCTTAGCACCATCTACCAGCTCAATAGAATGTTCTACCCAACTTACTTGACGGAGTTCCTTGTAATCAAAAGTGAATATGTGTATGTACCTTCGAAAGAGCTAGAGGTAGGATTCCTTCTCACTCTCCATCATAGCATCACCAATCTTTATTTGTTGGAGACGATCATCAACTTCTTCTTCAGATTATTTTATGGGGTCATGAGCTCAGTGTGACTGGAAAGATATTCATGACTGAAACATCAACCTCCTCTTTCTTCATCTTCAGTGTCCACTTCACTGGTACTAGAGTAATCAGAGGATGTTCAATCATCAGTTTCATCACTTGAATCCACAAGTTCTGCCTTATGATGTCGAGGGATCACATTTATCTTCACCTTCTCTCTACCACGTCCAAGTTTCATGAAACCTTCATTTCTATTAGTTTCTTGCATGAACTCTCCTTAGCCATGGTCTTCCCAACAACATTGGGTACGCAACAGTACCATTTTTCATCACCTGAAAGTCTACCACACATATAACACCCCATAACAGATATTGCCACATTTGAAACTACACCTTTTGGTTTAGTTTTTCCTTTATTTAATGACCTTAACATAAGTGTTGAAGGGAAATCAATTTTTAAACCCAACATATTCATTACAGACTCGGTCATTACATTAACTGCAGCACCTCCATCAACCAAGACATCATAAATTGAAATACCATTACATAATTCCTCAGCTTGTGGAGCATAGGGATCCTCCTCTGCCTCCAAAACAGGGACCTCAACCTCCTTCCTTCGTCGAGATTTGAGCCCACTTCGTAGCTCCTGCCTCTTCTCAGAAGACATAGCCAAGAGTTGACCATATGTAACATTTGCAGGCCTTTTGAACAGATCTTCCAAGATGGAGTATGGTCCTTGCCCCTGTGAAATAAAAAAATGCTGCACACCTAACTTTCTTCTCCTATGTTTCTTACTAGTTTCTCCTTTCATCTTCTTAGGATCATTTCCATCTTGATTATCTTTTTATTTCTTTCTCTTTGTTACAAACACATCTACTTCATTATTTCTGCTCTTATCTACTACATCAAAAGAATTCACAGGTGCTTTTCCTTTATCATTATCTCCTTTACCAGATGTAGAAGCTCTATCTAGACAATTATACTTATAATGACCCTTTTTATAACAACCATAACATACAACTTCAGAAATATTTCTTTTTGGACCTCTATCTCCTCCCTGAGAACTAAATTATTTTCCTTGAAGAAGATTAATAGTTAACTAACCCATCTTTTTGAGAAGATCTTCATACTCAGTAGATGTACTAGGAGAAATATTTGTGCTCACTGGGAGTGGTTGTGGATTATGGACCAAAGGTGCTGGTGTAGGCTCTACTTTAGCAAAAATTTCTTTGGGCTCCTCTTCCATGCTTTCTTCTTACCTTCTTGCAATCTCCTTTGCTTGTTCAATGGTATTTGGGTGGTCATACTTCACTCGTTGTCTGATCTCTGGCTTCATCCCAAGAATGAAGTGCTTACATAGGATATTATCCATGCCATTCATCAACCCATCCGCTAATCCTTCCTTCCGGATCTGGGCGTCAAGCTTCCTCCTTAGCTCTAGAACACGAGCATGATAATCCCTTATCTTCTCCTTCTCTCCTTGGTTTATCTTTGTGATATCAATCATGAGATCTGTATATCTCTGTTGTTCACCAAATTCTTCAAGAAAACTTTTAGTTAATAAATCCCATGAGTTTTTCACATTATCACCTAGTGTTTCAAACCACCTAAGGGCTGAACCATCCAAAAAGGTAGGAGAAAATTCAATCCATTGTTCCCTTCTTATAAGGCCATTACAAATACAAGATCGTTTAAACTCTTGAATGAAAGAGGAAGCATCTTCATTAGATTGGGCTGAAAAAACAGGAATCTTCCCCATTTTCAAAAGTAACCACAGTGAAATACCAACCCAAAAGTACAATCAATAAGACTTATGTGCACCAATAATTAAAATCACTATAATAGAAAATAGAAATGACCACGATAAACTATAGTAAAACTTGACTTACTGTAGTAAAAACTGACTTTACTGTGGTAAACACTATTCACAGTAAAAAGTGAAGTTACTGCGGTAAATACTATTCATGGTAAAAAGTGACTTTACTGTGGTAAATACTATTCATAGCAAAAATGAATTTACCATGGTAACTACTATTCACGGCAAAAATGACTTTACCATGGTAACTACTATGTACGGTAAAAACAAGGTTACCCTCCAATTGATTTTTGACTAAGTGGGAATATCTCTCCAGACAATCCACCAACGAGGAATGGTGCCGGCAACGGAACCAAAATTTCATCACCAATCCGGCACTATGATAATTCTTCATCGGGAACTCCTCATGCTATGATTATTCACTAATGCATAACCTTTAGTTTGGTGGATGTAATCTGGAAACAAAACAATAAACATAACACAAGAATACCATCGACTATGATAAGATAGAATGATGAAAAATATGAAATATCAAACTAAATTATAATATTAACATGAAATTGTTACAATCTCACCCATGAGGTACTTCAAGTGTTATTGACTTCACTTGCCTTCCACCAATACTATGGGAGAAACTTTACAATTACACCTCTTAATGGCTTCTTCAACACACCTTTAAACTGATGGCTTCCTTTACACACTTCATACAATATTTCTCGCTACTTCCATCTATGCTAAATGAGGGGGGTGGCCTCTTTATTTATAGAACTTCCAGGCTTATCCATCTTATCTCTAAGATAGGATAAGAAATCCACTCTGACGAATAATATTCCATACCTTAACTCTTATCTGTACATATAAGCTTATCTTTTAAGATAAGATAAACCTTATCATTTCACATGGTTCCACATTTTTAGACTTTTTACAAATAAAATACACAAAATATTTATGACCTCACTCCTTGTCCTTATTACCAATATAATATTTCTAATTCCTAATCATGTAGACCCTACTTCTCTACTTATCCCAACTTTGACATTTTAACATTACCGGTCCACTTACGACAAATATTTACTTTTTACAACATTCCTATTGTACTTTTACTGTTACTATACTCTACATTATTCGCGGCACCGTACTGACGGCACCGCTATCTTCTATCAGATGTTACTACTAATTACACTTAACAACATCCTATTCCTAATACATACATTAATGCAATAGAAATTACGGACGAAATTTTTAGTGTCAACAGGTCACCCTCTAATGGAGACCTCCTAACAAAATATCAACAACATATGAACATACAAAAACACAAGTTGCCAAGGTGACCTATTGCCAATACCCAAAGTTCTTTCATTATTGGTATCTTATCCCCTTTTGTTTGTTGTGTTATAATTTCTTGCAAAATCAAAATAATACCTTTTTGGCTTCATGGCCTTATCAATGACATCAAAGCCATAAAATGCATATATACATATTAATTCACATAATCAACTAACACAAATTAAAACATCACTAAAATCAAGTGGTTTCACCTATTGTTTACAATTTCAAGATATTTCAATTTTTTCATTCCATCATCAACAATGAGATCACAAGACTAGCTAGATCATCTAACAAAATCTATGTATCAAAATCTAATGTGTCAGTATAAATATATAGAAGTAACTCTAGATCATCATCAATACTAAAATATCAATCCATGTATATAATTCACCACATATCCATAATCAAAATATCTATAATTTCTATGAAAATACTGACCAAATAAAATAATTTCCATCTATTAATGTTTAATGATCAAATATGATAAATAAGTCTATGCCTCCAATCCAAAGTAAGAAAAAATCATAGTAAGATCAATGTCGAACAGGAATGGGCACTATAACTTCCTTCCCTTATACTCGACTTCCTTATGGAAGTCACTGGAATAAGTGTGGGAACAAGGCATACTAACTTTCAAGATAACCTCTATGAGGTTAACCAAGTTACATCATGGAACAGATAGACAAGAAACGGTCGATGGAATCCTAATGAATGGTATCCATGGTTCAAGAAGAGTAGGAAAGAAAATTTACATACACAAGGTGTCCACACAGCCACACATATAAATAACACATGGTCAAAAGGAAGATAAGAATTCCACTTGGGTTGAATTTTTACTACAACTTTTTTCATTTTAGACAAGATTAACAACTACCAATCATGACCTTCAATTTGTGTGAGAACCCACACCTTATCATAGAACTAACATATTCAGGGTCACAAAAAATGAGGCTTAACAATAAGGAAAGCACGTAGTTTTAACAAAAGTGTTTACAAGGATGAATATTATCCATTCAAACTACTGTATATAATTAGGAAGAAATCATTTAAATTTTCATGGTAGCACAAAGCATAATATTGGTTAAAAGGTTTCCATAACTTGGATTTGTCCTCAAAAATTGTAACACAAAACCGCAATTCCTGATTTAGGAAACCCAAACAATTAGAAAACATTTCCATTTTTATTTTTATTTTGGCGATAGTTAATCTTTCACATATTATCATATTGAAACCAAAGGTACCATTATCTATATAAAATACAACAACATTTATTAATTTCAAAGCTATCATAACATAAGGACTCCTAAATTGTTCACAAAATTAATATAATAACACATAGAAACACAGTGAGCTAGGAGAAGATAGCTAACAAGAGGGATCCAATGAATAATTCATGACAGAAAAACACAAAACATTCTTGCAGACACTTATGAACACAACCTTCACCATTTTCTTCCCAAGGAAAAGGGGGACAACATCATGGTTCCCTAAAATAAATAGGATTCCAAAATTCCTGCATATTCTTAACATATGTTTCCTAAGCTTTTTAATTAACCTAGGTCACCAATGTACTATTCCTAACACAAGAAGGGTGCCTCCCTAAAATTGGATACATAAGATCACTCATAAACGAAAACAAAACATACACCTGTCTAGCTAAGAGGAAAAAGGGTATGCTAAGTTGAAGGGTTCCTACAAGGGGAAAAATTACACACATTAATTTTCAAGGTGTAAAACACGGCTAGAACACAACACCATCAACAAGTTACTCCATTGTTCAAGGTAGGAAAATAGATTTAAAGGTTCTAATAGTTGCCATTTTTGGCAAGATGGACATAGGGCCCACTAACATGAACATAACAATTATTTCATTTTAACAAGATGGTACATTCCTTATGCACACTTCTAAGAAAATTGCATAATAACCAGTTAGAAGTAAAAAAAATGACTTAGCATGTGACTTGTGTTATAAACATTATACATGTGTTTTTTGTTTTATATAACAAGGGAGGTATATTCATTTTATTATCATGGTTTTCACCTTGAGTTCATTACAAGTTTCGTACTATTTTTTTGTATACTAATCTAGATTTGAACCAACTCATTCTTTCAGGATTTATGGTTTTGGTATTATATCGCATACTAATTACCATAAAGTATCCTGATAACTTTACATTATACATGTTATGTTAAGGCATTTTTCTAATGCTTCAACATTATTTACAACATCTTAACGCCTTAGGGCACATTTGAGATTAGAAACTCATACCGTAGCTCAATAGAACTGTTTAATTATTCTATTATTTAGATTACATCCTTTATAAATTTTTGGGCATACAAAATAAATTTTATACAAAACAAGTTCTTTATTTTCTTGTGTTCAATCCCATAAATTTATCCGTTCCATAATCCAATTTATAAAACACTAGTTATAGTTACATTCGCCAAACACATCTCTTATAAGCTTCTAATAAATGTGTTCATTATATTATGGTACCCCAACTCTTGTGTCATTAAGGATCATCACCAATGTTGACATGATTTCTTGTCCTTTTATATAAGTGGAAAAATTTATCCATTCTATTTCCAGGGAATTATAGTGGGGATTCTTGCTATTTTTCTCATAGTTTTCATTTCTTCATTTAAACCACAAGGTTAGAGTAAGGAAAAAATTCTTTAATGTACACATTAATTATTAAGTTTCAAACATCCCAACCTCCTAATTAGATTTATAATATGTTCTATTTTAGCAAATTACCAATTAAATTTTAATAAGTGGGAAGAGCCAATCTTATCACATTATTAATTTTATAGAAACAAGAGATCATTAACAAAAATGGAACACACCAAGTTTAAAATATTTTAACAAATAATTACATGCATCACCTATGCACTGTAATTGGGTCTCCAAAAGTATAAATAGGAGTTATGATGAAGGTGCACATTATAGTTACAAATTTTCTTTTACGAGTTCAAGGATTTTAGATTAGTATGGGGAGAAAAACAATGTTTACAAATTATACTCAAAATAGGTATACTATAAGAAGGGATAGTTTCCCAACAAAACTTAGATCCCCACAAAATACCATCAATCAATAAATCAAGGTAACTAGGGGAAATTATTCTATAGGAACCACACTTCCTCACCGAGAGAACATCAAAACAGCAAGAGGGTCATCAACTAATTTACTCAAACATAGCCTCTAAGGGTAAGAGTTATAGCCTTGGATGAAATAACATCACATAAAAATAGCTAAGGTAAGACTCTTACAACCTATAAAACCAAAATCTATGAGAACAAGGTCAAAAAAGGGCCCCAAATGCGTCCATAACTGCCTAAACATAACTTGATATTAATATATTATAGTGTGGTATAAGTTAAACAATACAAGAGATAAAAACAAGAGTATATCCATGTATAGGTCCTTGAGATAAAAAAAATCACAATTATTTAAGCCCAATGCCCAAAGGGCTTAAGTATAACCATATTTACCCAAGGTACATATAGTCCAATTGTCAATCTTTTCTAAAATAAAAAAGGGAACCATGTTAGAACTACAGTATTCCCATCGGTGGACCATCACATCCCAACAATACACTATCCAATAGAAACCTGTAATTATCCAAGAGCTAATCCATCCCTGACAAAATCCATATGCTCATACTAAAAATCAAATCCATCAATCTGATAGACAAGGTTAAAATTGAGGTACAAGAAGAAGCAAAATCACTGTCAAAATTTCCAACTATACTGCATCAAATGCAAATTCCTCTATTTAGGAATAATGTGTATCCAAGAGGGATCAATCCAAGAACCTAGAAACATAAAGCCCCCTCTCACTCCAGAACTAAAGGTATGATTTGAAGCACCTAGGATAATAACCAAGACTCCTAGTGTGTACCCCAATACATAAAGAGAACATAACACAACATAATAGAACCAACTCATTAGCAGACAAGAATAAAAACACATAACATTATTAACAACATTTAGCCAAGTTTCCATCAAGACAAACAAGCTAAAGGTTACTAAACAAAAGAAATATCGACACTCAAGAAAATGGCTAAGTAGTCTTATTTCAATCCTTGGAAATCTTGCAATAAGATTAAATATACTAAGTAGATCCTTAGAGGTTCTCAATCAAATCATAAAAATAAATTATAGTCCATGATAAAAGAACTTAAGTTTAAAAATATAAAACACATGAAATATTCACATCACAATCACTTTGTAGCCCTTTATGGGCCACCAGTAGGGGTACTCAACATTGAGCTCACATCTCAGAATAAACATACAAACTGGATCTTATATGACATCATGTCATAGTATCTACTCTCCGATATGGGAATTAATTCCTCAAGTGATAACACACAACCTCTCATCCCGAAAAACTGGATCTGGGTAGTAGCTCCACTAAATTATTTTCCTTGAAGAAGATTAATAGTTAACTAACCCATCTTTTTGAGAAGATCTTCATACTCAGTAGATGTACTAGGAGAAATATTTGTGCTCACTGGGAGTGGTTGTGGATTATGGACCAAAGGTGCTGGTGTAGGCTCTAGTTTAGCAAAAATTTCTTTGGGCTCCTCTTCCATGCTTTCTTCTTACCTTCTTGCAATCTCCTTTGCTTGTTCAATGGTATTTGGGTGGTCATACTTCACTCGTTGTCTGATCTCTGGCTTCATCCCAAGAATGAAGTGCTTACATAGGATATTATCCATGCCATTCATCAACCCATCCGCTAATCCTTCCTTCCGGATCTGGGCGTCAAGCTTCCTCCTTAGCTCTAGAACACGAGCATGATAATCCCTTATCTTCTCCTTCTCTCCTTGGTTTATCTTTGTGATATCAATCATGAGATCTGTATATCTCTGTTGTTCACCAAATTCTTCAAGAAAACTTTTAGTTAATAAATCCCATGAGTTTTTCACATTATCACCTAGTGTTTCAAACCACCTAAGGGCTGAACCATCCAAAAAGGTAGGAGAAAATTCAATCCATTGTTCCCTTCTTATAAGGCCATTACAAATACAAGATCGTTTAAACTCTTGAATGAAAGAGGAAGCATCTTCATTAGATTGGGCTGAAAAAACAGGAATCTTCCCCATTTTCAAAAGTAACCACAGTGAAATACCAACCCAAAAGTACAATCAATAAGACTTATGTGCACCAATAATTAAAATCACTATAATAGAAAATAGAAATGACCACGATAAACTATAGTAAAACTTGACTTACTGTAGTAAAAACTGACTTTACTGTGGTAAACACTATTCACAGTAAAAAGTGAAGTTACTGCGGTTCATGGTAAAAAGTGACTTTACTGTGGTAAATACTATTCATAGCAAAAATGAATTTACCATGGTAACTACTATTCACGGCAAAAATGACTTTACCATGGTAACTACTATGTACGGTAAAAACAAGGTTACCCTCCAATTGATTTTTGACTAAGTGGGAATATCTCTCCAGACAATCCACCAACGAGGAATGGTGCCGGCAACGGAACCAAAATTTCATCACCAATCCGGCACTATGATAATTCTTCATCGGGAACTCCTCATGCTATGATTATTCACTAATGCATAACCTTTAGTTTGGTGGATGTAATCTGGAAACAAAACAATAAACATAACACAAGAATACCATCGACTATGATAAGATAGAATGATGAAAAATATGAAATATCAAACTAAATTATAATATTAACATGAAATTGTTACAATCTCACCCATGAGGTACTTCAAGTGTTATTGACTTCACTTGCCTTCCACCAATACTATGGGAGAAACTTTACAATTACACCTCTTAATGGCTTCTTCAACACACCTTTAAACTGATGGCTTCCTTTACACACTTCATACAATATTTCTCGCTACTTCCATCTATGCTAAATGAGGGGGGTGGCCTCTTTATTTATAGAACTTCCAGGCTTATCCATCTTATCTCTAAGATAGGATAAGAAATCCACTCTGACGAATAATATTCCATACCTTAACTCTTATCTGTACATATAAGCTTATCTTTTAAGATAAGATAAACCTTATCATTTCACATGGTTCCACATTTTTAGACTTTTTACAAATAAAATACACAAAATATTTATGACCTCACTCCTTGTCCTTATTACCAATATAATATTTCTAATTCCTAATCATGTAGACCCTACTTCTCTACTTATCCCAACTTTGACATTTTAACATTACCGGTCCACTTACGACAAATATTTACTTTTTACAACATTCCTATTGTACTTTTACTGTTACTATACTCTACATTATTCGCGGCACCGTACTGACGGCACCGCTATCTTCTATCAGATGTTACTACTAATTACACTTAACAACATCCTATTCCTAATACATACATTAATGCAATAGAAATTACGGACGAAATTTTTAGTGTCAACAGGTCACCCTCTAATGGAGACCTCCTAACAAAATATCAACAACATATGAACATACAAAAACACAAGTTGCCAAGGTGACCTATTGCCAATACCCAAAGTTCTTTCATTATTGGTATCTTATCCCCTTTTGTTTGTTGTGTTATAATTTCTTGCAAAATCAAAATAATACCTTTTTGGCTTCATGGCCTTATCAATGACATCAAAGCCATAAAATGCATATATACATATTAATTCACATAATCAACTAACACAAATTAAAACATCACTAAAATCAAGTGGTTTCACCTATTGTTTACAATTTCAAGATATTTCAATTTTTTCATTCCATCATCAACAATGAGATCACAAGACTAGCTAGATCATCTAACAAAATCTATGTATCAAAATCTAATGTGTCAGTATAAATATATAGAAGTAACTCTAGATCATCATCAATACTAAAATATCAATCCATGTATATAATTCACCACATATCCATAATCAAAATATCTATAATTTCTATGAAAATACTGACCAAATAAAATAATTTCCATCTATTAATGTTTAATGATCAAATATGATAAATAAGTCTATGCCTCCAATCCAAAGTAAGAAAAAATCATAGTAAGATCAATGTCGAACAGGAATGGGCACTATAACTTCCTTCCCTTATACTCGACTTCCTTATGGAAGTCACTGGAATAAGTGTGGGAACAAGGCATACTAACTTTCAAGATAACCTCTATGAGGTTAACCAAGTTACATCATGGAACAGATAGACAAGAAACGGTCGATGGAATCCTAATGAATGGTATCCATGGTTCAAGAAGAGTAGGAAAGAAAATTTACATACACAAGGTGTCCACACAGCCACACATATAAATAACACATGGTCAAAAGGAAGATAAGAATTCCACTTGGGTTGAATTTTTACTACAACTTTTTTCATTTTAGACAAGATTAACAACTACCAATCATGACCTTCAATTTGTGTGAGAACCCACACCTTATCATAGAACTAACATATTCAGGGTCACAAAAAATGAGGCTTAACAATAAGGAAAGCACGTAGTTTTAACAAAAGTGTTTACAAGGATGAATATTATCCATTCAAACTACTGTATATAATTAGGAAGAAATCATTTAAATTTTCATGGTAGCACAAAGCATAATATTGGTTAAAAGGTTTCCATAACTTGGATTTGTCCTCAAAAATTGTAACACAAAACCGCAATTCCTGATTTAGGAAACCCAAACAATTAGAAAACATTTCCATTTTTATTTTTATTTTGGCGATAGTTAATCTTTCACATATTATCATATTGAAACCAAAGGTACCATTATCTATATAAAATACAACAACATTTATTAATTTCAAAGCTATCATAACATAAGGACTCCTAAATTGTTCACAAAATTAATATAATAACACATAGAAACACAGTGAGCTAGGAGAAGATAGCTAACAAGAGGGATCCAATGAATAATTCATGACAGAAAAACACAAAACATTCTTGCAGACACTTATGAACACAACCTTCACCATTTTCTTCCCAAGGAAAAGGGGGACAACATCATGGTTCCCTAAAATAAATAGGATTCCAAAATTCCTGCATATTCTTAACATATGTTTCCTAAGCTTTTTAATTAACCTAGGTCACCAATGTACTATTCCTAACACAAGAAGGGTGCCTCCCTAAAATTGGATACATAAGATCACTCATAAACGAAAACAAAACATACACCTGTCTAGCTAAGAGGAAAAAGGGTATGCTAAGTTGAAGGGTTCCTACAAGGGGAAAAATTACACACATTAATTTTCAAGGTGTAAAACACGGCTAGAACACAACACCATCAACAAGTTACTCCATTGTTCAAGGTAGGAAAATAGATTTAAAGGTTCTAATAGTTGCCATTTTTGGCAAGATGGACATAGGGCCCACTAACATGAACATAACAATTATTTCATTTTAACAAGATGGTACATTCCTTATGCACACTTCTAAGAAAATTGCATAATAACCAGTTAGAAGTAAAAAAAATGACTTAGCATGTGACTTGTGTTATAAACATTATACATGTGTTTTTTGTTTTATATAACAAGGGAGGTATATTCATTTTATTATCATGGTTTTCACCTTGAGTTCATTACAAGTTTCGTACTATTTTTTTGTATACTAATCTAGATTTGAACCAACTCATTCTTTCAGGATTTATGGTTTTGGTATTATATCGCATACTAATTACCATAAAGTATCCTGATAACTTTACATTATACATGTTATGTTAAGGCATTTTTCTAATGCTTCAACATTATTTACAACATCTTAACGCCTTAGGGCACATTTGAGATTAGAAACTCATACCGTAGCTCAATAGAACTGTTTAATTATTCTATTATTTAGATTACATCCTTTATAAATTTTTGGGCATACAAAATAAATTTTATACAAAACAAGTTCTTTATTTTCTTGTGTTCAATCCCATAAATTTATCCGTTCCATAATCCAATTTATAAAACACTAGTTATAGTTACATTCGCCAAACACATCTCTTATAAGCTTCTAATAAATGTGTTCATTATATTATGGTACCCCAACTCTTGTGTCATTAAGGATCATCACCAATGTTGACATGATTTCTTGTCCTTTTATATAAGTGGAAAAATTTATCCATTCTATTTCCAGGGAATTATAGTGGGGATTCTTGCTATTTTTCTCATAGTTTTCATTTCTTCATTTAAACCACAAGGTTAGAGTAAGGAAAAAATTCTTTAATGTACACATTAATTATTAAGTTTCAAACATCCCAACCTCCTAATTAGATTTATAATATGTTCTATTTTAGCAAATTACCAATTAAATTTTAATAAGTGGGAAGAGCCAATCTTATCACATTATTAATTTTATAGAAACAAGAGATCATTAACAAAAATGGAACACACCAAGTTTAAAATATTTTAACAAATAATTACATGCATCACCTATGCACTGTAATTGGGTCTCCAAAAGTATAAATAGGAGTTATGATGAAGGTGCACATTATAGTTACAAATTTTCTTTTACGAGTTCAAGGATTTTAGATTAGTATGGGGAGAAAAACAATGTTTACAAATTATACTCAAAATAGGTATACTATAAGAAGGGATAGTTTCCCAACAAAACTTAGATCCCCACAAAATACCATCAATCAATAAATCAAGGTAACTAGGGGAAATTATTCTATAGGAACCACACTTCCTCACCGAGAGAACATCAAAACAGCAAGAGGGTCATCAACTAATTTACTCAAACATAGCCTCTAAGGGTAAGAGTTATAGCCTTGGATGAAATAACATCACATAAAAATAGCTAAGGTAAGACTCTTACAACCTATAAAACCAAAATCTATGAGAACAAGGTCAAAAAAGGGCCCCAAATGCGTCCATAACTGCCTAAACATAACTTGATATTAATATATTATAGTGTGGTATAAGTTAAACAATACAAGAGATAAAAACAAGAGTATATCCATGTATAGGTCCTTGAGATAAAAAAAATCACAATTATTTAAGCCCAATGCCCAAAGGGCTTAAGTATAACCATATTTACCCAAGGTACATATAGTCCAATTGTCAATCTTTTCTAAAATAAAAAAGGGAACCATGTTAGAACTACAGTATTCCCATCGGTGGACCATCACATCCCAACAATACACTATCCAATAGAAACCTGTAATTATCCAAGAGCTAATCCATCCCTGACAAAATCCATATGCTCATACTAAAAATCAAATCCATCAATCTGATAGACAAGGTTAAAATTGAGGTACAAGAAGAAGCAAAATCACTGTCAAAATTTCCAACTATACTGCATCAAATGCAAATTCCTCTATTTAGGAATAATGTGTATCCAAGAGGGATCAATCCAAGAACCTAGAAACATAAAGCCCCCTCTCACTCCAGAACTAAAGGTATGATTTGAAGCACCTAGGATAATAACCAAGACTCCTAGTGTGTACCCCAATACATAAAGAGAACATAACACAACATAATAGAACCAACTCATTAGCAGACAAGAATAAAAACACATAACATTATTAACAACATTTAGCCAAGTTTCCATCAAGACAAACAAGCTAAAGGTTACTAAACAAAAGAAATATCGACACTCAAGAAAATGGCTAAGTAGTCTTATTTCAATCCTTGGAAATCTTGCAATAAGATTAAATATACTAAGTAGATCCTTAGAGGTTCTCAATCAAATCATAAAAATAAATTATAGTCCATGATAAAAGAACTTAAGTTTAAAAATATAAAACACATGAAATATTCACATCACAATCACTTTGTAGCCCTTTATGGGCCACCAGTAGGGGTACTCAACATTGAGCTCACATCTCAGAATAAACATACAAACTGGATCTTATATGACATCATGTCATAGTATCTACTCTCCGATATGGGAATTAATTCCTCAAGTGATAACACACAACCTCTCATCCCGAAAAACTGGATCTGGGTAGTAGCTCCACTTCAACAGGTAAGGCAAATTTTTAGAGCCATAACTTTTGCACCATAGCTTTGATTGACTATGTTAAATTTTTTTCAGAAATCTTAGGACACAAAGAATGTAGTGAAGGGGTGTGAAAATATTTTTGCCAAATTTTTACTCCTGAAAACCTCAGGGAAAGGACCCAAAATGCAATTTTCATTGTGCTGCCTAGAAATAGTAATTTGTAAGAATAAAAATTTCACAAAATTTTTGCATAGGTTGTCCATGGAAGTCAAATCAATTCACCTCCTTTGGCATTTATGACCTTCCACATTGGGGAAAACAATAATCCAAACAAATTTTATTGTTTTTTATTATTTTAATTCCAAAGGTACAAGTGTCTGAACCTCCACTCTGATACCAAGTATAACATCCATAAAATTTGATGTTGAAAACCACACCAAGTCTATTAATTTATTGGTGAAAATTATGGTGAATTTTTTTTGTTTATAAGGATTACAAACATTGCATGTGAACCACACCTTCATAACGTAATCGAATTCAAATAAATAATTAAATATTATTAATTTATTTCCCATAATAGTTTTACAATTTAAAATCTCATCCATTAAATTTCCTTACTTTATTAGAGTATAATCCAACGCTAGGAACTCTCATCCATTTAATAATTTATTAAACTATACCTTACTACTAATTAATTAAAAACCCCCTTTTTAATTCATTATCAAATGTCATGCACAATTTCTAAATTAATCCTTTCCACCCAAAAGGTCACAACTTGACCTAACCACTAAGTGGCCCCATTCAACTCATTACACATACCCTTTTTAATCAAATTCCATCCCTGTGAAAATTTCATCTCTTTAAGTTATGTAGGATGTAATCTCAACCATTAGATCAAACCATTTTGGGCCCTTGGATGTTAGGGTTTCTAAAAATCCCTAAAAATCCTAACGTTTTCATTTTATTTCCATTATTTCCCTAATCCATAACATTTTTAATTTTGCAAGTTTAGGAGCATGGACGCCATGGAAGCCATGAGATATACGAAGGGTTTTCTCAACTCCATATACATTTTTATATAATTTTTTGTATTAAAAGAGGTTTTTTCCCCAGTTCTATTATGGGTAATATTTTGCCCCAATTTATTTTTGTAAATAAGAGGTATTTACACACGTTTTTGATGTTTCAATGTGTGTGAGTAGTCCTTATTTAAAAAAATTGTGGCTGAAATAATATTATACACAGTACCTATATAAAGTGGAGGTCATTACCAAACTGTTGTGTAGGTTTAAAGTACAACGTTAAGGGTTTGGGGGCTTTGCCACCCATCCCCACACTATAATTTTTCTTTAAATTGCACGCGGGGACAGGGGGGGATTTTTCTTTAAATTGCGGGGGCGGGGAGGGGGGGTGGGGGGGGCTATCCCCGTTAACTGTCCACCCCCCCACTTATATTTAGTATTAAAACAATTGGGGGGTTCGCCCCTGTCCTCCGCCTCCACCTCCCCCTGCCCCTCATATTTATTATTTTTTAATACAATTAAAACAATATGGGGGCTGCCCCCCAACATTAATAATTTATTTTTATTATTATTATTTTTAAGAACACTTTAACTTATGAAGCCATATGGCTATGTTATATATTTTTCAATATAAAAGTTATTTGTTATTACTATATATATATAATTTATGTAGGTATTATAATTATAATTGTATAATTTGTTTACTTTATTTGAAACAATCAATTAAATTCATTTGTATAATGAAATATAAGGAAAAATAGCTATAAATTTCTACCTATTTATATATATGTGGAATAGTTAAAACTAATGGCCTTTTTATTTAACCCACTACAAGTAAAAAGGAAATATTTCTTTTATTTAAAACACTAAATATAAATTCTTCCGTTTATAACTTTGTATAAAATTTGACTTTAAATTAAACTCAAATAGTTTTTTTTATAATTTAGTTTGGAGAGAATACAAAGAATAACATACTTACATACAAGGAAGAAAGGAATCAACATATACTTACTTACAACAATATCATTTCCTTAAAATGGATACACAAATCAACCTTCCAATAATTTCAACTCTTCAATATACTAACTCTTACAATAAAAATGAGAAAGTTTCTCTTTTCTTTTCTTACAATAAAAAACCTACTTTTACACAATACAAAATACAACTAGGTAACGATACCCTCTTTTCTTAATGACCGTAGTTCATTTTCTTAAAATGTAGTAGTTCTTCTTTCCAAGAATTTTAGGAATACTTTACAATATTACAACTTCCACTTTTCAAAAATGGAATACCATTACATAGGTTATCTTTTAGCTCCAACATAGCATAACTCCTCTAATGTTCAACTTCAAGCACAACAACAAGGAAAGGGGAGTAGGAAACTCTCCACCCAACCTATAATCTAATGAGAAGGAGAAGTCATCCTCCTCATTGGCCCCTTAGCCCCAACAACGAAGCAATAAGAGGCATGAGGCAACCATGGTAACTTTTACAAGGCTTCAACAACCACCATTCACATAGAAATTTCAACACAAAAAGCACAACAAAATAATTGCAATAAACATACAATTTTCCCAAGCACAAAGGCTTACAATCCAAGACAAGAGGGAGAAAAACCATGGGGAATCACTTATGCCTCCTAATGGATTAATTTTCCACTTTAAAAGCTTCCAAAAACTTAATCCACATAATCACAACCAAAGTCTTATCCCTCCCTCAATTTCTCTTATGTCTCTCTCAAACTCGTATCCCTCCCTCAATAACATATCTAGATAAATAAGAAATCTTTCTTATTATCAAAAGGTTGAACACCCAACCCAAAACTCCCACTAAATGCATAACATAATCTCTTATCCCTCCCTAAAAAGATCCCCATTTTATTTCTCCTACACAACCTTAAGGTAATTTTATCCCCAAAACTAAAACACACAACAATCATTCATTTACAACCACTTGCACAATAAATAGAAATATAATTCATGGGTGAAGTCCCTACCTTGCCATTGCAAGAATATCCATTCCACAAGCACAAGCTCCAAGCTTTTCAAAGTCCAAAAAAAGTGCAACAATCTCTCAAGCTTCAAATAAAAACTCCCAAATGCAAGCTCTTCCAAAAATGTCAGAGTGAAAACCATAACTTGTTACCCCAAAACTTTCAACACAACATAAATAAATAGAAATATGAGAAGAGAATGGTGATGTGGTTGCATGTAGGATGCCACATCATTTCTCCACCACTCCACATCACATGGTCAAACACCAAGCCCAAAGATAATAAATTGGTGGGTTATAATATGACAAGTTATCCTTCCACACACAAACCATAACCATACTCCAAAGGAAAAAATGAAAATCTCATGTAAGAAGTTGAAATAATTTCACCTTTTTACCTTCCAAATCACATAATAGGGTATAAGTTTTACCACTTACCCCCTAGGTATAGTTGGTAAGTTAATTTAAGAGGTGTGGGATAAGCTTAACTTGTCCCACATGCCTCCCAAAATAGCCTTTATGCCAAAATCATAGTTTGACATGAAATATTTAGTACACAACACCAAACCCAATAAAATACTTTTCAAATCCATAATAAAATCAAGGAAAATATACGAAAATTAAATCCCCTTGGTCATATCCCAATTTAATTTAATTAACATGATAAATCAACTTAAATAATAAAAATAAGTCACATACTCCATAAAATAATATTAAAAATGAAAAGGGAAAACAACACATTTACCCATGGTCACATTTGAGGCAACCCCCCCAATGGAGACCTCCTAAAAAAATATAAACAACATATCAACATACAAAAACAAAAATTGCCAAGGTGACTTGTTTTCAATACCCAAAATTCTTTCATTGTTGTTCTCCTATCCCCTTTTGTTTTTTACGTTACAATTCCTGCAAAATCAAAACAATAACTCTTCAGCCTCATGGCCATATCAATGACATCAAAATAATAAAACACACATATACATATCAGTTCACATCATCGATTAACACAACTTAAATCATCACTAAAATAAATTAATTTCAGAAATTGTTTACAGTTTCATGATATTTCAGTTCTTTCATTTCATCAACAACAATGACATCACAAGACTAGTTAGCTCTTGTTACAAAATCTATTTATCAAAATCCAATGTGTCAATATACATATAAAGTAGTAAATCTGGATCATCATCAATACTTAAATATCAATCCATGCATATAATTCACATTATGAGTCACCACATATCCATAATCAAAATATCTATAATGTCTATCAAAATACTAACCAAATATAATAATGTCCATCCATCAATATCTAATGATGAAATATGATAACAAATTTCATGCCTCCAATAAAAAACTAAGCCAAAATCATAGTAAGATGAATTTCGAAGAGTGGGCAGTACACAATGCCTCACAATTTCCTTTTCCCTTTGAAAATGTTCCTATTTTCTTTCTCCCACTTGTTACTAAATGCCAAAATCTACTCAACCCAAATAAATCACAACATACAAGATTCATTTACAAAATACATAAATAAGTAATTGAAGAAAAAGGGTATAGAATCTTCCTTTCAATCACAACCTTCCACAATCTTTAACAAGCTTCAAATCTTCCAACCAAGCAAGTCTCCCAAAATTAATCCCCCAAAAATCTCCAAGAAATAAATCCAAGCAATTTCGAAAGAACAACGTGAAAATGAAAATGAGTAACCCCCAAAACTTCAACACAACATCAATAAATAGAAATATGAGGAGACAAGGGTGAGGTGGCTTCATGTAGGATGCCACATAACTTCTTCTCAACTCCACATCACGAAGTCAAACATCAAAACCAATGCTAATAAATTGGTGGATGAGGATATGAAAATTACCTTCCACACACAAACTCTCACTCCATATCTCCAAGGAAAAAAATAAAATCTCATGTAAGAAAGTGCAATAAATTTCCTTGGAAATACCATAATGGGGTCTAGTGTTGACCCCTTACCCCATAGGTATAGTTGGTAGGTGAATTTAAGAGGTGTGGGACAAGATTAACTTGTCCCACAAGCCTCCAAAAATGGCTCTAAAGTCAATTTTCAGGATTTGAGGGATGGGTTGAGTGCACAACATCAAAAATTAATTAAAATCTCATTCAAATCAAAATATCTCAAGGACTACCAACTCCAATTAAATGCCCCTTTATCACTTCCCAAAAATAATTAATCCACATGGTTAATCAACTTAAATAAGAGCACATTAATTAACTCTAATACAGTGAAATACACTACAATAATACATCACATACTTCACAAATAATTAAAAAGGAAAAGGGAAAATCACAGAGCCCATGGTTTCATTTTGAGGTCATCCCCCCATGGGAACCTCCTAACAACCTAACAACACACAACAATCTAGCTAAACATAAAGATGCCATAGTGACCTTAATTGAAAACATCTGATATTCTTCTATGGTTATTCTCCTATCCCCCTCTTATTTTTTGTGATATAATAACCTCCAACTATCAAACAATACCTCTTTGGCCTCATGGCTGCATCAAATACATCAACAATAAAATACATACATATCTGTCAATAAACATCATCATATCATGTAATTAAATCATTATAAAAGATAAGCAATGCTATCATTCATTTACAATTTCCTAGCATTTCAATTCTACCAATTCATCAATAAAAATGAGATCACAAGACTAGCTCGATCATTTATCCAAATCAATACATCAAGAATCCAAAGTGTCAGTATGTGCAAAATAATAACACTAGATCATCATCAGTACTAAAATATTTTTCCATGCATTGAATCCAAACTATAAGTCACAACATATCTATAATCAAAATATATAATGTCTATCAAAATACTAATCAAATATAATAATTTCCATCTATCAATGTCTACTGATCAAATATGATAACAAAGTCCTTGTCTCTAGTAAGAAAAATAATTGTAAGATAAATGTTGAAGAGGAGTGTGTACTACAAAATGAGAAACAATATAAAAAAAACGTGTGTACACTCATGAGAGATAAAAAGGGTATTATTTGTGGGTGTGGGATTATTAAAGTATGTTAGGATATTCCATGAAATCATTAGAAATAAGAATTGGAAAGGAGATATAAATGGCAATAATAATCCATGAGATTTGGAATCATGATGTGATACATAAAAAAACAAAATCACTAGGGTAAATATTGTTCAAGATTTATATTCACAAAATATTTGCAACCTATATAATTTCTAGGATGTTATGGGTTGAAAAAATAAGAATGATGTGTAATATGACCTTGTGGAAAACCCTCCTAGATTAAATCTGAATTTTACTTATTTCCAATTGATCTTTGAATGGAAAACCCTCCTAGATTGACCTAAAATAGCCCAATGTTAGCTTCAATAAAACCAAAATGGGGTTGGGGTGACACAAGGTGGTGGGATAGATGGATGTGCTAGTAGGAATTTAACCCTTCTTAAACCAAAATTTAATTACAGCAATGGAAATAATTATTTTTGCACCAAACACCTGCTGAACTTCCAAAATTCTCAAAAATTACCACTTTTTCATGAAACTAAGTACAAATGAAAGTACATAATTTTAGCTTTCCAACAAGCTATAGAAAAAAAATTTCAATGAGTATAAGGTCTACAAATCAGCCCATGAAATATGGAACTATGTAGATGAAATTGTATGCACCCAAAAATGCACGTGCTACATTGTCAGGAAAACGGTTACAAGAATCCCCAACGATGATTCAAAATCCTTTCAAGAAGGTGTTCGAGCTCAAAAACTCATTTGCAGTGTAAGTTTATATCCTAGATGACCTTACTTAACTTTCCACACATTTTTCCATCTCCCCGCCTCTTTTTGTACTTGTTTTGGCCTTCAGTGCCAGGACCGCTGCCCTACCTAGGAGGTGGTTCACAAACTGTTGCCCAGGCAAGGCAGTGGTCCTAAAACCGTTGCCTTGCATAGGGTGGTGGTCCTTCCCACTTTTTCCAAAATCTTCATGCATGTTTCGACATGCAACAATTCACTTAAGTTTTCTTTTAGAAGGTATCCATGAGCCAAATTGGCTAAAAATAGTTTTGTTTGCTTGGTTCTACTTTCTCCTTCTATTTTAAATAATATTTAATTAGTTGGAACTCCTCTTCTCGCCTTGTGCATGAAGTAACCTCATAGCCTCCATTCCTATATATATCATGCTTGTACTCAAGTAAAGGGCCTGAGAATTTGGTGTATCTTGTATTGTTTTTCTGCCATAATCTCACTAGGAATTGCATAGCCAAGTTTAGATCTCTCGCGCTATCTCTCTTCTACTTGTATTGCATCCATATTGCTTCAAAGCTGCCATTGCTCAAGTGTCATCCTCTTTTTTTTTTTATTTGCATTCCCAAACCCTTGGACTCACATGAACACTCAAAGAAAGAAAGGAAAGAAATGAGGGGACAAATACTGATACTACTAGATTTGCCAAGGTTATTGCTCTTCCAGGCCAGAGTTGGGTTTTTTTTTCTTTGTTTATCAAATTGTCAATTACCAATTGTTAATTTCAATTGCATATCAAATAGAGTATTTAGAAAAAAAATCATTCTAATTAGCTAGATAATCTCAAGTAGATCGAATCAATAGGAATTTTTCTCTTCAACATTACCAGGGAAGTTGTGGGGAATAATAGCTCTGTTAGGGTTATGATTTCTTCTTCACTTATGAAGTAGGGTTGGAAGGATTTTGATCGAATTTGAATAGATTTTTAGATTTAGATTCATACATCTACACAAATAATTAACTACATTTGGCTAATTATTTGTATTTAATTTTTTTATTAGATTAGATCCATTTTATGAAAAGTTAGAAAAGAGAAAAATCATTTACTTTCCATATATTATCTTATTTTACTAATTTGTTCTGATATATTGAGAAAACACCAAAAACATAGATTATATTTCCTTTAATATATAGTTTATTTACTTAAAACAAATCAATTCATCTTTCATGACCATCAACGGTCCACAACAGGAAAATACTTACAGTTGTGATCCCCTGGTTCCACAACCCAATGGGCCAAAGCTAATAACTAAAATTGACACAAGTTTGCATTTAATAGTCTTATGAACACCTGTAACATACGCTCAGAAAATAGGATAGTTAGATACACTAAATATTGCTGGTAATAAAGCCCACAACTTTTAGACTCTCCTAAAAATAGGGTTTGATTACATGCATGACCATACGAGGGCCTCAACCTCAACGAGTCTTTGGTTGTGATCCATAGGTCCCATAACCCAACAGACCTGCTAGTCTACTAGATATTGACACTAGTTTACACACATTGGTGTTCATATCTTCACCGCTTCCACCATATATCATAACACAACTTTCATTGTTAAATATAGAAGCCAATCAGGCTAATAATTTCTTGAAAAGACCAAAAAATCACCCATAGTCCCTGCAACTCCACTACACCTCTTGTCTTCAATTCTGTGACCTTGTTTGGAAACCCATACAAGGCACCTGCAGGTTACTTTCCATGTGTTCTGTAACCATTCAATAGAATCTCATCAGAACTAGACATCGATTAGAGTCTCTGAGAAGCTATCATAACAGACCGTACCATCACACCCCTTCAGGTTAGGAGATCATTCTTTGCATTAAATTCATAGATTCTAGTATTGAATGTTGAAGGCTTAAGGTTACCCAATTAGCTTGATCACTGCCATCAGTTTCACTTCCATCTCAATTCCACACCGTCTATCTTGGCACGACCTCAGGAGGTCAGGTGTGAAGAAGGTTACATGTTGATTTTCTATTGTACAAAATTGGTGAACCCAACGTGAAGAGCTAGTCTCTAAAAATTTTCACTTTTTTCATCCATCCTTTATTTTGTGGGTATTCTTATACCCCCGAATATGTAGGGATACGATGAGTATGGTCAGCCGATCCTATATTTTTACATGTACCATTACCAATCAAGTATACCACAACAATCACCTTCACTTTCATCATGGGCGGAAAACTGATCATCCACTCAAAACCCTCTGCTTCAGGGAACCAATGGTTGTTCTTCTATAAACATTGAGGAACTTGATCAGGTCACTCAGACTTATCCCCTCGAATAATCAAGTTCAAATAACATGACATTCACTGGTGAAGCAAGTTAATCTCCTCGTGTATTGTTTCGACAGCCCATTAGCGTACAATCTGATCATCTCCCCCATCTAGATGAGGATTATTTAGCACGATATGCTAGGAGTGAGCAACACTTCTAGAAAATGAAACAATATTTCCATAGGTTTCAAGACAATTTGATGTCCTACTTCAAAACAATAACGTTACCCCACCACCAACTGACAATACACCTAATGAGGGGTGGCAACATCATGAACAATTCATAGTAGGATATCATACTCTAGAGCAACCTACAAGGGTTCAACAAAAGGTACCTAAGAAAGGTACAAACCCCTTAATGGGCGATGTCATTTCAGCTTTAGTAGAAAAACTCAAAGAGTTATAGCTTGCCCAAAATATGTAGAATTCATACGCAGGGCAAGCGCGAACTCCATCCTACCCACAGAACTATGGGAAAATACCTATTGCACAGAATCCTCTTGTCTACATGAATACTCAAAACCCTAGGGATTGGTTAACTGGGATAGGTACCTTGGGTATGCCTCCTCACACCACATATGGATACCTACAACAGGTTTCAACTAGAACTGCATTCTCAAATTCTATACCAATCGAAAATGTGACGTTCCCTAGCTTTGCACCTTCAACTTTGTTTCAAAGTGGCCAACCCCCTTATATGCACATGTACTGTAAGACACCATAAGAAGATATGTACACCTATATGAGCCCTTATGGTTATCCACAGGGAGTGCCATATTCCTTGACAAATGCCTACGCCATGCCGTTAATGGAACCAATGCAAACTTTGCTTCCCCAACAAGGACCTTCAATGGTTGAAACGTACGCAATGGGAACCTACTCTGAGTAACCTAAAGGATCCTTAGGACTTTTCCATCCAAACAGTCATGCTCCTAAGGCCATTTCCTGATCTTCTAAATTTTAAAGGGGAAGGTGACCCAAATGCTCATATCAAAGCCTATGCAACATCCATTTGAGAGTTGCTCCCGTGGGATACAGTTATTACAAAAATCTTCCCTAAGACGTTAGAAGGCATCACTCTCGACTGGAATTATAGAATACAAGAGGCCTTGATACACTCTTTTAAACAACTCATGTCAGAGTTCATTAAGGATTTAAATATGAATAAGCTGCTAAGAACAAAGGTCAGAGAATTCCTACACATCAAACAAGAACATAACAAATCTGCAACCTACTTCATTTCGAGGTGGCGATAATTTCTCTACTCTTCTGCAAGTGCTCCAAACATGGATCAAAATGAAATTTTTGACTTATCCCTCCACTATCTCAATAGAGATACAAAGGAAGAGGTTCAAAATCTCCCACTCAAGAGCTATGAGGAAGTACTAGAAGGCACTCTTCAAATTGACCAAGCAACCATTGATAGTTTTCGTAAGACCCATGGGGAAAATGGGAAGTCAGTCACTCCTCAAAATTCTCCCGGCTACTCCAACAAAACAAATAACAATCAAGGACAAACAATCCTTAACAAGAATCGTGGAGCCACAACTGATCGTGTGACTAACCAGCCCAAAAATATGAATCTAGTTAATTCTACTAACACAGGTGCTACAAATAACAACAATAATGGAAATAATCAGAGAAAGAAAAATTTCTCATCCTCTGTAAACACTATGGATTTTAATCATCCACAACAATAATAGCAAAAACCTCAGCAACAAAGGAAAATGTTGACCCCAAGCCCTAGTCAACATCCCAACCAATTCCAGAACCAAGGGCAAGGGTTTCAAAATTTTAACCAAAATAGTCACCAACTAGAACAAATAAAAGGCCACGAGATTAGTATCCAGATCTATACTACAGTTTCCATAGAGTTCGCGGGCATGATGCAAGAACATGTCGCGATTACAATAAGTTTGTATAGTGCTTTCCATAGGATCAATGACTGTTGTTTGTCAAATGTTCATGGAGAAACCCATTGCACCTAGTCAAAACACCTACATGGGACCAGTGTCTCCATAGAACACACCGTTAGGTATCTTCAATGATCCTCTCCCCACATGTCTAAAGGACAGTAGATTAGATCCCAATGGCTCGAATAAAGGTATTGTAACAGGGACTCATGATTGTGAAGCCTCAACTTTGTCAAACCCACAGGTGGCACCTCCTTTGGATGGTCACCAACAAATAAAGATTATGGGATTCGTAGAGTTAGATGTCGAACCCCAAATTAATGCTGCTATAAGAACCAAGGATTATTCTTTTGCAGCCAATCTTGATTCATCTAGTTATGTCAGAAAATCGTCATGATTCACTAAGCAACCTTGTAGGGGCTTATGATCTAATCAATGATCTAACCAAGACCTTTTCACACATTTCCTTCTTAGATCTACTGAAGAATTCCCTTTCTCAAAGATTCACGCTGTTATAGGTGCTAGGTTTAGGTCATCTAGTTAACGTCACCCCCGCCAAAAACGCAAGTAAATCATATAGACTTTGAGGTTTTCCCTCAAGGTCAACCCGAAAGGAACATTGGGTTTATGTTTGTCATAAGTAAGATGCCTACGGATGCTGAAATAACTCATAGAGGTGATTTGGCCTTGTTTTAACAAGTTTGGATCTACAATAACTACTTGAAACATGCAATGATTGATGATGGGGAAATAGTTAACATAGTCCCCTTCTCTTTTCTTCAAAATTTAGGATATGGGGAGACCAATTTCTCCTCAATGCGAAACACACTGAGGGGCTATGATAGCCTGGAGGCAATGTCAATCAGAACCATAGTATTAATGGTTACTCTCAAGCCCAAGAAGGTACTCACTTATTTTTATATTATAGACCAGGAAAGTAACTATAATATGATAATTGGTATTCCTTGCATCCACCACATGAAGTAAATACCCTCCACTCTATTCCAGGAATTTAGATTCTTGCATTTAGGGAAAGTATTTTTAGCACAAGGTTATCCAAAACCCTTTGATATACATTTGGCCAACTAAAAGAAAAGGCCACAGGTCCACTCTAAATTTGAGCTTCCCACAAATCAGTTAAACAAACCTGCAATCCCGATACTGGAGGAAAAACTAGTTCCTATAATGGAGTTAGAAGTCATGGGTTTGATCAAAGGCATTGTAGAGGTCAAGGATGAAACTGTTATCATACAGACAGTGTCACTAGTAACCATAGCAAAAATTGTCAAGCTGTTAGAGAAGGATTTTCTTAATCTCCTCCCCTTTTATTCTATGGGTATGGGATATGTCTTAGGAATCGATTCCCTTCCAGTAGATGAGGTTTGCATGGTTGAGGTAACCGAGGTAAAAGGGGGAGGTATAAAGAATGACACAACATCCATATTTCTAAGTAGTTGCTGGACTCTCCATTTTGATGGAACCAAGAGCCACTTTGGCACAGGGGCAAGCGCGATCCTTAATTTGCCTGAAGGTAGAGTCCCACCTTTTTCTTTCAAGTCGAATTTTGAATATGCAAACAATGTTGCTAAATATGAGGCTCCTCTATTAGGTATCATTTTCGCTAAGAGGATGGGCATCCTCAATATTAGGGTTTTGGGTGACTCATAGCTAGTCACAAATCTGGTATCCAAAGTATACGACACTAGAGATGAGTATCTACAACTTTACAAAACAGCAGTGGTAGGTCTTACCAAAGGGTTCAATTTCATCTCAAGTGAAGTAGTTCTATGTGAGCATAACCTTCTTATAGATTCTATAGAAAATTATGTTTCACACTTCACCACGAGTAGTGACCTAGAGGATACTAGCTACATGGTTTCAGTTCACGCCAAAACCTTAATTCATAAAATGCCAATGACACCAATGTTAACATACGTAGAAACTGAGAGTCAGTCCAATTGCTCAGAATAGGTTAACAATGATGAACTGACTTTAATTCATTTAAACGCCTTGGCAGAGATGCATCTTACCTAACATGAGATAGAACTTTCCTTAATTTGACAGTCCTCTTCTTATTTTTGGAATCCCATGATTGAGTATTCTCTAAGAAAGGATCTTGAGATTTATGAGGTGGAAGAAGGGGACTTGGAGTTTCCTCTAGCCCGTTGGAATTCAAGGAAGGTAACACCTCCTTAATTGAAGGAGCAATCGATATAAACATAAAAATGGAGGAGGAACCAAAGATCTTAAAATTGGGCTCCTCCTTAACTCTAGAGGAAGTAGAAATACATACCCAAATCCTTAAGGAACATAAAAAATCTGTCGCATTTACCTACAAGGAAATGATGGGAATTGCACCACACATCAGAGTTCACTGTCTCGTCACCAAGCTGTATGCTAAACCAATTAATCAGAAGTCAAGGCCCATGAAGCCAAAGGTGGCCCTTATGGTAAAAGAAGAAGTAATGAAAATTCTCCAGGTAGGATTCATTAAGCCTATTGATCATTCATAATGGGTATCTAATATTGTCCCCATTCTAAAAAAGAATGGAAAGATCCATATCTGCATAGAATTCTAGGAAATTAACAAGGATTTCCCTAAAGATGATTTCTCGTTACCATCCATTGATGTTATTGTTGACGTGATAACTAGATTTGAGTTTTTGTCTCTCATGGATGGGTTTTTGAGACATAATCAAATCAAAATCTCTAAAGAGGATAAAGCTAAAACTACATTTATAAATCCTTCAGGAACATACTTTTATGTTGAAATGTCGTTCGTCCTTTAGAATGCTAGCGCTACGTACCAATGAGCAATGACCTACATATTCCATGGTCTTATTCATAATATTGTGGAATTCTACGTAGATGACCTGTTGCCCAAGGCCAAGAAGTTTTATAATCACTCGGAGGTGCTTCGCATCATTCTTTCGCGCTTAATTGAGTACATCATCACATTAAACCTAGAGAAGTGTGTATTCGGCATAATATGAGGCAAGCTTCTAGGTTACGTTATTTCGTCATGAGGGATTGATGTTGACCTGGCCAAAACCTGATTGTATTAGAAATGGTTCCACCATCAAACGAGTCTAGTATTAGATCTTTTCTTGGGAAACATGGTGTAATTTGAAGGTTCATCCCTAACTTGAAATTTACTATTCATCTAATCAACAATTTGTTGAAAAAGAATTATAGCATTGATTGGACAGAAGAATGCAACGATCCCTTTGAGGGAGCTAAATGATTCATGTTGTCCCCTCCCATGCTAATGCTGCCTAGATCAGATCACCCTTTGATTTTTTATTCACAAGCTATGGATGTTTCGCTAGCCTGTATGTTGGCTCAAGAGGATGATAATGAATGAGAACATGTAGTTTACTTCATTATTCAGACGTTACTTGATTATGAGACATGTTACACATAGGCAGGAAAGGAATGCCTTGCCATAGTTTTTGTAACAAAGCATTTAAGGCATTATATGCTCAATCAAGAAAGAAGGGTTATTATTAAAATAGACCACTTGCAGACATTCCTCATGCAAGGATCCTTGTCTAAAAAGGCCAGGTGATTAATAACGTTAATGGGAGAGTTTTAACTAACATTTTTAAATCAAAAATCCTTTAAGGGACAAATCATTGTAGACTGGTTGGCTGAAAATCCATTGGATGGGGGTGATTTGGTAGATGTGTACTTTCCCGATGAGTGCATGTACTTTTTCAAAACTATGCCCCCTATTTTTCATATGTTCTTGGTACACCAATATTGTTAACTTCATTACTGATCATACATACCCAAAGGGGGGAAGTCACAACAAAGAAGGCGGTTACGCGTCATAACTGCTAAGTATGTTATTTTTGAACAAGTTCTCTACTGCAGATACTTTAATGGCATGTTGTTGAGATGTGTCGATGTAGAGGAATCAGAAAAGATTCTTTACGAATCACATAGTAGGGTATGTGGAGGTCAATTTGGTGGCCATGCCACTGCTTGGAAAATACATCAGATGGGATACTTCTGGCCCAGGATAGAACATGATGCAGTAGAGTTTGTGCATAGATGTCATAAATGCTAAGATTTCTCCCATGGGATCCATATACTAGCACAATCTTTGCATCCAATCACAACCCCATGGCCCTTTTCTATGTGGGGCATGGATTTGATAGGGAAGTTTTCTCCCTCATCAATGAATGGCCATAAATTCATAATCACAACCACAAAATACTTTACCAAGTGGGTAGAAGCCATGTCACCTACCACTGTACCTATCTCTATAATTGCTAAGTTCATCCTGAACCAGATCAATTGTAGGTACGGGGTGCCATAAGTCATTATTTCTAATAATGACACGTCTTTAAAAAATGACGAGGTACATGAATTGTGTACAAAGTTTAAAATAATTCATTGCATGGCTTCTCTCTACTATCCTCAAGCTAATGGACAAGCTGAGGCTACCAATAAAACTTTAAAGTCCGTTCTCCTAAAAACCATTAAGGAAAACAAACGAGATTTACATTCAAAGCTTTTTCCGGCCTTATGGGCCTACCGAATGTCAATTAGAACACCAATAGGGGCAATCCCCTTTTCTTTGGTGTTCAGGGCTAAACCGGTTTTACCACTTGAGGCATAGATATCAAGTCTCCATATTTTTCTACAAGGGATCCTGGGAGAAGAGGGTTATTGAGAAGCACGAATCTCTCAGCTAGAAAGTCTTGATGAGGCTAGACTGAACACTGCAAAACAACATAATGTTTACTCTGACCAGATGGCTCGGCAATATAACAAAAAGGTTTACGAATGTGAAATATATAAGGGAGACTTGGTCTTAAGACTTAACAGCCAGATAGACAAGAGGACTGGTGAGGGAAGAAAATTTAGACCCAGGTGATTAGGTCCATACCGAGTACTAGAAGACTACAAAAAAAAGGTATTTCACTTGTTTACGCTAGAAGGTGAAGATTTTAGAGAATCCGTAAACTATATTCACCTAAAGAGATACTACACATGATCTATCAAACTTTTCATATGTACATTATTACATCTGCATTACATTTTCATTTGTTCGTTCATTTTGTAAAAGTTGTGATCAAGGAGCTTATTCTTATAGCAATTCCTAAAAACTTCTGGAAACATTGACAAAAAATTCAAATCATGTCACTTCAAACCTTCATAGTATCATCAACTATTTCTAAATCATTTATCAATCCAAACAAGATAAGAAATTTTTTTGATGGTAACCATACCAACGCAAACATACTTGGTTCTACTTTTGGTCTCTTCCTAGGTTAGGTGTCTTTACCCATGGTCTATTCTAGAAGCTTCATGGTGTCGCATCTATCCCATATAAGTAAGTCAAATAAGTAAGATCATTCTAAAAATTTTTCCAAAATAAGTCAAATGTAAATCAACAGAAAATTGTATTTCACACATTTCTTTTCCCTACCAACCTTTGGTGTTGAGCTTGCATCCCTTACTAGTGACGTAGGGTTAGGAAAGGATAGAAATGCCCTTACTCATCTGTTCCTTTTCCTTGCTGATGAGGCCACTCTTCCTACTGATAGCATGGGGAAAGGCATATGGGGTCTCTTTGATAAACTTGAACGTTAGAAAAAGATGGTCAATTCTTGTGAAATCATAAATCTAAAATAAAGTGAGTTGGATGTCCAAAATTCCAAGATATTTTAAAACCCCAAAACTAGATTTTTTCAGCCAAGTGGCCATCTATGGATCCGGATCTAGATAAACTGCAAATTAATTCACATTCTACACTATGAAGTAGATTGAGTAGGGTAAGGTTGTAGCATCCCAATTTGGTTATGCCAAACCTTTTTCTTTCTCTCATCCCTACTATTCAACAATTTTTCATAACTTGTACCCTTTCTAACTCTTGGTGTTGAGCCCTCGCATATTACTAGTTGTGTGGGGTTAGGAGTGGGACAAGAACATCTATTTATCATATAATTTTGTCATACGTTTTGTCAAGACCATATGAACTATAGAATATTTCAAAATAAACTAAGTTTAAGATCACATTGTGTTTACATCATCATTTATCAGCATCATAAAATACAAAGAAAAGAAATCATTCTATTATCATTCATATCCATTGCATACATTCAAAAAGAATTGAAAAGTAGAAATTCTAAACATCTAGAGTACATATGAGAGATAAGCCAAAAGAGAGTCAACTTAGTTACAATGGAATACTGAACCAAAAATAGATTATGTATATATCATAGTACATCAAGTTTATATACAATATCATCATGCACTAGGTAGGGTCAAAACATTCATAATGAGCTTGAAAGATACTAAAGAAAATAATCATATGAGAAAAAATGGTCTCAAAACAATAAAGCCCCAATGGCCTGTCAATCCCTATGGGATCCCTCAGATGGTGCACAATTACATCTAGGGCTCCTGCTACGGCTGCAACGGTGCCGAGAATGGATTGATTGGTGTGAGTGCTCATGGTAGCACCCACTACCCGTAGCCTCACTATGAGAGTAGCTCCACCTCATCACGCATTTAGCAATCTCATATCTAGCTACCTGGGTATGAAGGGAGGTCATTATCTCCCCCACTCTCCAAAAAGGAGTGAACACATCATTATTTCAGCTGGCGACTAAGGGTTGTCCTGAATCCATAGTGAGCTTGGACCAAGTCTTCCTTGAGGGGATAAATAGGGTGTCCATGCACACCCAATGAATGATTTCTCACCACTCATGTGCAAATGTTGTAGAAAGGAACAAAAAAAGAGGGATATAATGAGTTAGAAAATCACATAACAGAAATCAAAAGGAGAATGCTTAGCTAACATACAAAGATCAATAGACAAAATCAGGAAAGGATTATTAAACATACTCAGGTCTCCGGGCATCCATGTGGGTTCAGTGGGTGATGCTGCTAGTATTGCTAGTAGCTATGGATCCTCATTGAATCAAGAGGCATGATGTTGTCCAGTCACAAACTTATCGTCCTCTCTAAGTGTCTCCTCCAAGACCAGTATCTCACTCTTTCTCTGCGCTCACCTCCTCGTAGTCTGGTATGAGGAGCTCTTGAGTGTCATGCCACTCAAGTTCACTCTCCACTCCCTCCAAAGTGACTACCCCCTCATCCTCCTCCTTGGTCTCCTCTCTAACAGACTCTCCCTCTGCATCATCTTTCGTAACCTCCTCAGAATCAGAGTCCAAATCAATTGGCTCACCATCCTCCCTAGTATGAGTAGAAGTAGCTCCAATCCTAAGTAAAGTTTCTCAAGGGGCACCAACTACTCGTTGAGCCCATACCATATGCTTAACTATAATAGGAATGCCAAGAGTAACCACTATCCAACCGGTATCTCCTATAGGACCCTTCCGCGCCTCCTGAATAGTCGTCTAAATAGGAACCACTAGAAGAGGCATGTCAAGGTATGGAAGGCTAAACTACTGAGGTACCTAGTCAAATGGGTGAGCATCTCATCTCCGAGCTTTGTTAACTAGTGGATGCCTCGAAGGGCATGCCACCACCATCGTAACCTCCTCACCCCATAACCCTGTCATGTCTTGGTAGGGTGTAGCAACCATGTTTGCAGTGGTAAGAGAAGCCACTGGCTAGTGTGGTGTCTAGGGCATTCACATACCTATCCATCTAGCTTCCTGAACAACCCTTAGGTCTGATACTATTATGCCCCTACCATAGGGGGTGATGTGCTTGTATACCTAACTCATGACAAGAGTAGGGTGGCTCAGTGACTGCCCCTGAATTAAGACTACCCTGTATAGGTCATGGTAGGTAGTCCCCAAAATATCTTCCCCCCATGCATACTTATGGCCATGACCCTGTATCTGTGCAATTATGGGAGCCCATTAGTATAAGAGTGTATCTCCTCGCTTGTCCCCGACCAGTCTCGAGGACAGTATACCCATGATGAATCTCTGAAGGATAGGAATAGGAACAGTAGTGATAGAACATACCCTCATTCTCTTCTTCGATTTGGATGAGATGGTAGCATCTGCCAGGTAAGTGGCCCACTTTACCATCTCTGTCCTAGACCTGGTTGTCTTCAAGGTCAATTGCCTCCCAAGAACTGAGAGCCCAAAGATGAGGAATACATCCTCTTAGGTGATATTCCACTCACCTTGAACACTTGGAAACAAAAAAGTGTTCTAGTCTACATCCCAGTAAGAGAATAAGTCACACAGAATGTGACTAGAAAGCGTGACATGGGGCACTTGTTCTATCTGCTAGATGCCCGCTCATTGTAGTACATCCATATAATCCTGGGTCAATTGATCAAGAATCCCAGGGAGTCAATCACACACACACACACACACTCTCTCTCTCTCTTCTCCAGCGTATGTACTCCTTTCGCATTCACCAAAACATGAGAAGAGAACAAGTTAGTAAATTACATCACATGATAAGCTCATCAAAAACATAGAAAATATTGAAAGTGCAAAAAAAATCAAGTTAAGGTACATTTTTAACATTCTGTTCAGAACCACGACCCTAACAAGGCAGCGGTCCCGTGATCGCCACCTAGTCTTGGGTGGCGGTCCTGACCCGATTTCCAAAAATGTGCCCTTAACCCTAAAAATGCTCAAAATGAAAAAAATGACCTTTTTGACCAAATGAAAGAATTTCCTATGAGCATCCCCCCCTAAGGATTCATTTGAGACAGTAAAATTTGAAAATGTCCCCCCCTAAGTGAACTTTTACACATTTTGACATCTAGGGCACAAAAAGAAAAAAGAGGAAATAACTAACCCGAGAATGCGTCAGTCAATCTCCCACTCATGGAGGCATGATCAATATCTTGCAATAGTCATTTCGGCTGTATTCACATCAAAAATGGTAAATGTGGGTCAAGAGCTCCAAATTCACCAAATCAACAATGCATCAATGAATTAAAAAATGAGTTTGTTTTGATATGTATATATTATTTTAAACTCGTTTTGAGTGAATGTGTTTACAGGGCCGAAGTGTTAGCACAGGTATATTTCTACATCCTCACACAAATGGTAGGTCCTCTTGTTGTAATTGGTTGAATGTTTATTTTTTGCTTGATTCTCTTCTTCTGGTTATAGGAATCGAGAGCTTGGATGGTGATGTTTCGATACATGGGTGTGTCAGGTATAGCTTCTAACTCCCTATTTTTGGAATGACATACTCAGACTCTATGTTTTACACCTTTTTATGGCTAAAATGTTTCGCTGAGTGGGCAATATGTATGCACCCAAAATTGCATGTGATACATTGTCAAGAAAATTGTTAAAAGAATCCCCAATGATGATTCAAAATACTTTCAAAAAGGTGTTCGAGCTCCAAAACTCATTCACAGTGTATATTTTTAGCTCAAATGGCCTTACTTAAGTTTTCCATGCATTTTTCCATCTCCTCACCTCTTTCTGTGCTTGTTTTGGCCTTCAGTTCTAGGACCGCTGCCCTACCTAGACGACAGTTCACAAACCGCCATCTTGTAAAGGGCAACCATCCTACCCACTTTTTCCAAAATCTTCATGTGTGTTTCGACATGCGACGATTCACTTAAGTTTTCTTTTAGAATGCATTCGTGAGCCAAATTGGCTAAAAATAGTTTTGTTTGCTTAGTTCTCATTACTCCTATTTTAAATAAGATTTAAATAGTTGTAACTTCCTCTTCTTGCCTTTTGAATGAAGTAACCTCCTCGCCTCCATTCTTATATATTCCATGCTTGTACTCAAGCAAAGGGCATAAGAATTTGGTGTATCTTGTATTGTTTTGTTGCCATAATCTCATTAGGAATTCCATAGCCAATCTCAAATCTCTTGTGTTATCTCTCTTCTACTTGTATTGCGTCCATATTGCTTTCAAGTTGCCATTGCTCAAGAACTATCTTGTTGTGTTTGTTTTTTGTATTCCCAATCCCTTGGACTCACATGAACACTTAGAGAAAGAAAGGAAAGAAATGAGGGGATAGAGACTGATACTACTGGATTTTCCAAGGTTATCTCTCTTCCAAGTCAGAGCTATGTATTTGTTTTATTTTTTCATCAAATTGTCAATTATGAATTGTTAATTTCAATTGCATATCAGATAGAGTATCTAGAAACAATTCATTCTAATTAGCTAGATAATCTCAAATAGATCAAATCAATAGGAATTTTTCTCTTCAAAATTACCAGGGAAGCTATCGGGAACAATAGCTTTGTTAGGTTTATGATTTGTTCTTCACTTCTGAGGTAGGGTTGGGAGGATTTTGATTGAATTAGAATAGATTTTTAGATTTCGATTCATACATCTGCACGAATAATTAGCTACATTTGGCTAATTGTTTGTATTTAATTTTTTTATTAGATTAGATGCATTTTCTGAAAAGTTAGAAAAGAGAAAAAATGTTTACTTTCGATAGATTAGCTTGTTTTATTGCATTGTTCTAATATATTGAGAAAACACCAAAAACATAGATTAGATTTCCTTTAACAGATAGTTTATTTACTGAAATCAAATCCATTCATCTTACATGACCATCAACAGTCCACAACAACAAAATACTTACAGTTGTGATCCCCTGGTCCGACAACCCAATGGGCTAAAGCTAATAACTGACATTGACACAAGTTTACGTTTAACAGTCTTACGCACCCCTGTAACATATGCTGAGAAAATAAGAAAGTTGGATAGATTGAATATTGTTGCTAATCAAACCCATGACTTTTGGACTGCTCCTAAAAATAGGGTTTGATTACATGCATGACCATACAAGGGCCTCAACCTCAACAAGTCTTTGGTTGTGATCCACAGGTCCCACAACCCAACGGGCCTGCTAGTTAGCTATATATTGACACTAGATTACCCACACTAGTATTCATATCTTCACCACTTCCACCTGATATTATTACACAGATTTCATTGTTGAATATAGCAGTCGATCAGGCTAAGACTTTTTGGCCAAGACCAGGAAATCACCCATAGTCCCTGTAGCTGCACTACACCTCGTGTCTTCACTTCCATGACCTTTTCTGGAAACCCATATGAGGCACCTACAAGTTACTTTCCACGTATTCCGCAACCAGTCAATAGAATCTCAGTAGAACTAGACATTGATTGGATTCTCTGAGTAGCTATGATAACAGACCATACCATCACACCCCTTTAGGTTAGGAGAGCGTTCTTTGCATTAGATTTGAAGATTCAAGTATTGTGTGTCGAAGACATAAGGTTTCCCAATTAGCTTGATCGCCACTATCACTTTCACTTCCATCTCAATTCCACACTAGCTATCTCAGCACGACCTCAAGAGGTCAGGTGCAAATAAGGTCACTTATTGATTTTCTATCATATAGAAACCCTAGCACAAAATATTTAAATATGGACCAAAAACAACTGAAACTTGGAAAATTCATAAATTGTTTAGTATTTCATATTTTCCCTTGAAATAAAATGGAGATGATTCTATAAATTAAGAGCTTTCCAGAGAGCTAAAGATTTGAATTTTATGATCACTGAAACCCCTTCAAATCAGCCCCCAAAATCTAAAACCCAATTGCTCGGTTGTTTCTAGCTCATAAAACCCTTCCAAAACACTCATATAATTAACCCATGCATCTAAAATATTTAACTAATCATATCAGCATAAAGATATATCAAAACACCTTCAAATTTTGATGGAACATGCCACAAACCAAGTCTCTATACCTTTAATAAATTGTAGCATTAACAACGGTACCAAATTACCATAAAAACCATTCAAGAACACTTCAATAATTAACTCTAATCATGCATATTTAATCCCAAAAAAATGATCCAAACCTCCAATCCAAGTCGACAATATTAAGATAAATATATCATGTAAAAACAACACAACAAGACTTATCAAAAATCAGATTTACTTCAGCTCCAAATAGAACAAGAGAGACTTCAATATCTTCAACAATGGCTTCAAATGAAGCTTACAATGAACATGAGAGAGAGCTAGGGCATACATCCCAGGGGCATACATCTCATTACTCCAAGCATGTAGTGAAATCAAATAGATTCATCAACATAGCCATTCCCTCAATTTCAAATCATATGTGTATAGATTTCGCCTAAGGTAGAGCAATCCCCTTTTGGAGGGAAAGCCATAATTTGAAATTATAAGGCATGCTTATAATTTCCCATTTTAATTTTGATTTCCCCCTCTAGGTGTGGCGTCCCCTTTCTAAAGGTCTTTTTGACATTTAAAATCCACTTAATATTATTTTATTAATTCCCTTTTAATATTATGTTTTTGGGGAATTAAATTATATAATAAATTATATTAATTGTTTAATAAATATTCTTCTGTGAACAATAATACAATTAAGTGGAAAAAACTACTTAACATCCATAATTAAATGAGAACCAATAATTAAATGAATATTGCTTTATAATAACAAATGATAAAAATCACTCTCCAGGCAATATCATGCATTTACTATCATAGTTTTCCCCTTGCAACATTCCAAAGTCCCACAGGGAAAGATAGGCCTAGGGTCTTCAAAAAGGGAATATTACATGATCTAAGTGTATGCAATAGGTAGATTATGTTGATCTAAAAAATAACTTCCATCATTAATCATTTACAATTGTAATAGTGATTTCATATATGTAAAAACTTATAAATGGTCATTTATTACTCAAATACACAAAAATAACATTAAAATATAAAAGGAAAATTAAGGATGATTTTTATGTACAATATGGTAAAAAATAGAGATCAAAAACTACAAATTCCTTGGTACAAGTTTTATAGCGGTAATTGGATAAGGGAAGAATTGTACAACTATTGTATGGACCAAGATGGAACTGTATGGTCTCAACCTCAAGCTATAAGGTCTTGGAAACTTTGAAATTATGGATCTTAAACTTCCTGTGTGCTTCACTTATCTACACATGTCCTTATTTTTATGCTTCCCTTGGTTTCAAATCGTTAACATGACATGTAATCACCTTAAAAAAAGTGGGAAATTTAGAAACATGTGTCACCATTCATTTGATCATTACAAAACTAAAATGAGAAAAAATAAAATTGGCTGAGGTTGGAATACCCTAAGAAATTAGATTCTAAGCCTTTAAACCAATGAAAGTTCTACATTACATGAGTGTTGTGAGATCAAGTCTCATTTAGTAATATTAATTTCTCAAGTGCAAGTGTGAATAGCTAGCCAACCCCTAGGGATTGCCTATATCTATTAACACCAAGATAGTGACATAGATGCATAGTATAGATTGCACTCAACACAATACTAAAGAGATGTGTACCTTACATATATTAGCATAACTCTTTGTTACCTAAAGCCCTCGAAACATTATTGGATTTATCTTTCTCTTGCTAAGTCATGGCTCTATGACATTTACATGCTTGGAAATTAAAGAAGTTAGAAACTTTGAATTGGTTAAGTTATTCATGTACCTTTAGTAGTGATAAATCAATATCATATGTTGTTTATTTAGGCATATTTAAGGATCACTTGAGTGTTTTCAGAATTATTTTTGTAATATGAGTTTGTACGAACGCCAAGATAGTTATAAAGTGACATTGAATTTCTTATATACCCTTTTATACGTGAAATATTCTAATAAGGACGACCCTAATAAGATGAAATGATGTAAAAATATATATTCAAATTTAAATCATAGTTAATGAGATTCAAGAGACATGACCTTACAAGTCGGCTAAGATGGAACTCTATATCGTGACTTATCTGTAGGGTTTTAGATTGAGGAGAAGAAAACCAAAACAAAATGTTTGGAAATTAATAAAAGGTATTGTTTACCTATTTTATTAGATAATATTCTCAGAATTGATTACAAAGAAATTTTTATTGATAAATATTTCATAGGAGAGGTAGGGAGTTGAACTATTTGGATGTTAAATATAAAAAAATATTTTAGCAAGGGAACACGATCAAACTTGACATTTCATAAGGTTACCATTGTTTAGTGTGTATAATTTGATGTATTAACACACACACACACACACACACACACACACACCACACACACACACACACACACACACACACACAGATATATATATATATATATATATATATATATATATATATATATATACCTTTTACAAGAAAATAGAGAGATAATTAATAAATAGAAGTTCGTGTATCATTTAGTTGAATAAACGAGAAGGAAGATGTGAGATTAAAGGAAGGAAGCCAAGTGAAGAAGTATTTATATTAAAAACATTTATTTTATTAAAAATTTATCTTTTTCTCGTTTTCTGAGTATTTGTTCATATATGTTATGGGTACTAATTTAAGTGTTAGCATTTTCTTCATTTCTTATTAATACAACAACAAAATTAGTATCAGGTCCAATTTATTATCTATATCAATGAATCAAGTTATCAAGCTAGTCAAAGTATGGTAAGGATGAGAATAAATATTATTACACAATATCATATTCTTCAATTTTATGAAATTAATTATGAGTATTCTAAAATCTATATGAAGACATAATTCTCTTCTTTATAATTACGATAGTTTTTCTAGAATGGTTTTACAAAACCTATAAATCATACAACAAAAAATATCCTTATATAAGCACATACAAATTTCATAAAGTAAATATAAGGATTCTAATTTAGCATTATTTTCCACCTAGTATCAAATGGATGAGGTAAATTTTCTTATAATTGCAATGTTATTCATGTTAATTCTACCATACAAAATTCTAAAAAATTCATATCAAACAACTTCAAAAGTCAAATTTATAAAATTACAAACTCTTAAAAGAGATTTTTAAATGTTACAAATGAAATATATAGATTTGATAAATAAATTTTTTACTCGTGTAATAATTATATTAAATCAAGTAAGGTCAAATCAGCACACATTAGAAGATCAAAATATTGTAGAATTTATTTTTAAGCAACCTTCCTATTATATTTTAAGCTATTGATGTATGCATTGAAGAGTTAAAAGATATATCAATAGTATTTATTCGTGATTTACTCGGGACATTACAAACTCATGAGAGAAGGATGAACTTGAAAATATGTGTTTAAATCAAAAGTTTCCGTTCACAATAAAATAAATAGAAGAGGAGACACCTACAGAGGTGTACAAGGATGAGTAAGGCCTGATCATTTTCATTAAAAAGGAAACACCAATACCAATTTCTTAGAAAGAGGAAGAGTAAGAGGCAACATCCATAACCATAATCATACACATCCAAGTCAAATATATGACAAATATCATTTCAAAAGCAATTGTTATGAGAATTTTGGTCATTATGTTAATGAAAGTGCAAAGAATAATTGTGATATGAATAGGAGAACTAAATTTTTTCAAGAGTAAATCAAGATTAGAATGAAAAAAGTAAGTCGATGTTCATTCCATGTAGTGTCTATAAAGAAAGTGGAAAATAAATGAGATTTCCAAATAGTGGTTCTTGTAATGAAATGACTCTAAGAGATGACATGTTTTTACATATAGATGGATCTATGATATATTAGCGGTGAAATTTGAAAATGGTAGTAAAGTTGTTTTTATGGTTAAAGGAAACCTAAAAAAGTAAAACCAAGATATGACATAAGAAGCACACTCTTAATGTGTTGTTTATTGATGGTTATAAAGGGTTGAGGGGACCCTACCCTATTACAAAATATTCAAATGGAGACAAAGCCATATCAATGAGAATTGAATAGGGATTCCTTAAGGAGGAATAATAAAAACACAACCAAACTAGCAATGCAACAAAACACAAAGTAAAGAAGAGACCAACTTATTCCTTAGACACCTTCCCATGGGTTCGTAAATGCATCTTAAGGGGTTCATCTTTCCATTTTTACTATTTTCTCATTGTATTCCAACCACCTCTAGTACTCAGATTCACATTTTCAAAATTGTGAACCATAATGAAAATTTCAAAATTCTCCTTATCCACAAGGGTTTGAAACTCTTTTGAAACAAGAACAAGGGAACTAGTTTCCACATTCAATACAAAACATTGGAGATAAACTTTTCTATTGGGGTAGAATAAGGAATGTCCTCCTCATCCTTAGAAGCTAAATCAACCTCGTTCTATGAATCACCATCTATGTGAAGTGAAATTAAACCACCAAGTGATTGGGATCTTAATTCTTCTGAAAAAATCTCTACTTTTAACTTGTTTCTTTACTATATGACAATCCGAAATCCAGATTCTATCCTTAACCTTGAGCTCAATAGTAGCAATAAAATCAACATAAGTATTCATATCTACTAATATGTGTGCATATGAGGTATAATCATATAAGGTCATATTTGGGTCAATATTACGCATTTCGTCAAGGTATTCCCAATAGAAAGTAAACAATTTTAATCCCAAAATTGGAGAGGCAAATATGGAAAATGAACCCAAAGAGGTTTAACATGGAAAGTATCAATCACATGATTAAATAGAGGGAACCACAGCTTCATGAACAGAAAGTGAGACTAAAAATCCTAATTTTTTCCAAAACTATTAGATCTTTATATAAGGTTTAATAAAAAATAATAATGAAAAAACCTCTAGATGTAGTGTGAATGTATATTTTACCTTCCAAAATAGGCCTCCAATGAGTTGAGATCCAATCGTGAACTACTAGCAAACCTAGAAAGAGATTATTAAATATGTAAATAAGCCATTTTTCAGAAATACGGTTCAGATTTTATAACCTCTACTCCAAAAAATAGGAGAGGCATTTGCATATGTCATAAGTTATGAAGGGAGGTGATAAGATGACTTAGAAGCTTCTAGAAAACTCTTTCCTCCAAATCTACCTTTATTTGGTCTATTAGCAATGGCACCCACAGACGTTAACTCGAAATAAATTGATTTGGATTTGTCCACTTCCGCACATACAAAACCACATACACAGGATGGACATGGGAAAAAAAGGGGTGAATACCATTAACCAACATTCCCACGTGCAAAAGTTACAACCAGCACATCATTCGTATCATTATTCGCCGAGACTCCATTGTTTCCTACAAAAATGGAGCCACGATCCCCTATTAAACTATTGTGAACAGAGCCTCTTCGGACAGGGGACCCTGAAATCACACGTTGATGTTCTTGTCATGAAGATACATGTTGTTTTTCCTACTCTGAAATGCCATTGCCACCATTCACATCAAACTTTCTTAGGGTTATGGCACGAGCCGAATCGCAAATGTCACTGCCCATGTTGCAATATTTTACCTGATGTGTATTATGTTCCAATTCATAAACATGATTTAATTGACTTTGGGAAGCTAATGAGTGAATGATATAGAGTCTATATTAAGAATGATGCATGTATGATTCTTGATAAAAATGGTTTTAATACATTAATTTCCATAGATCCAATGAAAATGAATAAGATATTTATTATGAAAATGTTTAAGTCAATTGTCTATTTCTTTTAAGGTTTCTATATAAGATTAGTCATGGCTATGGCATTTTAGATTTGGTCATTTGAGTTTCAATATTTTGAATATTTTGTACAAGAAGAATATGGTAAAAGGTTTTCTCTTGATAGAGTATACAGATAAAATTTATGAAGGGTGCATTCTGGGAAAGAAATGTAGAGAATAATTTCGTATTGAAAATTAATATATACTTATACAAGATATGGAATTAATTCCATGAATTTGAACTTTTGTGTACACATGTAAATTCATTTAGTGAGAATATGAATAAATTTGACAACATTTGTTGATGATTTCAGTAAAAAAAAAAAGAGTATATTTCTTAAAACAAAAATTGGAATATTTTGGTATATTTTGGCACATTAAATATCTGATTGAAAATAAAAGTAGACACTTCATAAATGTGTTAAGATTACATAGAGGACGTGAGTATAAATAAAATGAAAATCTAAATTTCAATAAAGCAAATGGGATTCGACATTAAATTACCACAAGGTATACACCTTAACAAAATGGTGTGGATGAAATGAAAAATGTGATCAATAATGAAAATGACAAGGAATGTGATAAAGGAAAAGCATATTCTATATAATTATTGGGTTAATTTAGTAATTTTCATAATGTATGTTTTTAATGGTTTTCCTATAAAGAGTTTTTATGGTATAATTCCTCTAGAATCTTGAAGTAAAAAAAAAACCTAGTCTTTCTTAGTTGAGAGTTTTTGATTGTGTGGTATATGTTCATGTGCAATACGAAAGGAGAAATAACATGATGATAGAAGTGAAAGATTTATTGTTAAAAGATATAATTACGATTCAAAAGCATATAGTTTATTTAATTCAATCAAGAAGAAAGTGATAATGAATAGAGATGTACAATTAATTGAATTAGAAGTATGGTATGGAACCATTGAAAATAAATTAGTTATCACATGGAGGAATTCCTCCAAATCAAAATAAGAATAAAAATACAATGTATCACCAATTTTTAAATTAGCAACAAAAAATATCACTTTAGCGACACCTTTATCAAGTGGTAGCCCAATTCACAAGTTATTGCTACAAAGATAACTCCAACTTCTAACACAACATAGTTTACCACTAGATATATCTAGGTAGACACCTTAGAAATAACTAAAACTAAGTTTCCCACAAGGTATCTCTAAGAAAACACCTAAAATATTAATTAAAATAAGTCTCCCATAATTTATGACCCAAGAGACACTTTAAGGATAAACTCACCCTCAACATCTCAAAGGTATCTCTCAAGAGACATATCAAGGACAACATAAACCTCAACAACACTAGGTTATCTCTCAGTAGACATTTTAGTATAAACTTCAAATCCATATTTTCCAAGGTCTTTCCCTAGTGACATATCACAAAAAACAATTCTAAACAAATATATGAAAAAAAAGAAACTGATAAATTTGTGTATTTTGATTTTAATCAAAATCGATCTAGTATACTTTTAAGAAGAAATTGAGAGTGATAGGAAAATATACTTTGATGAATAAGTTATGTCTGTAATAGAAATAAATCATAAATAATATTAATTGATGAAGATATTTCTATATGTAATAGAGAGAAATCATACTCGATATTCAGTGAATCTTTTCCCATACGAAATGATGTTACTGGAGTAAAGAGCATATATAAGACAATATGTAATTTTGATGGAATATTGAGAACTATAAGGCAAGATCGGTTATAAAGGGACATGAATAATAACTTAGGATTCATTTCAATTATATAATTATACTTATAAAACTTTTGGATACATTCAGTTTTTTAAGCAATCTTAGGTCAGAGAAAATAATTTTTTTTATAGATAGATTGGTGGCAAAGGGGCACTCATAATAGCTTACAATTCATTTCAATTAGATAATTACACTTTTAAAAAGGTTGGATACATTCATGTATTTTTAATGCAATCTCAACTTAGAGAAAATGTAAAGTTTATTATATAGATTGGTTACAAAGGGACATTCATAATATCTTACAATTCATTTCAATTATATAATTACACTTGTAAAATGGTTGGATACATTCATATTTTTAAAGAAATCTTAGCTCAGAACAAATAATTTTTTTATTAGATAGATTGGTTGAAAAGGGGAATTCATATTAGCTTATAATTCATTTCAATTAGATAATTACACTTTTAAAAAGGTTGGATACATTCATGTATTTTTAAACCAATCTCAGCTTAGAGAAAATGTAAAGTTTATTATATAGATTGGTTGTAAAGGGACATTCATAATAGCTTACAATTCATTTCAATTATACAATTACACTTGTAAAATGATTGGATACATTCATATTTTTGAAAGCAATCTTAGCTCATAGAAAATGATCATTCTATTAGATAGATGGGTTGTAAAGGGAAATTGATAATATCCTGGGATTCATTTCAATTAGATAATTACACTTGTAAAAAGAAAATGATTTTGTTGTTTTACATAAGGTAAATGCCTTTAGTTTTGAAGGGGACCCAAAAAAACCCAATTACAAAAGGAGAAGAGATAAAGCTCTAAAGAACACAAGAGGAGGCCTCTCCCAGCAGCCAAAAACAACAAAGAAAACCATAAAATTTATGAAGCATGACTGGAATCTTAGCGAGAGCGACTCCGTAAGAAACGATTAGATTTGATGTTAAATGATTTCTTCAGGAGGACTTTAGTCCATCCATCAATGGCATCCTTGGGAATGGATGGGGAACTCAGGAGTTCAACATTAAGTCCACCCTCATCCACCCAAATGAAAACCAAAAAACCACCAATGATCAAAGAGTATGTGTGAGCCACATCACCCTTTACAACACCACCAACCGAATCCAAAAACTGTAATTATGTCCAAAACAACCATTACATTGAACAACCTCTATAGCTGGAAAAAAAGAATCAAAATTCAAATCCTCTCTCACCACCTTAAAAACAGAAACAACCTCAAGGTTCGTATCAATATTCAAATTGGAATTAGAGGGAAACCATTCCATATTGGGCTCACCAAAATTACTCCTCAACATCTCTACCACACCAGCAGTGTCTAGCTCATGTAAGGGACGTGAAACTTGTCCCATCCTAACATTATCCATGTGAGATCCATAAACAACTACCTCAGCAGTTGGAGAAAGAGTCAGACCAAGATGGAGCACATATGATCATAGTGCCTCACAACTACTAGGAGAACCGATAGCTCCAACCCTCATAACAACAAAAGAAGAAAACCCCCCAAAATATTCAACCCTATCATCCTCCTCCGCAAATAAGGATTCAATATATAAATCCATCTAAGGAATAAAAAATCTAAGCGCATCCAACCCCGTGTGCTCCTAGCTCGGAAATTGGCCTTTGCAATAATTCCAAGCCTTGGGACCCACCTTTCTGCATTATTCACATAAGATCCTCGATTTTTTCACTTCGATCACCTTTTTTTGATTTTTTTCCACTGTATCGAGATGGATGCTCTTGGGCAAAAAGGCTCCCACTGGAACATTGATACATGGGTAAGTGCACGAAGTTGAGGGGCAAAAAAGTGGACAAAAAATAGAAAAAAAAAAAGAAAATACATACACATTCTATTATAACATGATCGCATTTTAAATTCTTAGGCTTGGGATTTACCAAATCATAACGCGTACGTGTTATGTCTGCTATAAATAACAAAAGAGGCCGAGCCTCTATCATTTTATCTCCCTCAAACATAAGTTTCAAAGCTTAATCGTGCTCTCATATTTTTTCATTCAGCTACATCTCAAGCTCAAAGTATTGTTTTTGGATCATTGGGAATATCTTAATTGACAATGGCATCATGGAGAAGAGGTAAGCATGATTATTTTCTCAAAACTGCATTGAAATATGATAATTATAGATTAAAATTTGAATTGAATACATTTTTTTATTATTATAGTTAGAGGTCGACGGAATCAACCACAACCAAACCCTGTTATTCCTATCATCCCTCCCAACACTCCCACAGTTTCTCAACATCCCCTAGGTAGTCAAGAAGATTTAGTAGCCCACATAGTTGAAAACATAAAGAAAATTGAGGATTTAATCAAAAGAGTGAGGGATTCACAATCTACAAACTTCCATTACGCCTATCTTTCAAACACATTAGAGCCATTACTTGCTCAAGTTGATGTGGCAATGAGGTGAATTGATCATTGGAAAACTTACAGAGAGGGTTATAAGGTTTATTATTCCAACAAATTCTCATATGTGGATGTAGAGAAAAAAGAAAAATTACATAAGACCTCATATGCACCTTATTCAAAAACCCCCACACTAATTTTCATGTTCCATTGTCATGTAACCGGTTTCCAATCTATTGGTGCAATAATAATTTCATTAAAAATAATTGTTGGGACCGATGGTGGATGGTGTTTGATTTTCCACCTTGTAATAACAACGAGGTGCCACTAGAATTTCTGAGGAAACTATATTATGATTTTATCCTCAATGAGATCCCAAATTATTTTGATTTCCGAGATTTCCAGGGTCGAGGAAATAGATCTACACAGGATCGACCAGGTGTACAATGTGCACCTACTCAGTAGGGTATATTACCTGCACATAATCCCCAAATTGTCCCTCAAGCAGTGAAGGAGACAGTAAAGATTGATACACTCCATGCACTTCAGGGGATTTCTACGACCCTTGTTTGACATATGAGGGAGATTTCTGAGCTAGATGTTTGCAGAGGTACATAGATTATTCCCTTAGGGAGTACTAGCTTGAGGCCACATCTTTTCTCGTCATGTGGTAGCATATGCTTGGGGCTCGAGGAGGACGATACTTTCATGCGTAATAATTTTGGTGGAGTTGGTGCTAGCGGTGCACATGATAATGTCACTATGTCAGATGTACTTTTGAGTGAGACATTTGAATTATAGTCATCGACATCACCTTCACAGGTATTTTTTATGTTTTATTATGTGTGTTAGAAAAAGTTTGGAGTACTTGATTTACTTATATATGTTAAATTTTTGAAATGATTATATTTGTACATGTACATACATTGATATTATGGCGTGCGGGAGGCACATCTTTATCCCGACCACAGGCGGTGAGCACCATGTATACACATCCATTCACAAAGGTAATTTAGAATGTTAATTATGTAAAATTTTAACATACATGCAAATCTATATATATATATATATATATATATATATATATATATATATATTTGTATACACACACACACACACACACATATACACATGTGTATATATATATATATATATATATATATATATATGTTTTGAAATCAAATATATGTTTGTTCTTGTATGTCCATCTAACTCACGTGATACATGTTTGATAAAGATGTTGACTTCACTAGACACTCCAGCATCTCTGCGATAAGTAGAGAAAGGTATTTCTGCTATGATTTCATCTACGCAATAACACACGAAGGTATTCAAACAACATTTAATTTTTGTTAAATTTCTCGTGTAATTCATATTATGTTAAATTACATGTTAGTAATGTATTTCATTGTATAATTATTAAATTATGTTAATAATGTCCTTCATTGTGTAGATGCAGGAGTTACCTGTGAAAGGTCGCACCCTTGTTCATTTGATTCACAGGTGTGGCAGGCTAAAAACAATATTTATATATTGATAAAATTAGTTAAAATAGTGTCATTATGTACATACATGTACTTAGTTCTATTTTCACTAATTCTAATGTTAGATTTTCTAATCTTATGTGTATGTAGATAGCATTAACCCCCTCAATTTTGACTTCGAGGGCACATATTCTTCCATCTTGTCGTCTTTGTACCCCCATTCGTACTCCAGGAGCTCCCGATGAATCATTTGAGCATGAGATGCAAATTTGGCCTGATCAAAAACTTGCAGTATGTTTGTGTATTTATGTAAAAAAATTATTATAGCATGGTCTTAAATACATGTTGAAAACATATATAAATTAAGTTTTAACAAAAAAACATTGTTTTCATTTACAAGCTCATCTATAGGCAAGTATTCAATGGAAGAGGACTCGTAGCATGGGCTTGGATGATCCAAATTCATATCATAGATCTCCATCTTCATGTAAGGGAGGCCCTTCTTCGAGAAAGGTCAAGAGAGGGATAGATTTTGATGATTAGGAAATATATATGTCATACATGACTTTTTTTTGTATGCCTATATGACACTTGAACTTGATGCTATATGACCTATTTGGGCATTTTTTATATTTATTATGCACATTAAAATACTAATTGGAACTTGATATTTTTGTATGAGACATTACATTTCTGATATTATTTTTGCATGAAACTAATATGATGTGCACTTGACAGTATTTAAGACATTATGGATTATTTTTTCATTTATTGCTGATGCAAATGTACTAACATTTTCAATGTATAATATGCATCAAAATTTGGAAATCAATATTTATATAATGTATTTATATAAAGAGTTACCTGATCTGAGTAATTATTCATTCAATTTATCAATGTGTATATGTGTATTTTCCTTACTTGTGCTTCTTCTTGCTCACGATCTCTTTGTATTGGTTCTTATCTTATCATGCACTTACTACATTCTTCTATGCTTCTTAGTCTTCTCCCATATTAAAACACCTGAGAGTATTCTATACATTACTCCAATGCTTGAGAATATCTCCAGATGTAATGACATTCTGATTCAGACACTCAATGATTCTTGATTGTCTAATCCTGTATAGTTCATGTTATTACCTTTAAATTTATAGGAATTTCAAGTTATTTAGAAATCACGTCACACCCTTCACTAGGCTTGATGACTACCCCTATCCTTTTGAAGGCACTTTTGAAAGCATCCATGGGTTTATCATAGCATAAATTATCAATGAATGGAAGGTCACTAAGTCGTAGAACAACTGACTCCCATTCATAACTAAACAAGAAATATTTACTAGGTGATTGATAACTCCCATGTGTTCTTAGACATTCCCTTATCAAATTCATTCTTAAGCCAATCTAGTCATTCAGGGCTCTTAAGGGACTATGCCTAGACGAGGTAGCTCAAAAGCATGGGTAGTGTAGGGGAAAAAATAAAGCCTCCCCTAGAGTTTACCTGGCCACCTTGATAGGTTGGTGTGGTTGGTTTGGTGCCAAGACCTTTCATTTACAAAGTATTATGTCTGGAAGCCTTACATTGACTCGGACTACACTATTTCATGCATTTGCAAAAAATAAGATAAAAAGAGAACCAAATGGAGATGAAAAAAAACGTGAGAGGATTTCTTAGAGGGATTCGAAATGGAGGTTTCAAATTTGATAAGATGTCTCTAGGTTCCATGGAGTCCGAGAAATCACCCATCAAAGATATAACGTGTTTTGGTCGCAATGCTCTTAAAAGACTACGCTCGAATGAGGTAACCTGAAATCACAGGGAGTGTAGGGAACCAAAAAAAATCCTCCACTAGTGTTCACCAATAAATCTAGACATGTTGGCCTAAACGGTTTGGTCCCACAAGCTACCATTTGTAAAATATAGCGTCTAACATCCTTACACTGACTCAAAATACACTTTTTCACATGTTTGCAAACAATAGGAAAGTGATATAACTGAATTGATATGGATAAAACCATGATAGAATTTCATAGAGGGCCCTAAATTTGAGGTTTTGGATCTGAAGAGACATCTCTAGGTGCCATGGAGTCCAAGAAATCACCCATTGAAGATATAACATGTTTTGGTCTCAGGGATCTTAAGGTATTACGACTGGAAAATGTAGCCTAAAAGCATGGGGAGTGTAGGGAACCGAGAAAAATTCTCCCCTAGCATTTACCTGGCCACCTTGACTTGTTTCCGTAGTTGGTTCAATGCTAAGAGATTTTGTTTGCAAAGTATTGCATCTGGTAGCCTTACACCGACTCAGACTACACTATTTCACATGTTTACAAACAATAGGACAACGTGAGAAGCAAATGGAGATGGAAAAAATATGAGAGGATTTTGTATAAAGCTTTAACATAGAGGTTTCTGATCTGACGATATGTCTCTAGGTGCCATGGATTATGATAAATCACTTGTCAAAGATATAGCGTGTTTTGGTCTCATGGCTCTTAAGGGACTACGCCTAGAAGAGATATCCCGAAAGCATGGGGAGCGTAGGGAACTAAAAAAATTCTCCACTAGTATTCACTAGGAAATCTAGACATGTTGGCCCAGATAGTTCAGTCCCACGAGCTACCATTTGCAAAATATAGCACCTGATAACCTTACACTAACTCAAACTACACTATTTCACACATTTGTAAACAATAGGACAATGAGAGAACCGAATGGATGTGGATAAAACCGTGATAGGATTTCATTTAAGGCCCCGATGTGGAGGTTTAATATTTGACGAGATGTCTCTAGCTGCCAAGGAGTCCAAAAATCACCCGTCAGAGATATAACGTGTTTTGGTATTAGGGCTCTCAAAGGACTACGCCCAGACGAGGTAGCCCAAAAGAATGGGGAGTGTAGGGAATAAAAAAAATTCCTCCCCTAACATTTATCTTTCCACCCTAATATGTTGGCATAGTTGGTTTAGTGCCAACAGCTTCCGGTTGCAAAGTATTGCGTCTAACAGCCTTACACTGACTCAGAATCCACTATTTCGCGCGTTTACAAACAATAGGACAATGAGAGACCCAAATGGAGATGGAAAAAACCATGAGGTGATTTCTTAGAGGGATTTGACATAGAGGTTTCAGATTTAATGAGACATCTCTAAGTGCCACGGAGTCTGAGAAATCACCCGTCAAAGATATAATGTGTTTTGGTCTCAAGGCTCTTAAGGGACTACGCCCGAACGAGGTAGCCCAAAAGCATGGAAGCGTAGGGAACCAAAAGAAAGCCTCCACTAGCATTCACAAGAAAATCCATATGTGTTGGCCTAGATTGTTCAGTCCCACGAGTTGTTGTTTACAAAATATAGCATCTAGTAGCCCTACACTGACTCAAACTACACTATTTCACACATTTGCAAACAATAGGATGGCGAGAGAACCAAATGGATATGGATAAAACCATGATTTTATTTCATATATGGCCCCAATGTGTAGGTTTTGGATCTAATGAGATGTCTTTAGTTGCCACAGAGTCCAAGAAATCACCTGTCAGAGATATAATGTGTTTTGGTTTCAGGGCTCTCAAGGGACTATGCCTGAACGAGGTATCCCGAAAGCATGGGGAGTGTAGGGAACAAAATCAAATCCTCCCCTAGTGTTTAACTGGGTGCCTCGATGTGTTGGCATAGTTGGTTCGGTGCCAAGAGCTTCCATTTGTAAAGTATTGCATCTGGTAGCCTTATACTGAATTAGACTACACTATTTTGCATGTTTATAAACAATAAGACAACAAGAGAATCGAAGGAATATGGACAAAACCGTGAGAGGATTTCTTATAGGGATTCAACATGGAGGTTTTGGATCTGACGATATGTCTCTAGGTGCCACGAAGTCTGAGAAATCACCTGTCGAAGATATAACGTGTTTTGGTCTCAGGGCTCTTAAGAGACTACGCTCGAACGAGGTAGCCCAAAAGCACATGGAGCGTAGGGAACCAAAAAAATCCTCCACTAGCCACTAGGACATGTTTTCCAAGATGGTTCTGTCCCACGAGATATCGTTTGCAAAATATAGCGTTTGGCAGCCTTACACTGACTCAGACTGCAGTATTTCGTGCATTTACAAACAATAGGACAATGAGAGAACCGATTGGAGATGGATAAAACTACGAGAGGGTTTTGTAGAGTGACCCAACATGGAGGTTTTAGATCTAACAAGATGTATCTAGGTGTCATGGAGTTGAGAAAACACCTGTCAAAAATATAGTGTGTTTTGGTCTCATGGCTCTTAAGGCACTACGCCTGGACGAGGTAGCCCGAAACTATGGGGAGAATACAGAACTAAAACAAAGCTTCCACTAGCATTCAATTCTTGGTCATCTTTTTATGAAAAATCATTTTCATTATGTAATTTTTGGAAGCTACCCGATGTGGAACGGCATTGTAACTCACCATCCAAAGGTAAGAGGTTTTATCATGTTGATCGTAAGATGTTGAGGGGGATAAATGCAATCAGTTTGGGATTAGATCATAGTAATCAAAAAAATATGGAATTCCAAACATATTTATCAACTAGAATATCAATGATAAGCCCTAGCTTCTCGTGCTTTCTAAATTTATCTTTAGACTCCTTAATTTTTTTGTAAGGTTTTGAGCATGAATTGTGTTAATTTCATGTTGTGTATGTTTCTTTTCTTTATAGTTACATTATTGTTTCTAGCATGTCAATGACCTAGACTACAATGCTCAATGCTTTATAAGTTGAAATAGATATGAAGAATAAATCACTAACAACTCATGAATATAAGTCTATATAAGGTGCATAGAACGTGAGCATCAATCTCTAAATTTCTTTGAAGCAGTATGTTATGCTAATATTAATAGCAGGAGAATGCTTGGTTGAATTTTCTTCAATTGGAATGATATCCAATTCAACCTACACTGCCATTAGCTAATCAATAAAATTTTTCCATGTTAGTACAGAAGATCTTCAAACTTTTGACCCCTGCATTACAACATTCTCATATATTCTTTCAAGGACACATAACTATTACATCTTATTGGATGTTTGAGATCATTTCTTGTGTATGTAATCATTTTACGATTCATTGTATGAGAAAATATGAATAATTAAAGTTTCAATCCTCTATATCAGACCAAAATTCTCAGTCACATTGCATGGAATCAAAGTTACCATGTTAATATAAATCCCATAAAAATATGTCATATGTGGCCACCTACATCAAGCCATGAATTTCTTGTCATGACAACAACAGCTAACAAATCATCCTCCCTCTACTTTTCTACTTCTACAGCTATCAAATACATAAATATACCTAATAGTACATACATACCGTAGTCACAAGTATGATTCCAAGCAACATGTATCCAAGCCTCTTTTTTTTTAAACTGAGATGGTGATGCTCATAGATGAATCACACACATCATGTTTTTTGCATTCGTCCAGGTTACTACTCCAAGATACAATCACAGTTTTTGATCCTTGATGTGTGTTTATGCATTTGTTTTAAGGATAAAGGAGTATTTCCTTTCATCTTCCATTTCTACAAAAGATATCAAGATAACTCTATAATTTATATAGTCTTAACTGCTCATGTTGTTCATATTTGCATCAACTTTCATTGTATGACTACAACAATCTAACCTAAATAGTCAGAGTAGATTGATTAACAGGTTTTATCTCTGTGGCAGAATGAATATTGAGGATTTTGATATGCATATCTGTGATGCAAACAATGCATTTAAAAGTTAGCACTATCAGTTGATGCCATTTTCCCTACCTGTACAAAAAGTAACTCATTCCTATAATAAAGATCCAATGCAAAACTTGGCAGGATTTTTGACTTGGCCATATACATGGTATGCAAAAACATTAGGCTTCTCTGAAAAAACTTTGAGCTAATGACATTTTTATGTTGTCATCTACATTGTGTTCAAAAACACCAATCCTCTCTTCAAAAAACTAATAGATATTTAACTACAAAATGGATAAACCAAAAGCACCTCTTTGGAGATGGCATGTTTGTTGCCTTACAATTCCTTAACCACTGCATATAAAACAGGTGGAACTAACATAATCTATTTAGGAGACCACTTATTGGATATCACAATTGCAGTGAATAATGTATTTACTGTCGGTTAGAGTAACAGACTAAATCATCATTCTATTTCTCACATATCAAATGAATTTCTTCCTTCAAAAAAGAAATTGTGGGTGAATGCTCAATCAAAAAATAAAGTACAATTCTAAATGAGTTTCAGGCTCGATTATCAATACTTCATTGCAATTTTTCTTGCCAATTTGCTACTTTTGGAACCATCAGGTTTGATTTGTGAAGTTGAAGAAACTGGGATTAATAAAAATAATCAACTTGGCATGTTTTCCTTAAGATCATCCATGATTCTATCAACAACATCACATAGATCTTCCGTTCCACTAAATTTGTGATCCTCCCATGCTTCCCATTTTTCCTTTTATTCTTCTATTATCTTCTCTTTAAGTTCTTCCAATTGTTTTTGGCTAATAATAATTGACTCTTTATGTATTTCAGGAGGCATTTATTTTTGAATCATAGTGACATATTCACCTAATTTTTTTTCTTCACAATGTTCATTGTCAACGAAAGTTGAAGACTGAAAATTTATATGGCCTTCGACTTCTTTTTGGGCATAAACAACCTTTTGTAATATCCAAAAAAAATTAGGCTCTTCATTCTCTATTTGATTGAAGATATTCATTCTTTCAAAATATACAGTTGGAACATTGGTGGTCTCCCCAAAAAACCAAGTTCATAGTCTACATAGTTGCATCTTGTGGCAAAATCATTGAGGATAACGAGATTGCAGAAGATGAAAAAAGAATCAGAAATTTTTTTAGGTTCTCCTTTTTCTCCCACCCCACCTGAATAATGTAGTCTGAGTCAGTGTAAGATTTTCCATTGCCAATCACCTGAATAATATAGGTGGTTCATACTATATAGGTGGTGGAATGAGAATTTTAATAAAATATTTTTACAATATACGTGGTGAAATGAGATTTTTTGTTTGTTGTTTGTTTCTAATATTTAATTTCTCTTAGCTTCACTTGGCTTGGAGAATAATAAATTCTCTACTGACAGTGCCAACCACGTGAAGGTGGAATATTTTTTAGCACCCATAACCTATATGAACATGTTAGTAAGAAATTAAATAGAATTTTAAATCATACACAATTTTAAAAAAACCATTTAAGTAAAGAATCAAATTAAATTCATGAAGAACATACCTTTATAAATTCAATCCAATGAACCACAAGGATCAACTGTACTATTACCAGTAGCTGGAATTGCTTCATGGTCTGATTCACAAACCTTCCACATATTCTTGTTTAATGGATGACCTCGATATTTGATCAATTTAATATTTTTTGCAAGGACCAAATGTGAATAGTGAAGTATCTTTCGATGTACTTCATAGTTTTCAAACAACCAAATGTTTTTTTTTTTTATAGGATATCATTGAAGCCAAGTTCCAGTAACTACCAATGACCCAGTGGGATACTCAAGGTCTTTACCATAAATGATGGTGGAAGTCAAATTTTTTCCCCTCTACACAACAAGACAAGAAGTAGTTTGTTCCCTCTTCGTTAAATTCTGTCACAATAACTGCAAAAACATTGCCTACATCACAAAGTAAAATTGTAAGTCAAATTTAAAATACATTAAGAGTTGACCATTTAATAATTTATAAATCTAAGACATGGCATTTACATATATGTATACACCTTGTTGCACTAAATCAGAGACTTGGTCAAAGTCAGGTGATGTTGTCATTTGATCTGAAGACCCTATAGGTTTTAATGCTCATGGAAGTTGATGTGTGTTGAGTGGAATTAGAGGTCTACAAATCCATTCATCCACCCACTATTATGACTCACTTTCATTCTACGTAAAATCAATGCATGATATATAAAAACATGCCATGCACCTAGTATAAATAGTCGAAGCACTTTCATCTGAACTACGGAACTAGTGCATATCACTTGATCTTACAACTGTTATAAAATCTTTAAAGTTTGTAAGATGTTGTTCTTCTATCAACCAAAAATATATACAAACCATTGATCTCTCTTGAGATTCATGGCCCATATTATTGACACAACAATCAACAATATTTTTTTGCATCTGTAAATTTAGCACCATCCTTGAACTTTAACTCTTCTCAAGATGCAAGTGCTCTTTTCACACATGCTCCTACACCATCATGCTCTTCTTTTCCATGTTATGCCTCATTAAAACTCTAGATATTTTGTATATTTGTTTCTTTTTACATCCTTCTTAGCCAGTAAAACATCTATGCATTCTTGAATTGTTATGTGCAGTTGTCTGACCAATTGTAATGTTGATCGAAACTAATGTTCCTCTCATTCAAGTTCACATAAAACACCTGGAAACACCCTTGTACATATTATGTAAAATGTGTATGATCAATACTGATGTAGAAATGATACTCTCTTAATAGTTTTTGATCTTTATCAGAGCTTTATGGAGAGTGCATGAATGTTATATGCATGAAAATAACAACTTGCACTGAGTTATAATATTGAGACTGAACCTCCATTTTTTGTTGCAAGTTATAATTCTCTGTGAATTCAACTACTAAAACAATAGTACCAAGTAAGAATGTGTCTTGGATTAACTTGAATTGTTCATCCAACCATCGAGCTCTATATTGTGTGTGCCTTGCATACTCATAAAAAATTTACTCTCTGAATTTAACCATATATGTTAATACATGTAATTGTTTTTTAACAAGCTCACACATCTTAGATTTTTTTCCATATTTTAATTTTCATCAATTATTTTCCTATTGAATCTGTACTCTCCTTATGGATACAAATTTTTATATTTGGCAAGACACCACATACATTGCATGTTCCATCGAAACATGCTTTGTTATAAAAAAAATTGTCTAGTTGATTTTTCACAAAATATTGTCACAATAAATTCGCTTGAAGATTTTGGTGGGGAATTTTAAGCCACACTCTTGCAACATGATTTCAGTATGCAAAAGATGACGTATTTGACAAAAAATATCATAATGCATTAAAAATTCAACACGATGTCTACAATGAAAAGTGGTACGTGAGTAAATGATTTTCACATAAAAGGGTTTTCTCATTTCAAAGAATCTTTGGCTAATGTTAATTTGTGTATTTTCATTCTTAAACTTAGAGAAAAGTTGTGTTTGAGTCATATCCAAAAAAAAATTTGCACACGATTCATGTTTATGAGAACCTATTCTTCTTTTTTAGTGTATCTCTTCTATTTGGTGACATGCTTGTGTTCTCATTCCAAGATTTTACAATTAATTCTTTTATAATATCATATGTATTCTTATCTTTTTCTGGAAGTATGCTAGAGAAATCCCAATAGTCAGTGTTATTGAATGAATCAAGAAGTTTACGTCTCTCTATTGCTTTCAATATTTTTTTTTATGTTTAGCTTCAAAGAATTGCTTCTTTTTCTAATCAAGCATTTATCAAATTTTTCATCACTTACTATATAATTAGTAAGTGCACGCCATGTAGCATTAATATCTTGGTGCGTATTTTGCCACCTACATTTTGGTATGCTTTATGTATGTTTTCAAAAATTGACGCATTTTCATCAACAACATTAGATGTTCTTAACCCCAGGTTCTTCATTATAGGTCTCATCTTAATTAATTTCATCAATGTAACAAATAATTGACATCTTTGTGTGTCATTTAAATTCTCAAGGTAATTATCTTAAATTCCACTAGCTTTTATTCTCGCATTTCTTTCAGACATTTTGTTAAGCATTGGTTTTATAATGTTTTCATCAATTTCAATTAACTGAATTGGTTTTTTTCACAAAATGGAAGGAGGTGTTCTTAGAGGTGAAGATTTTTTTACAAGGTTACTTTCTTCAATCATTTTTTTCATATAAATTTCGAGGTTAACATTTGGATTCTTAAGTAAGGGTTGAGAAATTGAATTCATATCAGTTTCTTCATCCATACCAACATTATCATTCAATTCAATATCATTATTCATTGTAAAATCATTATTAATTGTAAAATCATTATTCTCTACATTTTCATTATATATTTCATCCCCATTTTCTAATACATTAGCTATATTTGATATAGCCGATGTACCTTACCCTGCATGAAGTTTTACATTCTCTTCAATTTCTTTATTTTCATCTCTTCCAATTTATCCGGTGTCTTGTTCTTGACTTTTCTCTTATCCTTAGCTCGAATTTGATCGCCCATTGTTAGAAAAAATCAACTAGTGGGGTAGGGAAAAAATGAACTACTATAAAATCATGCAAGAATGTAGAGAAAATTACAGACCAAACAAAATGTATGTAGAATTACCGTGAAAGAGATTAAAGGGACGTTGGGGGGCCACAATATATAAACAAAGAATAACACATACGCATTATGCTTTTTACCTCTTCCAGCACATGCCTCAAGGCTTGGGATCTAGTTTGGATCCCCAACCCTGAGGCAAGAACCTGCACAAACACATCAAACATCGTGTTTTTGCAGGAAAATGTAAAAATTCCACTTCCTCTATGATAAATAAAAATAAAAAAATGGATCCATTTAAAAAAAAATTATACCACAATGTAGAGCAGAGTTTCTTCTTTCTAAAAATATATTTTTTCAATTTTTTTGACGAATAGAAGGTTTCCATATTATTTATTTTCTAACTATACTTTTTTATAGTTATATTTTGAAGTTTAAATATGTCTATATTTCATCATGTATCTTTTGTTTGGATCATCCAAATTGGAAAAAAAATATAGTATTGCAAACTAGGCATAATTCTATACATATGAACAAAAAAAATCTAATTTTCAATATTTTTTGAGGTAGTTAGGGGTGGGGAGGGGGGGGGGGGGGCATAGTCGGAGCTTTTTTATTTTTCAAAATATAAAATTTAATTACTAGAAACATCCTAAATTAATAAATAATCATTAAAAAAAAAAAAAATCTAACACAAACTAGATGCTCCTAGCTATCTTTCTACCAAAGGGTTTTTAAAAATACTCAATGGTGCTCAAAAAATGGTGGGGGTCACAAAATTCACTCTATTATGTTTTTTTAACAAAAACAGGAGCACATGTTAGTATTTTAGTTGTTTGACCTGCTTAAACTTATTTGTTTTCAATAAAATTTAGTATCTTAGAAACTAGACTCAAAATTATACGACTCATATATCTACAACATCTTCCAATTTTCAGTGTAACTATTTCAAAAAACTCGTACAAATTGAAGTTTTTTATTTTTCATAAAAATGTGTCCACTTAAGAACCCCTTTTGGTTCCCTAACTTGGTGCACTTACTCACACATTCTAGCCTAAACCAATGATTATTGATCCTTTGTTGTCGGGTCCACAATGATGAGAACCCCAGAGATCTACCTATTCCGAAAAAATCCTTTGGCTCCCAAAACTCCAAGGGAAGAGCTTGGAGTCGGATCTAAATTGGAAGTTCAGGTAAAGAGCCAGACAACCTAGGTTGTCATTTCATTCTACTGAGATCCATTTTTCTAAAGAACCAAGGTGCTCCTAGAAGTACACATTGCAGATCTTCTTCTTTCTGAAATCATAAAAGGAAATCATCTTTAGCCATAGCCTTGATCTCTACCTTCCATTCCCATTTCATTTTGCACCACTCTCACATGGAATCTATATTCAGTCTTCGACCCACGAAAGTTCCCACAACTACAAATTTAAAACAATTTTTTGCTCATTCTTGGATAGTCTCAGGAATCTCCAAATGTGGGTTGACATCAATCAATGAAGGAACAAGTTTGATGGGTGCTCGGAGAGACACCCCAAATAATATATGAGCCCATGAGGACACGCCTAAGGATCCCTTCTCAACTTGGCCCACACCTCTCTCATTATTCGCAGATGCAATCTTTCCCTCATTCGTATGTACAACAGTGACTTCCTCCAAAATAAATTGTTATATAACAAATGAAAATTAAAATTTTATTAAATTAACGTAAAGGAAAAATTTCTGAAAGGAATATTAAAATATGTATAATAGTAGCCAGGTTATGATATTCCTTGTCATCAAAATGAGATGTAACATGATTCATAAAAATCTTTGTACATTCTTAAGTAAACATCAAGGTATGGGTATAGGAACATTGTAATGCAGCAATTCGCTTGCATTTTGCATCAAAATTCCACCTATGAGCTCTACAGACTAATCTCTTGTCTTGTCCTTCATTTATATGTGATCTTGGAAATTATATAACCGTGTGTTGTTAGGTTGTTAGGAGGCTCCCATGGGGGATGACCTCAAAATGTGATCATGGGCTATGTTTATTTTTCTATTTTCCTTTTTAAATATTTGTGGAGTATGTGATGTATTATTGTAGTGTATTTCACTTTATTAGAGTTAAGTAATGTGCTCTTATTTAATTTGATTGATCGTGTGGATTAAATTATTGTTAGGATGTGAAAAATAGGCATTTAATTGGTGTAGATAGTCCTTGGGATCTTTTGATTTAAGTGAGATTTCATTTAATTTGGGATGTTGTTTACTCAACCCATCCCTAAATTCCCTAAATTTTACATTAAAGCCATTTTTGGAGTCTTGTGGGACAAGTTAAGCTTGTCCCACACCTCTTGAATTCACTTACCAACTATAGCTATGGGGTAAGGGGTCAAAATTAGACCCCATTATGTGATTTGGAAGGTAAAAAGGTGAAATTTATTGCACTTTCTTACATGACCTTTTATTTTTGTCCTTGAAGGTATGGAATGAGAGTTTTTGTGTGGAAGGAAATTGTCATATCGTTGCCCACCAATTTATTAGCTTTGGTTTTAATGTTTGAATTTGTGATGTGGAATTTAGGAGAATTCATTTGGCATCCTACATGGAGCCACCTCACCCTCCTCTCCTCATCTTTCTATTTATTGATGTTATGTTAAATTTTTGGGGGTTACACATTTTCATTTGCAAACTTATTCTTTTGAAATTGGATGTATTTCTTGCTTGGATATTTTTGGGAGATTTGTTTGGTTGGAAGACTTGAAGCTTGTTGAATATTTGGAAGCTTGTGATGCAAGTTAGGGTTTATACCCTTGTTTTTTAATTACTTGTTTGTGTGTTTTGCAAATGAATGGTTGTGTGTTGTGATTTGTTTGGGATGGGTAGATGTTGGCCTTAAGTAAGGAGTGGGAGAAAGAAAATGCGACCATTTTGGGAGGGAAAAGGAAATTTTCAGGCATTATGGTGGGAGTATGAGTAGCAGTTCCACCTATGGGGAGGGAAAAGGATTAATGTTTCTACAATTTGTGTATCTTGTATTGGGATGGAAAATGGATATGTTGACTATTGTGATGTGCACTTGGAGGTCTTTTGGGTGGAACCCCGAATGTGTTTGGGAGATAAAAGGAGATGGTTCTCATTATTCTATTCTCCATTGGATTAGATTATAAGCCTAGATATTGAGATTTGTATATAGTACTATTTATTTTTGGTGTTTGAATGTAGTGTTTTAATTGTTGGCATGAGTGTTGTAATGTTGAATCATTTGTGAAAGTTTCCATTGGTTTCATCCATTCCTTATTTCCTAAGGTTGGGGCTCGGGGGCCGATGAGGAGGATGGCTTTTTCTCCTCATTGGAATAAAGGTTGGGAGGAGAGTGTTACATACTCCCACTTCCTTTTTTTTGGAAGATAAATTAAAGCTTGGAGTTGCAAGATTGTTCATTGGATGAATACATTGTAATTGAGACCCTTGAAGAAGTTTATCTTTTTGTAAAAATGTATCACGTTGTTTCCACTTAGAGTGGAAGGCTTGTAGATCTTTCATGTTAAAGAAGAGTTCTTGTAAATGGTTATTTATAAAAAAAAAATTATTGTTGAGAGAAGGAACTTGGAAATGTTTATTTTCAAATTTAAAACTTAATTTAAAATTTGTATTATGGATTCCTTTTAAAAGAATGGTGTTCTCTTATGGAAAAGTATATGTGGATTTTCCTTTTAGTATTGTTATCAAACTTGAATGGAAAATAGAAAGCAAGAAGTTTTATTTAAGTATGTCGTACATTATTTCTCTTCAATTTAGAATGTGAAATGGATTGATTTAAGTCATGCTGTTGTAGAATAATTCTATACAATGTTACAAAGGGAAAATTATACATTTAGTGTGTTCAATCAAGAAAAATATTCATCTCTTAATCTGTAATTAGTTTGAATAAAATAGATAATAACTTAATTGTCTCACATACCCGTGTATATATCAAATTTACACCAACAAATTATACTTTGTATTTTATTATTGAAATAACTTGAATTTGGGAGATTGTTTAAAATAAATTAAAACCAAAATATATATATTATAAAATATATTTAAATTTTCTATATTATCAAATAAATGTAAACCGTCTGCATTCTTAATCAAACAATTTTTTTATATGAGATTTTACATATATATATATATATATATATATATATATATTATAAAATATATTTAAATTTTCTATATTATAAAATAAATGTAAACCGTCTGCATTCTTAATCAAACAATTTTTTTATATAAAATACATATATATAAAATTTGAGGGCTTATATGTGTTGGGTCGCGGCTATATGTTTATTTAAATAAGATAGGGGATTGGGGGAGAGTGCGGCGCCCCCTCCCCCCCTTAAAATATAAAACTCTGCCCTTGGAAATGGTCGCAGCCATCTAACAAATCATACACAGAGTCGGGTGGGCCGCATATCCTTTATAAAATATTATTAACACCTTGATTCTATATATATATATATATATATATAATCGCCAATCTTGTCCGCCCGACATGTTAAGCCATGGATATATATACACTGATCATTCCTGCAATGTAAACTCAAAAAAAATATTATACAAATAAAACATGTGTATACATATATCTATATATACCCAAATTATGTGTTTATATCACTTTGGAACAAAAATAAAATGGGGCAAATGATGGCTGTAACCAATTAGGGAAAACTAAAAAAAAATATAAATAACAAATACAATACAAAGAAAACCCTATGAGAGGGGATGCAAAATAATCCTTCAAATATGTGTGTATCCATTTAAGTGCAATGAGAAATCTCTCATTGGCTCCATGGCTTCCATTCCTCCTTAACTTATAAAACAAAATAGTGAAAATAATAAGAATAGGGCAATAAAAGAATAAAACGGAAACTCATAAGGAGAGTCCCTATTTTTTAGATCTAATAGTAGAGAATGAATCCTATATCTTTTTAAGTTGTGGGATTTTTGACGGATAGAGTGTTTTAAGTTAATAGTGTGGGTGTTAAGTGAAAGAGGGATTTTTTAGTGGGTTAGTATAGGATGTGACCCGTTTTATTATAGTTGATAAATAAATACATGACTTTGATTTAGAGAGTGAACCAATAATGTTGGGCATGGTCAATTGGTTAGTATAGGGGTGTTAGGTGGTTAGGGAAAGTAAAATTAAATTAACTTAGCAAACGATTAAATCATGAACTTAAGAAGAAATTCGAAGCCGTAAAATAATGAGATTAAGGTTGTCATTATTTAAATGCAAATTAAGGGAACCTTAGAAGGGGGATTATAGTCTAAAATGGATTTGATAAGTCAAATAATAATAATTAATCACTTAATTTAGTTACAACTAACTTCTATATGTGTAGATATTATTAAAGGGAATTAATTAAACATAGTTGATATTGTAACCCTTGCAACCTTTTAAACAAAACAAAAATTCCCGCAACATTTTCCCTAGTAAATTTATAAACTTTGGTGTGGTTTTGAACATCAAATTTTTTGGGCATTACACATTTTATGTTCTTAGTATTATCTACTTACAAGGTGAAAAGTATCATAACCTGTCTTACAATCTTGATCTATTTGATGATAACGCAGAACATTTTATGAATTTTTGAATGCAAATACTAATAATGTTTACATTCTTGTTTACAATAATTGTAATCAACTTCAAATTATTCTTATATCTTCCAAATCTTATCTCAATCGTTCATCCTCTTCTAGTATACACACATCAACATTGCCTACATCAATAATACATTTTTTAATGGAGGAATGTAATCTTCCACTTCACAATATAGATATGACTATTCCCTTGACTCCTAATACTCCTACATATAGTATTTATAATCATAGTTCTTAACATGATTCATATTCCAACACAAAGGATTTGTAATCCCTTGTTTGTAATTTACAAGCTCAATTTTACAATTGCAACTAGGTACACCTTTTATTTGTCATAATATGGATTCTACTCAACTACATCATAACCCACTAGAAACTAAAGTGGACTATTACCCTATTCCCACCCATTTTTTTCTTATAATATTCCGTGTTTATGATGGTAAAGACAATCCTGAAGATTACCTCTAAATTTTTCATATTTCTTTCTTGGACTATTCTTCTAGTGATACATTTATTACCAAGATTTTCCTTTAGAGTCCCAAAAAATTTTCATTACAATAGTTGTATGATATAACCATGCATCATACACAACCATTTACTCCTCTAGATAATTAATTCCTTGGAAAAATTTCTATAAATATTTGTGATAGAGTGTCTTACTCTCATATAGTTAAAATGCTACAAGGTAATAATGAACCCATTGGTGAATATGTACTACGATACAAGACCATCCTTACTAAGATGAAACATATCTTAGTTGATGGTGAAATATAACATATCTTTACAAAGATTATTCTTTCCCCTTTATAATAGTTAGTTATTTTTCATAGGTTCGATTCCTTTGATCATCTATGCCACACTCTATTACAATGTGAAGCTAAACTCCTCAACATGTATAAAATAAAGTATGTTACTACTCCTAGTACTTATATTTGTAAGTTTTAAACAAACACTAACGTTAAGAATAAGTATTTTGATGAAAAACATTAATCTAAAACCACTATGAGCATAGTGTCTTAACATACAAAATTACAATTATAGCCCTCTCAATAAAAAATTACTTGTTTACCTTATGTACCCCAAAATCCATTCCAATAATTAAGTAAGTCCAATCTTGTATCTCTCATTTTTCACTTATTGAGTCTAATGAAAATTTTCCTCATGGTAAGAGATTTTATGATAATTCTCATCATTATTATAGTTGATGCATTGGGCACCCCACTTATACTTATTTTAAGATTTATCATGTTACGCAAGATCACCTTGATGTTATTTAAATTGAGTATGAGAACACGCATAAACGTAATCCTACTAATGATAGTGGGAAACTCAAAATATTTATGGAACCAATTGTGAAACATAATGTTACTATATATAACTCAGATTATCACAATTAATAATTTATTGTACCACCCCCACCATATTATTATACTATGTTTAATGATATTATTAGTATTATTAATATGAATCCCACACCATTAATTACTTTATATCATATTGATATGAAACATGCAGGATCTATATCTAATACACACTTTATTCTTTCCTTGATTGACCAGTGTCTTATATATAATGTATTGGTTGATCTCGTTACTCCCATAATATTTATAGGATTTTGTTATTTGTTCCCCTATATATATTAAGAAGGATGTAAAATCTTATTGTTATAAAAATATTGGGTGTATTTTCCTACCCCTCATAATCATATTAGATATCTTTTATCTCACATTATTGGTGGCTTCTTATCTTACATCATGTGACATGAGTCCACGTTTCTCTGGGCTTCATACTTGCATAGTCATACCTTTCAAACTACATGAACGTGTTAAGTTAATTCACTATAATAAAGTGGTTATAATTTAGGGTATTCCATACTAAGATCATACTTTAGATAATATTGACCCGAAACACATGGTTACAATACCAAGTACTCGTGTATTTGTAATCTAAGCATCTTTTTATTACATGATGCCTCATAGGACATCTCCCTCAGGTGCATCCATCTAAAACACTTCGACTAGATCACATAATGTTCTCTTTCATCCCCATACTAACTCTCAAAGGAAACCTTCTCCCCATATTATTACTCATTCATGTAGAGAAAATACAACATTTATCAGAGAAGATTCTCCTAACCATCATATTAGTACATTTTTTCCTCATACCACTCATCATGAGAAACCTTACTGTAGCTCTTCTATACTTCATGTTATGGATCCTACCAAAATTATACATGAGAATTCTTCTTCTCTTATAACACTTTACAACATGTGCCCCCTCCACCTACTAAGAGAAATATTCCACTTCATGAGGCCCTTATCATGTAGCTATTAAGATATCCTCTTTGTTATACATAATTATTTTCTAAATATTTTTAAAATATTAATATAATCATATATTATAAAAACATACAAATATGTGCAATATTTCAAAATCATGACATGTTTATTGTTTATGTCGATATCTTGTTACTTTATACATGGTATTTTATACGTTCATTTAGTATATAGCATATTTACTTTAACACACATAAGTTGACGAGGTACATTGAGCTTTATGTAGGACACATACAAGTTGATACATGATGACAGGATCCACCTTTATTACCTACACTAATCTTGTGAGGACATCTCATAATTCTATACATGTGCATTTTATTTATTATATGTTAATGGAAACCTTCCTCAACATTATTAATTCTACACATAATTATTATTCCTTTTACTTGAGATAATAGGTCTAGGATATGTATATTAAGCAATGCTAACAATATTTATATGTATTTTTAAATCTATACTTCGTTTATTGTTATCATTGCTTTCCTATGTGTATTATTTAATTAATTTATTACTATGTGGATTCAATTGATTGTATTATCTTATTATGATATAGTGACGAATGTTTACTTTATATCGTGTAAGGTCTTTTTTCATCATGACAATATGGGTGTCATTATTTATGGCTTCATGGTTAACTTGCATTTACACATTTTTCTGTGGTTGGGGTACGCTACACATTGTGCCTTATATTGTAATATTCTTGTTAAACTTTGGGTGTCCCATGGTTCAGCATTTATTCTTACATATTTCTATGTTTCTATCTATTATTTCTTACTTTTCTATACAATGTTATTATCTTGCTATAGGCAGGTGTATATAGCCTTCAAAAAACTAATTTTCACTTTTTAAAGTGACCATTCACAATGATGCATATTACATTTTAGATCATTTGTATATAGTTTTTTTAAAATGTGTATTTATATGATCTTTTTCAAAAAACTGATTCTAATTTTTTATTGTCTGAAAAGAAATTCTAAACATCTCAAGATTTTTTTGATGAATAAAAACAAGAATTTTCGAGTTTTTATACATTATACTTTAAACATTATAATTATAAAAATGTTGAGGCATTGTAATAAATTTTGTAAATACAACATTAAATGGCGCAGTTATTGAACCGTCTTCAGATACGGATACAGATCTAGATCAATATACAACTTCCAAGTACGTGTCATGAAATTTTATTTTTTATTGACATGCCTGCGTGTTGGAACTTGTTCTAACCTTGTCATCCTTCATTGTTTATTGACTAAGTTTATATATTTGATCTGGGTTTTCATATGCGATATTTTTTTCTTAAATAAAAAAATGTTATAGCTAAGAAAGTTCGTAAGCTTGATCTATCATCTCCCCATCCATTTATTGGGATTCTACACCTATCAGCTGCGATTGACACGTATTCAAAGCTACTGGTGATCTTTCACTCATAGGAACCTGACATCCGTCAATTTTTTCTTCTCATAAAACTTGGGAAAACATGTCATGATGTGCCTCCCCCATTCCCTACTTACAATGTATACATCTCTTGTGAGTTTTGATTTTTTTTTTCATGATCCCTGACTTGTAGTTTAGGGTTTTATGCTTCCTCCACTTGAAGATGCTTGAATGTGTATCTCAGTTGCGGTCAGTTGTGTTTTGTGCATGTGGGTCATCTTTCAAAGGAAGAAATTGTACACATCCCGAGGCGTAAAAGCACTAGTTTCTCTAGAGAAATGTCGAAGTTCAGAGGTGTTACTTTGCACTAATGTTGTAAATGGAAAACGAAGATGGGAAAGTTCCTTGGAAAAAATTAAGGGATCTTTCAGTTTGTAAATTGTTTTTGTTAGATATTTCAATGTTTGAAGTTCCTTATAGACATTTCTTTACGTATTTAGGTCTCTCGCTTTCTATGTAGTAGTGGGTTCTGGTTTTCATTCCAGATATTTTTTTATTGGCTGTATGGAGATGGACCAGAAAGTGGTGATTAAATACAACCCAAAATTCCCTCATCCCGACATGGCTCTGGGACTGAAAAGGCACACAGACCCGGGCATCATCACGATCCTCCTCCAAGACCACATCGGAGGCCTCTAGACTACGAAGGACGACATCCTCAACTCGATCACCATTAAGCCTGTCGAGGGAACGTTCGTCATAAATCTCAGAGATCACATGCATGTCAGTATTCGCTAATGACATTTCACTTTCACCCACTATCGATTATTTTTAGCCCCAATTTTTTTTTTTCTGATTGTCAGTATCTGAGCAACAAAAAATTCAAGAGCGCAGACCATCACGCGGTGGTGAACTCAAACATCACCAGGCTATCCATTGCAATTTTCCAGAATCATGCGCAAGATGGAATCATGCAACTGCTGAAGCTAGAGCAGGGGGAGCAATGCATAATGGAAGAACCCATCACCTTCACTCGGTGTATCCTCGCAAGATGGGGCGGGAAATAAAATTCACCCACCAGAAGAAGTTTGCTAAGTTCGGCGTTATAGAAGCCCACATAATCCTAGAGTGTTGTTGCTTTGGTGGCTAGTCTAAATGGGCGACCTTCCCTCCTCATATATATATGATGAAGTATTCTTAATGGATTTTTGGATTAAACGAAATACAAATTAACAATCATTGGTTCCACTATCTTTGGAGTCACCTCTACAACATATTAAACCATAACTAAGAAACCATCAATATACGTATGCTACGTTGTTTGTTAGATATTTAAGATGCAAGGTGAAATTTACATTTTACTCGAAATTATATATTTTTCTATCGTTGTAGAATCATTTAGAAGTTTCCAACGGTTGCAATGGATGAGTGTGCAAATACCATCCCAATGGGATCATGTTATTATTAAAACTGTGTATGAATTATGAGGCAGTGTTTGTGAGAATCGAGAGCATTGAAAGTCCAATACAATTTCATGGACATTTTTAATTTTGATTTTACTTTAATTGGAACCCTACAATATTATGTTTTATTGTATAATTTTAAATTCAAGAGGCAGATTCGGTAATGTAAATGTGGTGGATATTTTGTTTTGATGTAATCTCTGAGCACAATGATAAAACAGTCATTCATTTGGTATCCAAAGAAATTTTTGCATGTAATAATTATCAGTTCATGTTCACTAATTTTTCTCTCTTTATCAAACTTAGCATTGAGGGAAAGTTATGGTCTTTTTAAATTTGAGATGTTAATAATTTTGTAATGATACATATAGCCCACATTTGAATGGTCTAGAATACCCTATAGAAAGAATTGACAAGTAGAATGGTATCAAAATTCAATTTATTTTGGCTTTTTGAAGTTATAATATCCATGATCTCAACATTGCTTCAAAAATATTTTCTAATTACAACATCTTATCCTTAAAAAAAGTCAGATAAGTGTTATTCACTGCAGCCGCAGTGAAATCAAAAGTTTCCCGGTGAATAAAATATTTGGGCTCTTGCTGATGGCATGTGCATGCATAGAGGGTACTCTGACTCGCAACTTGGCATTGCAAAGATTGAAGACAAAGAAATTTAATGTCATATTAACAATTTTCTGATATAGGGTTTACTTAGCAAGAAAATTCATTGAGTTAGCTCTTTTGCTTCTATGTGACTTTAAATGTCATCATCCAATAACAGGTTCACAAACAAACAACTCTAACTTCAAATTCAATTTTTGTAGCTACCATTTTAAGAACAACAATTTTAAAATTTTGAGTAATAAGAAGGTTCTAACAAAAAATATTGCACATTTTGGATCAAATATATTTTTACTATACGATTTCAGATGTTGCCATCTACAACTCAAAAATTTGAAACTACTTCGGAATAAATTTTTTTGTTTCCATGCCACTATACTTTTTATAAAATATTAAATAACACTACATGTCAAAATTTATTTTTATTTTCTGAACTATACCACAAAACTTTATCTTCGACAAGATTTTCCATATTATGGCCTTGTTTCTACTATGGTGCTATTATAACTTATGAAACACTTGGTCTCTAATATAATGGTTAAAATATTGTATTTACTATATCTTCTTACATGTTTTCTACTTAATATTGTCGGGGTTAGCACACCGGTTGTACAGGATAATATATCATATCTAAGCATACATGCAAATAAAAGTAGATATTATACCAGAAGAAATATACAAAACAAGAGACATAAATCAACAAAAGATTTAACGTGGTTCACTCAGTGTTGCCTTCATCCATTAAGAAACAAGCCAATATATTAACCAAAGCTTTGACAAGATATACAATGAAGATTTATAATATTTCACACCTCTCAGATGTATAGTACTTTCTTTCTTTCAAACTTTTGCTTCATCTCCAAGAATTTTCTCTCTAACTCAATTATTCTCACAATAATCAAGTTCTTCTTAATTCTTGTTAATTCTTACTTCTAAACCCTATCTTTCATGCCTATATAGTCATTTATAAACTTGGGGTACTTAGTCAAGGATTTACAATCAATACATCTAATTCCCTAAAGTTAATTAAAACACACCCACACAAGTAACCGATGTCAGTTCTCCCTAACCAGTGTTGGTTCATCCTTTCCTGAATGATGTCGGTCCTGAGTGATCGATGCCGGTTCCCCCTAACTGATGACGGTTAGTGTGTTTTCCAGCAAGTTTCACATTGCATGCTAAACTAAAGTAATTGAGTTCCACAACTCAACAATCTCCCACTTGGAGATTAATTACTGCACCATAGCTGTACAACATCATTCTTTGATCCTTCTTTAGCTTTGTTTCTTCCTCTTCAAGTCTCAAACTCAAAGACCAATAGAACTGTAGTGTAGCTCAAAATTCTCATTTGCTAATGGCTTCATTAGCATATCCATAGGGTTCTCTCTCGTATGAATCTTTTCCAGATTCAACTTCCCATCCTCCAATACTTTCTGTATGAAGTGATACCTCAACTGAATGTATTTCTTTCTTGAATGAAATGCTGAGTTATTTTCGAAATGAATTTCACTTTGAATGTTACTGAACAATTTAAAATCACCTTACTCCTTTCCCAACTCTTCCATGAACCTACTCATCCATATCATTTCCTTGCTAGCCTCTGTAGCTACAACATACTCTTCCTCTGTATTAAACAAAGCTTCAAACTTCTGCAATATTGAAATCCAACTAACTGTCGTCCCACCTACTATGAAAATATATCCAGTAGTGCTCCTCCTACCATCTAAATCTCCAACCATATCTGAATCAACATAGACACATAATGAAATATCTGAACATACATAGCATAATTGCATAAAAGATGTCTCTTTCAAATACTTGAGTATCCATTGGACTGCTTTCCAATGTTCTTTATCTAGATTGGAAATATATCTACTCTCAACTCCTACTTCTTGTAATGTCTAGTCTGGTACAAACCATATCATACATGAGACTCCCAACTGATGAAGCATATGGTACTCCTGTCATGTATTTGACCTCCTCATGTGATGAAGGACACCGATCTTTACTCAATTTTAAGTGTTCGGCCATAGGTGTACTAACAGGCTTAACATTCTACATCTTAAACCTTTCTAACACCATGTAGATATAATCCTCCTAAGACAAATATAATTTCTTATTTTTTGTCTCTATGTATTTGTATGCCAAGGATTCTTTTTCCAACTCCTAAATCCTTCATAGAAAATTTTTGAGCTAGCTTTCCCTTAAGCTCACTAATTTATGGCATACTAGATCTTGCAATAAGTATATCATTCACATACAATAACAAAATAATATAGCTCCCATTTTAAATCTTCTTGAAATAAACACAATGGCCAAATTCACATCTTAAGTAACCATGCTCATGCATAAAACTATCAAACCTCATGTACCATTGCCTTGAGGCTTCCTTGAGCCCATATAGGTTCTTTTTAAACCTACACACTAATTTATCCTTACCCTTGACTTCATACCTAAGCAGCTCCTGCATATAAATATCTTCATCCAAACCACCACAAAGAAAATTTGTCTTCACATCTAGTTGCTCTAAGTACAAATCTTTTATTGTAACTAAACTCAATACAATACAAATATAAGTCATCTTTACAACAAGAGAAAATATTTCACCAAATTCAATACCTACTTTCAGTGTAAATCCCTTTACTACAAGCCTTTCCTTGTACCTTTTCTATCCACCCTCTTCTTCCTTGATCATGTAAACCCACTTGTTCTGCAATGTCCTCTTACTTGCTTGAAACTTAACCAAATCTCAAGTCTGGTTCTATTCCAAGGAGTCCATCTCCTCATCCATACCATTCACCCACTGGACATGGGTCTTAACCTCCATTGCTTCTTCAAAAAACTTTGGTTCACCATTATTAGTCAATAATAGATAAAGTAGAGAAGGTGTAAATATTTTTGGAGGTTTAGTTACCCTTTGTGACTGTATCATAAAAGTTTGGGGTATCGGAGGCACATTCTAGACCTCCTCAACATTTGTATTTGAATCTATCAGTGACCGATGCCGGTCACCTATAACCGACGTCGGTTCTGCTAACCGATGTTGGTTTGGATATTTTGTAACTCATACTAGTTCTATTGACCGATGTTGTTTAGGGGTAAACCTACATTAGTTACTACGTAACCTTGTTGGTATTTCATTTGAATCCGAGAGTTTATTTTCATATATAATCTTCTCAACCAATTCATCCTTGGGTATAAAAATATGATCCAAATACATTGTCTTTTCATTTCATTCAGCATAAAGACTCATAATAATTTTAGAATTCTCTAAATCCTAAAAATGAAAACCCAAATCACAAGACCCATAACCAATGAAAGTGCACCTCTTTGATTTTGCATCCCACTTTTTCCTATTTTCCTTATCAACATGCAACAAATCTTTTGAACTAAAAAATTTAAGAAAAGAAAGATCTACGTCTTTTCCGATTTAATATTCCTCTAGTATTTCTCAATTTATTGAACTTAAAGGCCCACGGTTAATCAAATAAACCACTGCATCAACTACTTCTGTTAAAAAATGTAAGGGAAATCTAGAATGTATCCTCATACTTCTATCACGGTCCATGATTTTCATGTTCATTCTTTCTGCAACACCATTCACTTGTGGTGTTCTTAGAACTATTATTTCTATACGTATCCCATTCACTGAATAATAATCATTGAAATCCTTTCTACACTATTCGCCACCATTTTCATATCTATATCACTTTAACTTAGAATTTGATTCATTCTCAACAAGGGATTTCCATATTTTAAAAGTTTCAAAAACATCATATTTATGTTTAATACAATGAACCCATACCTTTCTTGTAGCATCATCAATGAAAGTAACATAATACTGGGATCCTCCATGAGAAGATACCTGAGCTGGTCCCCACACATCTGAGTGTACAAGCTTCAACTTCTGCTCCTTCTAAGTTTCCCCGACTTTGAGAAATCTCATTCTCTTTTTCTTTCCAAACACACAATGCTAACGGAAATCAAGATCTAAATCTTTCAAATTTGATAACTTACCCTTAGCCTTTAAGATCTACATTCCTTTTTAAATCGTATGGCCCAACCATTTATGCCACATGCATGCATCTGAATCTGAAGTAGATAATACAGAAAATGATTTAGTAACATAGGTAGATAAATATAACATTCCTACTTTTTTACCTCTTCCCACAACAAGAGCAACCTTGGTGATTTTCCAAGAGTCTCCTATAAGAATAACTATGCAACTAGATTCACCTAGTCTCCCTACAGAAATAAGATTCCTTCTGAGGCTTAGCATATGCCTCACATATTTCAGTACCCATGTATTTCCATTCTACAATTTTAGATGAACTTCCCCTTTACCAATAATACTGTAAGGTTCATCATCACCCAATAAAAATGCCCAAAATTACCCTAGATATAATTTTTGAATTAACCCTTGTGAGGGGTTGTATGGAAAGAAGCTCTTGAATCTAAAACTCATGATTCAATTCTATTATATAAAGAAAGAATAAGAGCATCTTGCATTACCTATGTTGTAGCAATATAGAATTCTTTACCTTTGTCTGGTTATTGGTTCTCTTTGTCCTTTGACCAGTAATCTTTCTCTGTATGTCCTTTCTTTCCACATTTCTAACAACTAATTCCCTTACTTCTGGATTTAGATCTTCTATCCCTTGACTTTGATTTCCCATTTCTCTTACTCTTGGATCTTTCCTTCTACATACCCCTCCTTTGTAAATTCAAATCATTCCTAAATGATGATTCCTCTGTACTCTTCCTATGAATTTCCTCATTCAATATTATACTAACCACATCATCAAACTTCAAAATATTATTAGCAGATGTTGTATTACTAACAGCCATTACCAAGTTATCCCATCTATCAGTGAAAAACATAATAATAAAATTTCTTTTAATTTATCATGAAATGGTATTTCAATCTATTTTAATTGATTAAAAATAGATCGGAAATCATTCAAATGACTAGATGCAGATCCACCTTCATGCATCTTAGAACTAAATAGTTTCATCATCAAATAAACTTTATTTTAAGTGTTAGGTTTTTCATATAAAATAGCAAGATATTTCATTAACTCTACTGTAGAAGTCGCTTCTGTAATATTGGAAGCCACAGATGCTGTTAAGCTCAATATTATAGATCCTAAATCCTTTCAGTCACGAATATTTCATTCTTCATTAGTCATCTTCATAGGTCTAGACTTCTCATCCAACAGTAAATACAAATCTCTCTAATACAAATAATCCTCAATCTGCATCTTCCATAATTGATAATTTCAGTCGTCAAACTTCTCTACCTTGTCTTTGTATTCTTATGCCATTGCTATAGCTCCCACTCAATCAGAAAACCCTCAATGAGTAAATCTATCAACACACAAAACCCTCAAACAAAGCTCTTATGCCAGTTGTTGGGGTTAGCACACCGGTTGTATATATAATATATCATATCTAAGCATACATGCAAAAAAAAGTAGATATTATACCAAAAAAAAAATATAAAACAAGAGACATAAATCAACACCAGATTTATTATGGTTCACCCAGTTTGGGCTACATCCACAAAGAAACAAGCCAATCTATTAACCAAATCTTTGACAAGATATACAATGAACATTTACAATCTTCAACACATCTCAGATGTATAATACTTTCTTTCTTTCAAGCTTTTGCTTCATCTCTAATTATTCTCTCCCTCACTCAATTATTCTCACAGTAATCAAGTTCTTCTTGGTTCTTGTTAATTCTTACTTCTGAACCCTATCTTTCATGCCTATATAGTCATTTATGTACTTAGGTCACTTAATCATGAAATTACAATCAATAGATATGCTTTAATGCTAAAAATAGATCTAATTCTGGAGAGTTAATTAAAACACTCCCACACAAGTAACCAATGTCAGTTCACTCTAACTAATGCCGGTTCCTCCTTTCCTGACCGATGTCAGCCTTGGGTGACCGATTCCGGTTCCCCCTAATCATTGATGGTTACTGTGTGTTCCAGCAAGTTTCACATTGCATGTTAAACTGAAGTAATTGAGCTCCACAACTCAACACTACGGCGATATTATAACTTATGAAACACTTGGTCTCTACTATAATGGTTAAAATATTGTATTTACTATATCTTCTTACATGTTTTCTACTTATTATGATTGTATTATTCCATATTGTGACAAGCTTTCCACTTCTCTATGTTTTTTTTGGATACTATAAATATTTATTAATGTCTGATGCATGTTGCATGTTGTTGTTTATCCACACCATGCTCTATATCATGAAATAACCCTTTTTTAGGTACGCATTTTCAACGGTGTCCACAATTAAATCCTTATGTGTGATCCCATGTAGCTTATCAGGCTTATCACACATGGCTACCCATCTATTCTTGTAAGTCTAAAGGTCAAATGTTTTATCACATGTGGCTTAAAAGAGGTGACATTGATTGGTATATTTATACAATTATAGACATTAAAAAATACACGAGTTTTATATAGGGTTTAAATATTTAAAATTGTCACGAATACTAAAATGTGACATAATTCAACAAATGTTGAAATTGTATATTAATCATATATTAATATACAACAACCCCCTAAGTCAACCCTAATTTCCCTAATTAGGGAAAAGGAAAAATCCTAGTTTGAGTGTGATCCCTTAGATCAAAGTTATTTCCACCCTTGATCTAGTTTTTTTTTTTCAAAATCCCTCATCAACTTCATGATTTTATACTATATATTTATTTTTCCTTTCCTCCTCAATTCTTTTATTATTTCATTGTAAGAGTGGAGAAGGGATTAATTGGATTCTCATATTTATTTATTTATTTATTATGATTTTCTACTAATTTTATTACACACCTTCATTAGGGTTATTTTTGGGAATTTATATATTCATATGTATGTATATACATTTATATACCTACATAGATATATATTTGTATTAAAAATGTTTGAAATAATTCTAACATGTTTATATATGTGTATATACATACATATATATATCTGTATAGTTTTGTGTGTGTATCTGTGTCTATGGGTGCACGTAGGAGTAGCATTCGAAAAGCATGTACATAGATTATAGGACACACAGGGGTGAAATGGTTGAGGGAGAGGGGGTAATATAGTGGTAGAGCAAGGAGGTGGGGGTCTGCCATCCAAGCCCTTTGTAATAGTGATGAGGGGAGGGGTCTTTTTAGCCCAGCCAACCACCCCTTCACAAGAATTTTTCCTACATATAAACAAACATATATGTCGAATCCATATAGGTATCAATTATATATCCATAGAAGTGAGGAGAGGGAGAGTTACAAATCCACCATTCCTCAAACAAGGTGCACTTTTGCTAGTTAATACCTTGTATAATTCTATGGATGAATACCAGAAGAGGGTATTCCTAGAGACAAGAAGATTACAGATACAAGAAGATTATTTTTGTTGATTTCTACCATTTAAGGATGATTTAAAATTGATGAAGAAGTTGTGGATCTCATGTGGAAGGAGTGAGTGTTATTGTGACATCCTCACGATGTGCAAAGAGACTTTCTTACAATGTAATATTTTTTCTTAGGTAGAAAATAATATAAAACAACCTCCTGAAAGGGGGTCTAAAACTCATTTATATAGGATCACCGAGTGATCCAAGAAAATTTCTAATGATCTAGGAGGATCACCAACAGTCATGAAATTTGTTTAAAACCAAATCCAAGTGATTCATTTTACTTTTTGATTTTTTGTGGGAGGGGAGATATGTACGTTAGAGGTTATAAAATGGTTGGAAAGTTGTTTATTTTGTTTTTTCTTTGTTTAATTTTGGTTTGTAATTGGTTTGGGTGGTTTAGGAAGGGGTAAAATAGGATTTACGGGTGTAGGATAATGTTTACATGGAGTTATATTAGGGGGGAGGAAGAAGACTTAGGATAAGGGTTTAATAGGTTATATTATAGTGATGTGATATTTAAGGGGTTCTAATGGTAATTTTAGGTTTGTATAATACATCACCCTACAAATTCTCAATAGCTTGCCTAAAACAATATTTACAGTGAAGATATGACCTAAATGGCCTTATTTGCTAATTTTACCACTTAACCAAGTCAAATTGACTCTATTTTACCTTTCTACCATCCTCAATCACCCTTTGACTACTCCTAAAGGTGGGTTCAGACTATGAAGGAATATACAAATGTCCCATGAGGCCTTCAAAACCATTTGCATCCTTTGTCCACCTTCCAAGACATGATTAAGGCCTTCAAATTCCTTTAAAAAATTCAAATTTTCAAATATAATGTTTTGGAGGGAAAATGAAAAACCCTCACTTGGACAAATCCAATGAAATTATTTACCCCTGGAACCCCTTGCAAGCATGTAATTGTCATCTTTCTCAGCTCTAGACGTCACTTGGATAGTCTTGAGCTTATTCTTTTGCATCATGTTTCCCCGCTTGAAATATTTCATGGGATATTGATCATGAATTGTCACATATTCTTGTTTCTTGGTTATATTTTTGTTGTGCATGGATTCTCCACCTATCTGCTAGCCTCTTCTTATTCATTTATAACCTTCAAATGGTCCTAAATCCCATGATGTTCTTTGAAATGACAAGGCTTGGTTTGTTGTATCATACTTTCTAACTGAGAAATTTCCTCTCTCACTCTCTCTAGGGTCAACCTTATTTTTTATACAGTTTTGACCTAAATGTGCATACATAGCCAATACATAAGAGATAACCATCTCCATGTTGATTTTTTTGCTCCATGCTTCATCACTCTTGAACCTCCATGTTACATATTTCACTACCAATGATTTCATTTCTTCATGCATGATGGTCTTCAAGTTTTCTATGTATGTATTGATTATCCACATTCCTTCAATTAATTCATGATAGCTAAAGTTCTATTCATTAAAATTTGGATATTTTTCCCTAACTCCAAGAACTTGTTTACAAACTAGATTGTGTTCCATGTTCTTTACTTTTTTTCTTTTTTGCTTGACATCATTACATGTTTGAAGTGTAGATATCAAAACTATTACACATCATTTTTTATCAGTTTGGAATCCTTCTTGCTTGTTATTGATCCTTTTTTTCATTCTTTCTCCTTCAAAGGTGTCTTCATTTCTTTGTTGTTTCACTAGTATCTAGAATGCATCATCGTTTATCATGTCTTATTCGTATGGGACTTAACTCCCATATTTACTTTCTCTCATCGATATCCCTATTTGAGATCCTTCAAGAGCTTCCTTTTCCAACATTATTACATCACTCACAAGAGTGTTAGCCAGAGTATCTTTTTCAATCTTAAAAATGTTAATCATAACCCATTAGAATTTGATAAACTCCCTATGTATCTATATTGTCCTAGTTTTCCTATCTTTCTTATTCACTCTTTTGGCATAATTCTCATCTGTTATGTGGTCCAATAAATCAAGTTCTTGCATGTCTTTATGGAAAATTTTTTGCACTTCTCCTTCTCACATGGCCCTTCTTCTTCATAAGATAACGTTATTGATATCTACCCACACTCTAGATCTTTACTCATTGTATTATGTTGTACATCAGAATTCATACTCCTTTCATGAGATCTTAGATCCTTTTTAAACTTTAGATTTAGAACAATTATTTCATTACTCAAGGCAATGTCTTAAATTTTTCCTTCATAAACAATATTGTCAGCTGTCATCCTGATCATTCTTTTGTGAACTACATATCAACTTATTCTTCCAAAGGTCTATAAGATTGATTTCTTTGGTTGCTTTTGAGGTCCACATTAGATATATCCCACAAGTTCCTTCCAAAACTCTATTTTTTATCCTACTAAAGCAGACATAATTTTTTTTTACCTCTTTACTCCCCTACATGGAGTGACACAAATGTTTCATTTTCAAACATTTCTATCAACCATGATTTAGACCTTGCATTTTCCTTATAAAATTATGCATGTCTAATTGAAGAAATAAATACCCTTTGTCTTGTCTTATTCTTTCTCTCCATTTTTTCTTTCTTGTCTTCATTGATTTGTTTCATAAGACTTGGAAAACCATCATGGTTTTCTCCTCCATGCATGTTATCAATTTCTTCAAGTAGGCACCCTTGGCTCTTGTTGTAGACACCTAAATTTGGTATTTATATCCGCACCACCTGCGTGTGCATATTTATTTAATTAAATGCCCATTTATCCTGTCATTATCCAATCATCATTAATCACCATTAATTAATTAGTCCCCATTAATTAATTAATTAATTAATCATTTAATATTTATTAATTCACATTAATTATTTAATTCCCTTTTATGAATTAATTAATTGGTATCCACATCCACATGACCTAATCAAACCTTATATTTAGAATCATTTCATTCTAAATATATATTCCCATACTTGTCTATGCTTTTACTATCCTATATTTATTCCCCAACACATCCATATTACATCCCTTCTCACCTGTTTGCTTTAAAGCAACTTTTCTACTCACCTAAAGCCCAAATTTGGATCAAAATCTAGGCTTGTTGGGAAACTTTCCTCATAATTGGCAGCGACCCAGCCTAGTCACCATTGACCTTATTAATATGAGTTCATCCCTTTCCCAAGACAGATAGGACAGAGCCAATGCAACAAGAATGCGGCGAAAATGCAACAAGAAGGCAGAAAACACACAGGCGTGACTTCCTTCCATTTTGTAATTCCTCCGTCAAACCAAAGCATCTCAACAACCCTCTTATATCCCGTCAAATCTATTCTTGATCATCTACATAACATCAGGAGGTTTACATTTCTTTTTCTCCTATCTAATATCATTTTTTATTATTATCTTCTTAAATCTAACATTACAGGTCAAACAACACGCGAGACTCCATTATTAGGTTATTCTATTAGTGTTTCTATTTGTAGGTTTCCTTTTCACTCAATTTACCTTTGACATTTCCTTATTCTGTTATAGTCACCATCACCTAACTTGATTCATTATTTACTAGGCTCTCTGTAAATGTTTTTTCCATCTCTAGAGCCATCTCCACCTTTTGCATAAGTTACGTATCTGTCTCAACTTGATAAATCAACATCCAGTCATTTGTTTCATCAAAATTATCCCCTCTGCATCCTAATCACAATCACTTCACCCTAGTCATCATTGACTAGGGTTTTAATTCCCAATCCACCCTTCTATTACTCTTATTTTTTGTTACCTTATCAATCTTTCTACCTTTGGTTATCTTCTATAGATCCTTTTACAAAAGTTACAGGATTTCATCAGTTTCCATATCGCTCTCATACCTTATAGGATTGCATATTTCATCTATAGGTTTAGATCCATCCTCCCAAGTCATCATCGACCTACTTGTGCATAGTCTAGGTCACCATCGACCCAGACCAGATAATACTTAATTCACTGTTATTACAATCTAACTAGCTTTAGTTCAATTTCTGTCATTTTTCAGATTTAATACTACTTTTATTTGTGCATGCTCTTGCCCTTTTTATTTCACTTTGTCCAAGCAAACGAGGGTTAACATCCACCAAGGAAGTCAAAATATTCTTGGATCTTCTTTATTGAGCAACATCGTCATATCTTATCTAATCAATTTTCCCTAGTGTCTTTGAGTTACAGGTTTATCAAGTTTACATTAGTGAGGATCAATCACTTCAGAACTTGTATCCATTACATCACATCTAAGGTAATATAAACCCTCCATCTGTTCTGAGTTGTGTACTTTCTTTACTAGCTAACTCATTAATTTGAATCAAACAAGAAAATTAAATCAACACTTGCTTACTCTCCAATTGATTTCAAAAGAAAAATTTGTCTTTCCTTCCTCCATCATCATGATAGTACCTACAAACAAACATTATAGCCGTCATGTCTTTCTTGAAAATCATAGATTTTCATCTCCTTCTTCATCTTAGATTGAGACATATTTTTCCTTGCCTCATCTTCATCTTATTTTATTTTCCTCTCATATTATGTATGTGTATAGTCGTTGCTGATGTAATATACCAAAATTGTGATTTGAGGCTACATAGTGCCCTTTAATCCACTATTTTCTTGCTTAAACTATGTTATATACTATATTTGTTTCAAAATTCCCATATTTTTTTTCTATTTCTTCTTAACTTTCCTACCTTACATGGTCAGTAACCATGAGAACTTGTTTATGGAATCTTCAACCTCTTCTTTGGTCTTGTGGTCAAATAGACCCTTCATGAACATCTCTTTTACTACCTCATATTGACATTTTTCCATATCCTTTCCATCATGATATTTTGTAGAAAGTAGAATATTCAAGTTCTTCTTCCCACCATCTTCATGTAGATTAATTATTTTAGCTTGAGTTTTTGTCCCTTCAAGGTCTACAAATTTGTTTTCTTAGACTATTACCATGAGCATTGCATATATAGCATATGAAATCTTCACTCTTTCATCTTGTGGATTAGTTTTTTTATTTCTTGGACTTGTTATAGGAATGATTTCCTAATTTTCCTTGTCTTTATCTTAGAGATTCTTGGATTTCTTAGTGTGTTTTTCCTCTATCCCTTCTTCTTGAGATCCTTGATTCCCATTTTTTCCCATTATTCTCACGAGAAAAAATTTTCCATTCCTCTTTCTCATCATGTTCACCTTCGTGTTCACCAAGAACTTCAAGCACACACTCATAAGTATATATAGACTGAAAAATTAGGTGCTCAATATCCCCCTTGTTGACATTCCTTGCACCCATGTGAGAGGTCAACTTGAAACTTCGTTTCTTAGATTAAAGGGATTAGTTTAAGAGGCCTAACTGAAGGGAAAAAGGAATGACATGTCATTGTCTTGGTTTTAAAAAATTCAACTTTCCATTTAAAGTGTCTTTCCATTTGACATCTCCGTCATGATCATGAATCAGGACCTTAGGGACCAATGCATGACCTTGACACATAAGGGAAAGACAAAATATATCAAATGTAGACAACCCAAAAATTACACATGGACAATCCTTTTTAGAGGTTGAAGTAGGTTTTTGCTTATCTTTTATTCACATTTCAATTTTATTAATTTAATTTGAGTTCATTAATTATGATTAAGTGAAATCAATATGAAATGAAAATTCATGAAATCAGACAGTGATGAAATAATTAAAGACTAGAATATCATCTTTGGAATCATGTCAGAAGAAGAAATAAGTATGAAAATAAAGGTCCATGGCCTCACTATTTTCTAATTATTTCTTTTAAACACACAAATACAGGAATCAAGATAATAAACGAAGTACTTGTTGACATTTTTTCACTCATGTAAAAATGGTAACTCAAAACTTCATTTCAGATGGAAGACATCAATGGAAGAACCTAACTAAGGGGAAGACATACATTTTATTTAAGGTTTTAAGTTGCAATAAGTGAATCAGCAATGCAAAATAAAACTATTTGTCTTGTTACATATGTAGACACATAAATTGGGTCACACTCACCTTGGTCACTTGTCAAGTAACCGGCTCAAGCATACTCATCTAACCATGGCCTGCTCTAGCACACATTAATATTAATTTAATTAACTTAATTAAATTAATAACCATCCTCACAACATTCATTACTTAATTAGTTTAATTAAGCTAATTTCCACCTCACACAGCCACCTCACCCTAGACCTATTCTTGGCATGTTTCCATAACTAACAATAACTAAGTCTTACCTTCCTTAATGAGCTAAGATTTGGTCTAACCCTAAAATCATTCCCTAAAATCTCTCTAACCACATTCCCGCTCATTAGAAGGGAAGTTTCCATTCTAATAATTGAGAATAAACTAACTGGTCCCAAGAAATTAGAAAGACCTTCCCATTTTAGTAAACCTAGGGAATCTCACCATAACTGATGTTGGTCACCCCTAAACTGATGTCGGTCAACCTGGAACCATCGTCGGTTACCATTTATTCACCCAAACAACCTTTTTATGGGTTGGTACATTATGCGAGAAAGGAAAGAAGATCAGAGTTGCATGTAAGTGAAACAAGCATCCTTTTATGCATCCAGACATCAAGAGCCATCACCAAGATCAATCATAGAGCCATTGCATTCATGGGAGCACTCCAAGAAATCACCGCTACATGACCATACACGTATTCTCTGATCAACCACCTCCACCATTCAACCATCATATCCTTAACACAGTAAGTATGGCCATAACCAGTAGGGTTTATTTCAGTTAGTAATTTTTATTACTCATGTTATTAATCTATTATTTGCATGTTTATTACTTCATCACCCACTATCCTGTGAACTCAAATATCCCTTCACCCATATCACCAAATTACCTATCCTCACTTGCTGTATAATTCTGAGCATACCTAAGACCTCTACAATCCTCCCTGTTCACTCTCCCAAACTTTATTCGACCTCAGATCACCCCTGCCATTTAATCTATTTGAATTTCTTTTACCTTGACCATACCGACACCGATTATCTAAAACTACCGTTGGTTCTACCTAAACCAGCGTCGGTTACATTTAACCGACATCAGTCTCTGTGCCTTACACCTTGACTAAGAACAAACAAAACAATCACCCTACTAGTTGACCTAAATAACTCATAATCAAACCCGAACCAGTCCCACTACCTTGACAAACACCTCACCTCTCAGATTCGACTATAGCCTAGTCTGTTGTGATTGGATTTTTCTTATTGTACTTGAATGAGATACCTAAATCATATCAACTACAATTGGAATTTGTTTATTTCTCACATTAACTTGTTTTAAATAGTGGATTGACAGTCGTCTACGAAGTATCACACTTCCCAAAACTAGCATACGCTACGAAATCCACTGTTATATATCATTTAACTATCTTTTTTGTGGTCTTGTTTTCTATTATAGGTAGTTCCACCTAGCCAAAAGGAAGCTCTCACATTTAGCTATGGATCAAGAAGTCAGAACGCATGCAACAACCATCAACCAACTAGCATTTAACATGTATTCCTCCTTGGCCCTTACGCTTATCTGTTTCGTCATTTCGAAAAGGTGAAGAAAACGGTGAAATATTTTGGCATGCCCAGTGGGACCTATAAGGAGTTATTTTGCATTTATTCATTCATAGGTGAAAGTTGTGTGTTTGTTTCCCTTTAAAAAGATTCCAAATTAATTTTCTTCTTTTGGAATCATTTTCCTTCTTTCTATTGTCTAAAAATAATCATATTTTTGGTGCTTTAAAAAGAACACACCTTCCTTTCTTGTGCATTGCATTAGTGAAAGAGCATCCCTCTTCTTGTTCATCTCTTGCTACATCAAAAATTACACTTCGATTTGGGTTTAAAACACTTGCATTGCATTTTGATTTTTTGAATTATTAGCTCACATTAAAACCAAGGGCAACCTATATGCTAGAAGTCATGCCCAGCTGATGGTTGACACAAACAATCATAGAAAGCACATTTCTCTCTCTCTCTCTGTCTTACCAAACTTGTAAAAAATTAGGATATAAACATCTTTCATAACAACATCTTACTTGGGAACATCTGTCAGTGATCACATGATCTGGTTGGTAGGTACTCCCCAGCTCATTGTCTCTGTCGAGTCATCATCTCAGAGGATGGCCCACCCCCACCATAACATACCTGAAACCTCTCCTTTTAGATATCCTTCTCAGTAGGATTCCTTCCCAACCAAAAAATTCTATTCTAAATACACACAGTCAGTCCTAAATAACCTAAGCTAAACAAACATAAGAAAATCACTGTTATTATTGTGCTTTTTCTTAACATTCTTATTGGCTCGTGTTTTTAGGTGTGAGACTACAAATCCCCATTTTCTTCTTCCTTGCACACTCCACCATCGTAGTTGGAGTATTCTGAATTTTTCTATGTGCCAAGGCTCCATCTCCTCATTCTCAAGCTTTTGAGTTTGATTCTTCACTTAATTTAATTCACAAAACAAATTTTCTTCATTCCTTTCTAATTTCACATTCACCGACGTCGGTCTAGTGACCTTCACCGGTTCACATTTGACCATTTTCGGTTAAACCACAACCGGCACCAACTTCTATATTTCTAGTTACTTTACCTAGAATAGCTTTCATCACTACTTTTGTTCTGTTTCTGTCCCTCAGGGCATCATCATATTTCTCCCCTGTTGATATTTACTGTCATACACAGTTTTCACATATACACATCCAACATTACTGTTTCATTTTTTGAGATTGGTTTCTTACAAAGCGACCACTATTGGTTTCAGAAACCGTCATCGGTGTTCCCCCAACTATCACTGGTCAGACTAACTGTCATCGGTTTTCCCATAACCGTCACCAGTCAACCTGAGTGTTTTCGGTTGCCTGTGTTTGACTTTTCAAAATATAGACATTGACCATATTCACCCCCTGAACCCCATTATTCTCTGTTTCTACTATTTTCTGTGTCATCTATAGAATATAGTCTTATCAGGTCAACACTTGTTCATATGGTGCTGACTCAGAGCCAAACTGACGCCCTCATATTCCATGTTAGTCATCAACCAATCTCACCTAGTCCCTTATCACTTTTCATCCTGTCACCCATGGATCCAACCTTACCTACCAAAATTGTAGCAGGCAATGAAGAGTTTGCACAAATCCTTGATCAGAATCATGCGGCCTTACAGTTCTACCTTTCCCAATCTTCCACCCGAGACTCCTTTGGTCAGTTGATATATGTCATGCCTGTATCAATCTCTCCTACCCTTATTCTTGTTGCTACATCATCCCCTAATAATGCAACGTTACCCTCACTTGCTTCACCCCCAGTATATTCACAACTAGTAACTATACCTGCCATTACCGTTGGGTTTGTAATTTCCCTTGCGCCTATCCTATATGTTGTCTCATCGTCAACCACCCAGACCATAGCATACTTTACACCCATTGTCTCACAAATACCCATTGCGACACAACCTCCCGTGGTGTCTGTGACCCCTACTCCATTCCAGAATCTCATCCTCTCCATCCCACAAACACTACCCCCAATTGCTATTAGAGTCACAATGACCATCTCACCTACATACACCTATTTTCAACAACCCCCTATCTCGTCTTTCACCCATTCTAGATATATACCTTCTATGTTGGTTCTTTATTCTCAACCTCCCTATCAGGTTTAGTATCCACCTCCTTATGTCATAGAACGTGTCCCTCCATCAGAACCTACCAATGACCTCATCAAGTTGATGATGGAAAAGATGAAGACCCTAGAAGCATTGGTTTCTGACTCACACAATTCCCTCACCTATGATGAAATTTGTAACGATCCTATTCACCCATCCATTCATATTCAACCATACCTCATACATTGGGAAATGCAAAAATTCAACCGCTTCAATAGTAAAGATGACCCGCAAGAACATTTGCAGTTCTTTAAACATGGGTGTTACCTGATTGCCCTTGATGACACTTCACTTTTTAGGACATTCCCAATGTCCTTGACATGACCTGCATTGGAATGGTACAGTTTACTACCAAGACACTCCATTTACTCATTTAATCAAGTAGCCCAAGCCTTCCTAGGTAACTTCTCCATCAATTTTGTTAAGAAGGTTACCATGATAGATCTTTATTCCACATGACAGTATGACGATGAGTCTATTACTAACTTCATCACTCACTGGCGTAACCTCATTCACTAGTTCACATTCCAACTACCTCAAATTGAGCTTATAGAAATATTTAGTCGGCATGTGCTAGACACATCTCACCAACCCTTCAGGTGTAAACTTTTCACACTTTCGATGAGGCATTCACCATGGCACAAAAATTGGAAATTTGTGCTATCAAAAAAAAGAGGATTCAACTTCGTAACAAGAACATCGCGTTCAAATCAAATGATACTTCTTCGTCTTCGAAACCCCAAAACAACTATTCAAAGCCCAAAGGTTCTTGTAATGTTGTAGTTCTCAAGGCCAGTCCCCCTCATCAATCAAACCTAGCCAAACCCCCTTCTAATCTCTCTCCCTTCCAAGCTTTCCAGTTTAAATGAGAACAACAAAAGTACACTTCCCTAGGAGAATTGTATTCTTTTGTTTTGGAAAAGCTTGTTAAAGTTGGTGTCATTACCCTTCCACCTATAAAACCACATACTAGTTTCAACCCTAAGCAACCCATGCCTACGTGGTATAAGGAACATGACTTTTGTAACTGTTATCTTGTCAAATGTCACAACAACAATAATTATATCACCTTCAAAAATATCATCGAAGAAATGATAGACAATGGAGATCTAGTCTTGGATAGCCCGAATGCACCCGCTAACAAAAACCTGCATATCTTCAAGAAGTCATTCCCTAATCATGCCCCATATTCTAACCACACTGGTGATACCTCAAATAATGATAGCAATGTCCGTGAGGTCCACGCTATTTTCAATTATATACTAGTTGCTTCCCAATTGCCTCATGTTCCTTCCATAGATGAAATCTTAGCCCATGATTCCCTATCTGCACCAGAATCTATTTCATCTACTCCTATACCCACATAGGAACCCCCTTCATGTTCCCCTTCACTCGTGGACAAGCCTATAATCAGCACACCACCTTTAACCCCTTAAAATTTCAAGCAGTTGTCAGCGGCACCTCTCCTACTCATAGAAGATGCAGTTCCACCACTTACACCAATGCAAGGAGATTCCACTTCAGCTGGGCCATCCTCTCCTCTAACCATGGAGGATATTATATAAGTACCACCACCTATAGACGACCATTCACCATCATACCTTCAAGATCTCGTTGATCTATTTTCGGATCTCTTACCCACAAAGTCCAAGCCTAGACATTTCCCTTTCTCTCAAACACAATTTATGTGGATTTCCACTTGATCCACATTAGATCCATTTATAACAATACCATTCTCACGCTTGGCTGATCACCTAGACTATGTCAATACGGCCTTACTTTGGGGGTGTCTTCTACTTCTTGTTTCAACATAAATGCAGCTATCACTCACTGACACCTCCACTATCTATCCAAAAGTGTTTCGAGCAACCAAACCAAACACAACCATAACTATTACAATACCTTCCATGACACCACTCATGACCCAACTCACACCACTACCCATAGCCCAACATGCATCTACACCCAAACCCATGCCTTTATCATCCCCCTTTCCTAAACTTATCACTACCTTAGGGGTCATACCAACAGCTATCCTTAATCACCCACCCATCAATTTAGATTTAGCTACATCTTCCAAAACTAACACCAAACTTAACTCGGCCCCTAAAAAGAAGATCTAATCTCCTAGATCTCATACCCCAACCACGCCAACCACACCCTTATCACCTTCACCGCTTTCGTCCATCCTATGACCTCACCCCTCGACCTTGGCCAAGAAACCCCCATCCATTGGTAAACCGAGAATGTAGCAACCCATTTCCCCATCAAAAACCTCTAATATACCCAAGCAAGCCACACAACATTTTCCCTTACCCATAACCTTCTTACCACCCATACCTCCAACACTGTCAATAACTTCTTCACTACCCACGACACTTCCTTCTCTTTCACTCGCGCCTCCTACCCAACCTGCACCACCTACCTCCACAACACCTCAGTTACCCCCATGGGTAACCTTCCCTCTTCCACCATCTAATTTTTCCTCCACATCTCATGTACCTGTATCACCTTTACCCAAAAAGATGCAAGCTAAAGCTAAAAATCCGCTACCCTCCAATAAGGTAATTAAACCAACCACACCCTCTATTGTCAGTTCATCTACCATGCCCCTACCCAAGTAGATATAACCAACACCTGAGACCACACCACACACCAAACTAGTAGACCAACCTACTCCCCCTCTTGTAAAGAGTCTTCCTCCATAGTCAACCACACCTGTACCCAAACCCACATTCACCTCCCATTGTGAGCCACTAGAAGGATCCTACGCCAAAATCCTAATCAACCTCCTTAAAAATTCTGTCACCACATTACTGCATCTTAGACATTACGACCCACTCAAACCCAAAGAAAAATGGTTTGACAAAACCAAAATTGGATCCTACCATCATGTGCCAGGACACGACGCAGAGAACTCTAAGGATTTGAAAACCACTCTTGTCCAATCATGCCATCCTAAAGAAAAATTTTCGATGATGATCTTCTTTATGAGGACCCCATTTTTCCTTCACCAATTTCCACAGATCTTCCCTCATTGCCTACTCAGTGACCAAAATCTCCACCCCCACAACTCTTAGATCCATCCCTGAGATTCAAAATTAACATGGTTCGCATAAGATAGTTGGCCAAACCACCACCCAAATGTCAATGCACCCTACTCATCTCACAAGGATTGTATCCACCACTAGGGTTTTGTCCCTCTTGCCACTATACCTTCGATTACACACCCTCTTCATCTACCTCCCCTCATATTAACATGATCAACATTGCCACCCATGCTCAGAAAGACAAGGGAAAAGAGAAAGCAAGTGGCCCATTAACCAACCCTGTACCCAATATACCATCTGCACCCACACCCAAAGTCAGCATTCGAGATCCTACATATCCCTTTTCCAATGGGGTCACACATCACACAATTCTAAAACAACTTCACCAATCCCCCTCAAAATGTCTTTATATAACCTCATCTAGACCTCAAAGTCACATCGTCAAGCCCTCGTGGAGGTCCTTCAATATATCAAAGTCTTACTAAATGACCCCACACCCGTAGTCTCCATCATTACCCCTCACAATGTGGCCTCTCTCACTAGGTCTTCACCTTCCTCTACACCTCCACCATCTCACCAAGTGGCTACCCTCAGCTTTGCAGATGAAGAGATCACTCCCTTCCATTCTGATGACCCTGACCCCGCTCTTTTTACTTCCATATTTATTAATAATATATGCATATGATGTGTTATGATCGATGGTGGTGCTAGCATTAACATCATCTCATCCCATGCGTACAAGAAAATGAAAATACCTTCCCATTACATGCATGGTAACCTCGTTATGTTGTGTTCCTTCAATGATGCCATGACCTCTACACTAGGTACCATTGTTCTCCATGTCCACGTAGGCCCCCACACTGTCCCAGAACTTTTCTATGTCCTAGAAGGGGAGTTCTAGTATAACTTGCTACTTGGCCAACCTTGGATCTTTGCTATGGGTTTTGTCCATTCAAAATTACATTGATGCCTCAAATTTGAACACGAGGGACATAATTACACTATCATTGCCGACCCCTCACATTTCAATACCTATAACATGATCTATCGATCCAATGATGTACTTGTGCCAGTCAAGGCATCTGCCACCAAAACCACTTCACCTCCACCCACAAGCCCATCCACCCAAATTGCCACTACTTTTGCTGCACCTAACCTTGTTATCCCTACTGCAGGTGTAGCCTCTACCGTTGGCACCCCTGTCTCCCCTTCATCTAGCGAGCCATCTATACCTACTATCCATATACCAACTACTGATCACTTAGAAGGTGTTTTTCAATGGCTCACTCTGGGGGAATACTTCCTATACAATATTGATACCTTCCTCACCCCACAAGAGTATGGGAATATGCATCAACACCCCAGTTACGACATTCACATTGCTGACATTTTCCCTTATGGCCCTCCCCACCTTCGCACCAATCTAACGTATGGGGGACTTGATATGGTGACCTATAAACCCGAACCTCCATCCTAAATCCATCCATTTTCATCTGACCTACACTCCCTCACTAACCTCCATTTCACTCACACTTTCCTCCGTTGGTGCGCGTGGAAAGGATTTGGCTTCGGTTTTTATGAACAAGGCTGCCACATTGTCATCTCTTGTACCTCTCATAAACATAATGACTATAGTGGTATTGGATTTGATGGTCCATCCTCTAAGAAGATTCACATCGACCATATCTAGGATGAGAAATCTTCCCCCTCTCATTCACCCACATTACCATCCTCACCCATAGAGTCCATAGATCCTGGATCTATACCTCCTATTTTTTTTTCATAAACACCATTTCCCTGGGACCACAGACCTATCAACGTGATGGTGATGCTCCCTCTTCTCTCCCATTCTTGTATCCTGACATGATCGATGATGATATGCCTTTAATTAATTTCATTCAATGTCAGGACGATGAGTCCATTCTCACCTACCTTGGTGCAGAAGAATCTTATATTCACCAGCCGTTACCCTTTGAGATGCAAACCATGTTGAATGAATCGACCATCAAAATCAACATTAATACTCAAGATGGCCCACACATTCTAAATATCGGCCAATACTTAAACACTACTGAACAGGAAGTCTTCACCTCTTTTCTACGAGACCACAACAACCTATTTTCTTGGTCCTATGCCGATATGCCTGGTATCGATCCAAAACTTTTGGTTCACAATATCATAACCATTCTTGATGCCAAACGTATAAAAAAAATCTATGGAAAATACATCCTCGCATTGCTCTTCTAGTCAAAGAAGAGATTCAGTGCCTTCTCTCGATTTCCTTCATTGTACCCATTGATTATCCCCAATGGATTTCTAACATCATTCCTATCACAAAAGCAACAGGAGGACTCTGCATTTGTACAGATTTCTATGACCTCAACCTCACCTATCCCAAAGATGATTTCCCACTACCACAAATTAACCACTCGTTGATCTCACTGCTGGCCATGAAATGTTATCACTCATGGACAGTTTCTCGATCTACATTCAAATATTAATAGCTCCCAATAATCAACAAAAGACTTCCTTCATCACCCCTTAGGGGACTTTCTGCTATCCATTCATGCCCTTTGGTCTCAAAAATTCTTGTGCTACATATCATCTGGCCATGACTTACATCTTACATGACATCATGCATCTCATATTGGAGGATTACGTAGATGATCTGCTTGCTAAATCTAGGCATCGAACCAAACACCTACCATTTCTTAAAGTCATATTTAACTACCTCATCAAATATTGTGTTCATCTTCAACCGAAAAAGTGTCTTTGTAGTTCTTTCTGGGAAATTCCTAGGTTTCATCATTTCTTTGCATGGCAAAGAAGTCGATCCTACTAAAGCAAGGCTATCCTTGAAATACTGCCACCCACTAATATCTGTCAACTTCGCAGCCTACAAGGAAAATAGCAATCAATTTGTATTTTATCTTTCACCTTTCTTAACGCTATCAACCATTCCATCATCTTCTCAAGAAATACATTTCATTCAAATGGGATGATGAATGCCATAAATCCTTAGAAGCCTTGAAATAATACCTACTTCAACCACCATTGCTCATTCCTCCTAAGGATGACCAACCCTTCTACCTATCTATTTCCGCCACTGACCATTATCTAGGTGCCATGCTCACTCATTGCGATGACCGACACTAAGATCAAGTGATTTATTACATAAGACATACCCTTCTTGACTACAAAACTAGATATGCCCACGCTGAAACACTTTGCCTAGCCTTATTTTTCATTGCCACTAAACTTCACCATTAACTACTCAACCACAAAACCTTCGTCATTACTAATACGGGCACATTACACTACATGTATGTCAAACCTTATCAAAATCAATGGGTCACATGCTGGCTTATGCTTCTGGCCAACCTCGACCTCAAATTCATCCATAAAAATTCCATCAAGGGTCAAACTATTGCCGACCAATTGGCTGACACACCCATTTTCGGGGATCAACCCTCTAACTTTGACTTTCTAGATGAGTCTATTGCTACCCTTTCCTTGGATGAACCTACTTACCAAATGACACTCTTCTTAGATGGATCCAAGTGTCAGCGTGGGGTGGGGTTGGTGTTATCCTCATTCCGCTTGATGGTGAACTTATTACTTTGTCTTTCAAACTTGATTTTGATTGTATAAACAATATTGTTGAATACGAAGCACTCGTATTGGGTCTCCAGGTTGCTTATACCTTAGATGTTAAGTTAATCAACATCTTTGGTGATTCTCAGTTGGTCATAAACCAAGGAAATGGTATATACCAGTTTCGTAATGAGATACTTAAAAATTATAAGCATCATGTGGACATACTTTTGACCACCTTTAATTGTCAGGCACTTTAACCCACCCCACATTCTACCAATAAACCATGGCCTTTTTGGCTTCTCATTTCCAATAAAGCTGAGAAAATATGTGAATTCATCAACCATCACATCATCTATCACTTTGGTTTCCCTCACCCTATTATCATGGATAATGGAAAACAATCAAAAAACAAAACCTTACGCAAAATATGTGATGCTTTTGGCATCCAACTTAATTGCTCAACACCTTATTACCCAAAAACCAATGATCACGCCGAATCAACCAATAAAACCTTTAACAATATCCTTATGAAGGTGGTAAATGATATTGGGAAGGATTGGCATACACACATTCCTTTCACCTTGTGGGCTTATCGCACTAGTATTCACACTTTGACTACTGTCACCCCATTTTCTCTAGTCTACAATACTGAGGCTGTCTTACCTCTCGAAGTCTAGATTCCATCTCACTACATCTCACAACAAGAAATGCTCAACGACGATGACTTTCACCAAGATCATTTGGTACAACTTGAGTTATTAGATGAACGTCGTCTCAACAGTCTTGACCATCTCCAAATATACCAAAAATGTATCAAATGTGCTTATGAAAAATGTGTTCATGAATGAACCTTTCAAGTCAGTGACCTCGTCCTGAAGGAAAATAAACATGTAACCAAAGAGGAGAAAAGTAAATGCGGAAAATTTACTCCTAATTGGCTTGGACCCAATATCATCACCCATGCCTATGGATCAGGTGCTTATCGTTTGTCTTCACTCGAAGGTAAATCCAAACCTGAGCCCCTTAATGCCTTGCATCTTCGGCCATTTTATTGTTGATATAAATTCCTATATCATTTTCTGTCAATTGATCGTTCGTCCCTTGAGAATTTTTGACCTTCCATAATCACCCATTTTGAGGATCCATGACTAAACAAGAATCATGTGATTACCTGTCACCTTTTAGCCTTGTCTTCAATATGAGTACCATGGCTCTACTCATAACATGATTCTCATGGATACTTTTTGTCTTCTTCAATATGGAATACCATGGTTGTTCATCACTTGAAACCACCTCTTTCACAGTTAATCTTTATGTACTACGATCTTGTCTTCTAAATCAAGAACCTAATCGTCCTCTATAATCTTGTCCATGAATTAAACATTTAAAAAAAAAAGGGATACAACTCCTTGAGTCAAACTACCACCAAAAGATGACTCCCTCAAAAGGGACATCTCTTCTTTATATTTTACCAATATCAATAGACTACTCCCTTGAAGGAAAACTATATATAGACTTATAAAAATATAATCACTATCCAGAAGCTTCCCTCATTGACCTGCCTCACGAAGACCTCAAGGAGATAATATACCCATCCCATATAGACTTCCCGCATCAATCAGTCTATCAAAAATAAATAAAATAAATAAATAAAACCAAGGAAAAAGATGAAATTTTCGTCATGGACTTTCCTATTTTGGATTTTGGGTTTCTTGTTCCGAAATACAAGTTTTCGTACACTAAGTTACGCTAAACCTCTCATCTCACCTCCTAGTATTTTTCAAATAAATTCCTCGTTACTCAAGGGAATTTCCGTAAACATAACATGTCATCATCATGTGACTTGTATTCACCCTTAAAATAGTCCATTCTGTAAGGCCTGTAGGGTCTTACATTCATAATCCCGTCTAGGGTATGGTAGACTCATTAGTGTTCTTATCAATTAAGCAGCTCTTTTACCACCTCTTACCATTTGCCTTCCTCATTACCTATTGATTATCCTATACAGGACTAGATCCTTAGCACATATATTTAAAAATCAATCAACCATACCTACCACCTAAACTCAATCATGCCTATGACCTACATCACCCATGTCTAACACCTATCAGACCATTCCACTATTTCACCCTAATCTCCCCTAGCTTATGGGAGAACTACATTAGCTTGAGGTCCCTTTTTGTCGAGACTATGTAGGCAGCACTTTGAGGGAATGGGGCCCTTGGAGGTTAGCTTAGCCACTCTCTACCCTACTCAATTCCTTCTTCCCCTTTCCTATTCACATTCTATCCTAGTTAGTTTCTTTTCTATATCAATAATTGGAAATTCAACCAAGCAAACATCAATTTCTTCACATCTTTACCATCATCACTCATACATTCATTTCATCTTGTCTACCATTTCTTTACCATTATCATATGTTTTCCTACAAAACATCTTAATATGATCCACATCATCATTAATTACACAAATTAATGAATTAAAAACTCAACCATGCCTAAACCAACCTCTATTCCATCATGCCTAAACTGACATGATTCCACCATGCTTATAGGACCTTGACTCTAGCATGTCTAATCCACATGATTTCCACGTATATATATAATAATGAAAATTAAAACACGTTAAACATTCATACTATAAACACCATCATCTATAAATCAGAAATTCAGTATAAAAATACATGTGAACATATATCCCAATAATAATAATCAAAATCAATAAACTCTCATATACACCCTCACCATCTTTGGCATGCATGCTGGTATATATCATCAAAATATACCGGCTTATTTCCTTCCTTGACCTATATACCCAATCTACCTCCCAAACCAATGCAAGAGATTTATTCTTACCTCATTGTACTGTCGTCTCCGTGGTGGCACGTCAGGCCACTGCACCGGTGGTCCACTTGATCCCTCTCCTGCATCTACCATGTCAATCACCAAATCCAATCCTATTGACCTCCACCCAATCACAATCAATCCCCCTATGCTCGTGAACCTGTCTATCTCACTCCTCTAACCAACCGGATATCTTACCTTAGTAGGATATCATCCATTGTCTTTTCTTACCGACAAAGTACAACTCGTTCAACACTCTATCATTTTCAAAAAAATCAAATCATACAAATGAATCGGTCTTATACAGATTTTTTATTTTCATATACCCACGTCGACCTTATCGAGATTGGTTATACCTAAACTGATATCAGTTCTGTGCCCTAGAACACCGTGGTTGGTTATACTGAAACCAAAATGGGTCACCAGCCCTAATAAACTGTGATCAGCTTACCTAGACCGTAATTGGTTACGTATGACTGACATCAGTTACCTGTCATACTATTTCCCCTACCCTTTCCCCATTTCTGACCTAGCTTAACCAACCCAGTCATCGTTTGGCCTTACCCACCCTTATCGTAACTTACCTCCAAGCCTACATTACCTATACTGGTCTTTAATTACGTTTAGGTATTTCTTATTTTACCCATACCTCGGTCCTATCTATTTCGTGACCTAGCTACTTAGACTGGGAACATTTTTAGTGACATGTGAACTCATGTGCTTGCTTTACCTTCCGACACTGTTACCCGTGTTGTTTGACCTAAAGACCTTACTTTGCCTATTGTTGTGACCATTTATCCTGACCCAACCTTTTGTGTACCAGAACGTACCTAAATGTTCCTACAACTGACCTTCGAAGTGCTTCCGCACCATATCCTATACCTTGGATACTGGAATCACCTCTACCTTATTTAGATAAACCTATCGACATTAGACGATGTAGAGTTTGCATGCTCTTTAACCTAGTACCGTGTTGTAGTTTATATGTGTGTGTGCATTTGAATGTTACTACCTTTGACCCTAGCCCATTACCTAGATTACCTGATTAGACCATTACCCCATTACTCCCGTTGTCCACCTTCCTCTTCATCGCATTCACCTTTTATCAAACCACTCACTGATTCTATCTTTTTCCACTTCAGTTCCTAGTTTGAGGGGGATCACCTTCACCCACACATGGGGCAACCACATATTATTTTTGTCAGCATCACTTACCAATACAATCTACGGAATAAAAAAGGGGTAAAATGCAGACACCAAAATTGGGTCACACTCCCCTTGGTCCCTTGTCAAGTAATCGGCTCAAGCATACTCATCTAACCATGGCCCCCTCCACCCCACATTAATATTAATTTAAATAACTTAATTAAATTAATACCCATCCTCACAATATTCATTACTTAATTATTTTAATTAAGTTAATTTCCACCTTACCCAGCCACCTCACCCTATACCTGTTCTTGGCATGTTTCCATAACAAACAATAACTAAGTCTTACTTAATGAGATAAGATTTGGTCTAACCCTAAAATCTCTCTAACCACATTCCCACTCATTAGAAGGGAAGTTTCCATTCTAATCCATGAGAATAAATTAACTTGGCCCAAGAAATTAGAAAGATTTGCCCATTTTAGTAAACCTAGGGAATCCTACCATAATCGATGTTGGTCACCCCTAAATCGACACTGGTCAATCTTGAACCGTCGTTGGTTACCATTTATTCACCCAAACAACCTTTTTTTGGGTTGGCACATTCTGAGAGAAAGGAAAGGAGATTAGAGTTGTATGCAAGAAAACAAGCATCCTTTTACGTATCCAGACATCTAGAGCCATCACCAGGATCAATCATAGAGCCTTTGCATTCATGAGAGCACTCTAGGAAATCACTGCTACTGGACCATACACATATTCCCCAATCAACCACCTCCACCACTCAGCCATCATATCCTTAACAAAGTATGGCCCTAACCAATAGGGTTTATTTTAGTTAGTAATCTTTATTACTCTTGTTATTAATCTATTCTTTACATGTTTATTGCTTTATCAACCACTTGCCTGTGAACTCAAATATCCCTTCACCCATATCACCAAATAACCTATCCTCACTTGTTGTATACTTCTGAGCATACCAAAAACCTCTACAGACCTCCCCATTCACTCTCCCAAACTTTATCTCACCTCAGATCACTCGTGCCATTTAATCTATTTGAGTTTATTTTACCTCGACCATACGGATGCCAGTTAACCACAACTACTATCGGTTCTACCTAAACCGACATCACTCACATTTAGCTGACGTTGGTATCTATGTTTTACACCTTGAACAAGAACAGACCCAACAATCAAACTACCAGTTGACCTAAATAACCTAGAATTAGACCCTGACCAGTCCCAATACCTTGACAAACACTTCACCTCTTAGATCAAACTATAGCCTAGCCTGTTGTGATTGGATTTACCTATTATACTTGAATAAGATACCCAAATCATATCAACTACAGTATGACTTTGTTTATTTATCACATTAACATTTTAAAATAGTGGATTGGCAACCGTCCAGGAAGTATCACACTTCCCAAAACTAGCATACGCTAGGCAATCCGTTGTCATATATCATTTAACTATCTTTTTGTGGTCTTCTTTTCTATTATAGGTAGTTTCTCCTAGCCAAAAGGAAGCTCTCACATTTACTTGTGGATCAAGAAGTCAGAATGCATGCAACAACCATTAATTGACTAACATTTAATAGGTATTCCTCCTTAGTCATTACCCTTATGTGTTTCATCATTTTGAAAAGGTGAAGAAAAAAGTGAAACAACAGAATGCTACAACACCTCATGTAAGTTGTTATTCCATATTCACCTTCATCAAAGTTGGAAGAAAGCTCTAAAGAACTAAATCATAACCTTGAGGAAGGTAGAAATAGCTACAAACCTAAGGAGTTGGACACAAAAAATGTAAACATAGTTATTGTTTGCATGGCTAAGAGTTCATTTTTAAGTTAAGAGTACTTTCAATTCGATCATTTCCTTTGATTAAGTTTTATTAAGTATGTTTTCAAGTTTTTTAATTCATTATACAATCATTAAATATTATAAAATTTGAAAGTAAAAGGAAATAAACAACTCAATTATAGAAATAATATAAATTATTCATGAAGAAATTCAATGTCTCCCACACATGTCGTGGGATGTAACTTATGATTATAAAAATGAATGATATATGTACATGAAACTAAAAGTAAAGGAGTAGAGAAGAAACCCATCATTGCCTTGGGTTTTCTCATGGTCTTCATTGATTCAATTCCATCTCCATATTTATCTTCTGCATCATGCATCTCATCATATACCTAAAAGGACAGAAAAAGGATAAAACATCAGTTTTGATCTCAGGGTTTAATCTGTACTCATGTACTATCTAGTTTCAAGAAAATGGGCCGTTTATAATAAAAAAGCATAAGGTACATCAAATAATAGATAAATAATTGAGAAAGTAGTATCTTGGAGAAGCTCATGGCATTCACAAAAATCGTGACAGACATAAAAGAAATAAAATAAAGTCACTATGGGACACAAGATATGCCAAAAGGCCTATTGTTTTCTAATTAATTTGTTTAAATGTGTAGGTACATATAGCAGATTTAAAGGAAAATACTAACTATTGTATTTTAAAAATAGAACTTCTTTCCAGAAAGTAAATTATTGATGAATGATCAAGTACAGGTAAATTCAAATACCATGATTAAGGAGTAATTTACAAGATACAAACTAGATGTAGCTTAGAAGTGCACTTGGGTACAATTTGAAATCTTATCAAGATTTTGAAGGCATTTACAACAATCCAGAAGAACTCATATACATGCAAAGTGATCAGATAAGAAATTTTGTTTCTTTTCATAATCAAAGGGCAAAACAAATTACATTTTTCATCGTCATAAGTTACTCCCATTGCAAATATTGTCAATTATAGAGTATAAATGATCAAAGTACAGTTTATATAAGAACATCCATACAATAAGATAAATATTGAAAATAAGTTTGCATTAAAAGTAAGCAGACTAAATAAATAAGTACAGAGTATTATCATTTAATAGATCAATGACTATTTACAACTATCTTTTATTAATTACAACATGGACAACAAAATCGAAATCACATTTTAAGCATCAAGATGACAGTATAGAAGAACATCCAAAAAGCAATGAAGAAAATAATTTTGTAGGTACATCTAAGAAATCAAACAGATGATCAATTAAATGTGGAATGTTATAAACAAATTGTTTCATTTATCAAGTAAATCAAAACATATCTTAACAATGTTTTTAGAACAACTTTTATAAAATTTATCCAAGTATGATTTTCAAGGGTATACACTACACAAGAGAACATCAGAGGAAATTGCATATTTTATGGGACAACAATATTTTTGATTCATTTTGAACAAGAATTCATCAATCATCAACATGATATAACTATGGAACAAATTTTCCATCAAGCTTCATGGAAACAATTGAAATCAATAAGGAGAGAATATGGAAAAATCAAGCTGTAGCTAAAAGATGGACCACAAAGGTTACAATTTCTTTCATTCATTGATTCAAAAGTTAAACCAAAAGATGAATGATATTCCATTTATTTCTACAAAGTAGTAAGATATCCAAGAAATATAGAACCTTGTATTGACAACGACACTATCAACATTGAACAAGTGAAATACAGCTCATGTGTAAAACATAGATGGAGGAATATAAGTCCTTACATACAAACTCAAGACCATATAGGTAGTAATACACAAAATAATCATATGGAAAATAAGCTATAGGTAATCAACTTGTAGTACACAATTTAGATTATTAAGATTTAAGAAATTTTAGTGAGTAATAGTCAAGCATCAATGGAGGAATGTAGCTCACATGAGGAAACAAAAAAATCATATTTTCCAGTTATAAGTGCTACAAATAGCCAGTGCCATGTGTTAGGGTAATAGAGAAAAATAATCTCATCAATGCAAATGACTCAAAACCTGTAGGCATTGGAGGATGAAACCCCATCATTTTTTTTCAAAACAGATTCAGAAATGAATAAACTCAGTTTTGGGTATGGTGTAAAAATACATGGAAGAATTTGAATAGATTCATGTACAAATTCATCTTCTCAGATCTCCAAAATCTCATACATGGTGGCCATGGGAATGAAACTAAATCTGAAGATCAAAGAAAACCCTTTCTAGAGGTTTCCATAAAACTTAAAATATCAAAGCAAGAACATAATGGTGGACATGATAAAAATCCTCCATAGAGATCAAAATAAGAGAAAAATGACAGAGGAGCTGAATTTACGCACTCAAAGAACTTCTCAAATAATTAAAATGTAGGAAATTGAGCTCGAGAGAAAGCATCCATGATGGTCATGCAAAAATGGCCAAGGCTTCGCCCTAAATTTTCAAAGTTTGAATGAAGCAAATGACTAGGATTTTGAGTATTTTACTTGACCCAGCTCAACCCTTTCTTCCTAACTAACTTGGTGAGTTTATGACAAACAACACAGATTAACAGGTACAAGATCCAACATTCGAAGATGCGAATCCAGATCAACAACCTAGGTTATCATGATACATAAATTGAATAGAGGGGATTACCCAAGGTACAAAACCAATGGTTTAGATCAAGTTACCAAGTCTAACGCAAAATGAAATCCAAACCATAGTCAAAGTGTCCACCAATAGATGAAGGGTTGAGTCATCATGGAAAGGGGTTGGCCCTATATAATTTAAAATCATTGCATTGAACTTATTAAGGTCTAAAACATATATGATGCAAAAAACTATACAAAAGATCTTCGACAGAATATTATATGAGTAATGATGAGTTAAAATTGGGTCGATGATAAAGTATAAGTGCTAAGGTAAAATGATGAAGGGGCTTAATAACCCAACTTGATTTTTACTCAAATTATATTATATCCCAAGTTAAAGAAATTAGTAATGATTACCTTAACTTTTGGAAAATATACCTTAATCTTGCCAAAGCAACTTCGTACAAGGGAGAGGAGGATCTTATTTTCAGCATGTGCACATTGACAGGTGGTCCCCACAGGGTAAAGGTTGAATAATTTTTCTAATTATTGGAGATAAAAAGCATTATCTTTTTGCATAGAATGTATTTTTGCATGCCTTCAAAAATGGACAAAATAGAGAAGAAGACAAAATTTCCCTTGCAAGTGGGTGAATATAAAAGATCCATATCAGGGATTAAGTATGATTATTTAACAACAGAATGACCAAGTTACATGTACATTGGAGGAGAATTGCACATCAAGCAAGAGCTATTATTAGCTAATCTATGCACCTAACTTAATTATTTCATAATTAGAGAAGTAAACTACACTTTGGCTGAGTGTATTTTTTGAACTAGGGCTATTATTGCCTGAGTGTAAACAACATGTCTATTTTTTATTCCTTTATTTATTCATGATGAAGGATAAAAATAACATGCATGGGTGAGTACAGACTACAATATATTTTTAGGAAGGTTCGGTGAAGTATTTTTGCTATATATTGTGTGCGTTAGTAAGGCACAAAGAGCACTTTTTGGATGCAAGAGTGTTGAAGAAATTTTTTACCAATTTTTCCCTTGAATTAGATCTGGTTATTACCTTTCCATTTATTTGCAATGGTGTGTATCTTTCTATTACCTCTTGTGAATTTTAATTCCCTAATTTAATTATATTACCTTTCTACAAATTTGGTGTTATCTATATAGTCTTAGTGTACATGTTAGTTGTGTTGTTCTGATTTATTCCCTCAACACACAAGTGTTTTCCTTAGGATCAAGCTAAAAAACCATTGGTTCATGCATCTGTAATTTATTCTCAATTTTATTGTAAATGTAATCAGTCAAATCCCTCATTCAATTTGGTGTATCACCCAATTTCAATTTTAGTTACAACCATATTTTTACCCTTAAAACTCCAAAAAACCCAAAAAATTAGATTTAGGATACATCAATAAGGAACCGACCTTAATACCAAAGACTCACCTCGACAACAAGTATACCCATAGACGTAAGGTGTTTCCATTATATCTACAGAAGTGAGGAGTAAAGAAATCTTAGAACCCCTACTGTTATCCCTTAACCAGGGTGGAATTCTTAGAGATAAGAGTTTTCTACACCCCCGGTGGGATAAAGATGAGAACTACATTTGATGTGTTCTTACAATTGAATATTCAAAGAAGAACTCATCTGGTGACTCCGTAAATCTAATTTCAAACTAGTGCAAAAATTTTCATCATCAAATTCTTTAGCTGCAACTTTTCAGGATTTTTTTCAAGAAAATAAAATCTATTATTTTGGTGTTATCAGTTTTTTTATGAGCAACATACTTATTTTCCCATATTTTCATACCTTATGAGGCCATGCAATCATAAATCCTCATTTTCAGAAGTATTACCAATCAAATCCACAACCTGTTTACTCATATTCTCCATGAGATCATTATTATGACCCCTACCAAAATAAATACACCTATAACCCAAACCCTACTAATCAATATGATTATCAATATGAGGGTTACGATGTTTAAGATCAATTTTATACAGAGGGTTATGGTTATTATGCACATCAAGAAGATCTTAGAATCATGTTTAAGAGTTTGAATTAGCAATATTTAGCTATCAGGGAACAAATTAAGAAATCACAAGAATTAGAGAATGATAGGCAGTAGGTTGAGGAACCATGTCCATGGGATGTTCCTACTTACCTTCCCTATCAAAACCCAATGCACATAGACCCTCTTTGTCAACCAATGTGACCCATTCACCAGTTTTCAAATTATCAGGTTGTTGTAAATTCTAAATAATCATGTACCAAACAAAAGGTTCGTTTCCAAGTTTTTTTTTACTATTTTTTCAAGTACAGACCTTGTACCAAAATCCTTTGTTCAAAAACTTCCAGTTCAAGTTGAAATCCAACCCACTCCTTATCCTCCATCCGTATTACTAATTCATGAAGGAGGAAATCATAAAATTATCTAGGAGGGGTGGTCAACTGAAAAAACATCAAGCTAGTTTTTTTTAGAGCATGCAAGATGGGGTTTCTATGTTTCAATTTGATAATATCCCAAAGTTAGAGAAAGAACCCAAATAGAAGATACATGTTTTTTTATATAAGATCAAAATTAATTGGATGATGATCAACAATCTGCATATTCTTAGTGTAGTGTGTACAAAGGCACCATACTAACACAACTTACAATCTTATCAAAACAGGACAAATCAGTTTCAAATAAAAAGGAGTATGAGATCCAAATGAAGTGTGTTGTAGATTTACAAATTTCAAAGGTTTATTTCCTGATAGATTTGCAAGATTACATTGGTGAAAACATTCTATAGAATTCACTAATGTTGCAGTTCCATCATTCTTCTTCCATTAAACAATTCCTCTTGTTGTTAAGGTCTCTTCTGCACTTTAAAAAATAAATCATGACAGTTGTGGTAAAAAAGTTTGAAAGAGTTGAAATGTGTTCAAATTAGCTTTAGAATTTCGTAAAAAATGATAAATAACAACAATTTCACATAGCTTCCTATAAAGAAGAAGGATATGACCTTGAGTTTTCATACATTATGGAGGATTTGAATAATGTAGAAGAATTTGACAGTACTGCTGAAAAACAACTCACAAAAGTCATATAACAACTACTTGTAGAGAAAAAAACATCCCTCTGAGTAGTTTCAGAATGAGTTACAATAGTTGGAAGACACAAAACAAATTTCAAAACAACTTCAAAAAGAGCTCATGGTTGAAAAGGATGTTCATGATTCACATCAGATCAAAACAACCAGTTTACAAGTGGTTAGGAGGCCATATACTATCAAGTACTTGGTTTATTTTCAGCCAGTTGCAATAGTTTTAGATTTCATGTCTTTCTTAGAGCCAAAAATTGAGTCTCATATTATTAGCAGTAAGCCCCATATCACTCTAGAGAAGGTGACAAATGAGATATAAGTGTTTCTTAGTTATTGGACTGATCTTCTAAACAAAGTAAAGGTACATGTCTTTTATTCAGCTCTGTCACATTCCTTGTTTTCCAAGATGAATTCATGGCCTCAATTTTTTAGAAAGGGAAGCTACTTTTCATAGCTTGTTTTAGGCTTCATTTAGCTTCAATTTGATACTGGTTAGAGTATTTTAAATTAGTATTTCCCTTTCAATAAGTGTAGTTCATGCACATCACAATGTTTTTCAATTCAATAAGTGCATTCATTAACATGATTTGGTTCACCAAATCCTTTCCTAGACTTAGTTTTTTTTTAGAAAGGGTTGATTTTGGTTATATACTTTGATTCCATTCCCAATGGGCTAGAGAAAGGTACTGGTCTTACAAGCTAATAGGCAGCTTTCCCCGCAGGATCACCAGAAATGTTGAAAGTTTTTGCATTGATGCAAAAATGGCAACTCAAAACTTCATTTTAGATGCAAGGCATTGATGAGATGAAACTAAATAAGGGGAAGACATACTATTTCTTAAAGGTTTTAAGTTTTAGTAAGTGGATCAGCAAAGAAAAATGCAACTGTCTTATTGCATAATGTAACACCTCACTTATGTTGTTATTCCATGTTCACCTTCATCAAATTTGCACAGAGTCTCTGAATAACTAAAGCACAACCTTGAGGAAGATGGAAATATCTACAAACTTGAGGATTTGGACTCAAAAACATCACACATAGTTGTTGTTGTTGGCATGGCTAAGAGTTCATTTTTAAGCTAGAAGTACACTCAATTTCATCACTTCCTATGACTAAGTATTATTGAGTATGTTATTCAGTTGTTTAATTTATTATACAATCATTACATATCATAAAAGATGAAAGTAAAAGGAAGTACACAAATCAATCATAGAAATGATATCATTTATTCATGAGGAAATTCAATGTCTCCCACACAAGTCATGGGATGTAACTTATGATTATCAAAATAAATTATACATGTACATGAAACTACAAGAAAATGAGTATAGAAGAAACTCATGATTTCCTTGGGTTTTATCCTAGTCTTCATTGTTTCAGTTACAACTCCATATTTAGCTTCTGTATCATCAATCTCATCATGTACCTAAAAGGATAGAAAAAGGGAAAAACCTCAATTTTGAGCTCAAGTTTTAATCTGTACTCATGTGTTATCTAGTTTCAGGAAAATGAACCATTTAAGATCAAAAAGCATAATGTACATCAAATAATAGTAGAAAAAATGAGAAAGTAATATCTTGTAGAATCTCATGGCATTCATAGAAATCATGACATACATAAAAGAAAGAAAATAAAGTCACTATGTGACACAAGAGATGCTAAAAGGCCTAATGTTTTCTATTTACTTTTTTTAAATGTGCAAGTACATATAGCAGATGAAAATTAAAATACTAACTGTTGTATTTTAAAAACGAAACTACTTTCCAAAAAGTAAATTATTGATGAATGATCAAGTACAACCAAAGCCAAATCCCATGATCAAGGAGTAATTTATAAGATACAAACCAAATGCAACTTAGAAGTGCACTTGGGCATATTTTGAAAGCTTATCAAGCTTTTAAATGCCTTCACAACAATCCTGAAGAACTCAGATACATCCACAATGATCATAAATTTTTTTTCTACTTTTCATAATCAAAGGAAAAAACAAATTGCATTTTTGATATTCGGAAATTACTCCCATTGCAAATATTGTCAAGGAAAAAGGTACAAATTATCAAATTATAGTTTACATAAGAACATCCATACAACAAGCTGCAGATTTAAAAGAAGTTTGCATTGAAAGTAAGAAGACCAAAGAAAAAAGCATAGAGTATTATCATATAATAGATCAAGGACTTTTTACAGCTATATTTTCTGAATTACAGCAGGGACAACAACGTCAAAATCATATTTTATGCATCAAGATGACAGTACAAAAGAATATATAGAATGCAATGAAGAAAATAATCCTACAGGTACATCCAAGAAATCAAATAGATGGTCAAGTACAGGTGGAATGTTATAAACAGTTTGTTTCATTTGTTAATTAAATCAAAAAAATACTTAACAATGATTTCAGAACAACTTTATACACTTTTTCCAAGTACAATTTTAAGGGGTATAAATTACACAAGAGAACATCAGAGGAAATTGCAGATTTTATGGGACAACAATATTTTGATTCATTTTCAACAAGAATTCATCAATCATGAACATGATACAAGTATGGAATATATTTTCCATCAAGCTTCATGGATACAATTGAAATCAATAAGGAGAGAATCTGGAACAATCAAGTTGCAGCTACAAGAAGGACCACAAAGGTTACTGTTTCTTTCAGTCACTAATTCAAAAGTTATACCAAAAGATGAATGATATTGTATTTTTGTTTACAAAGCAATAAGAGATCCGAGAAATATATACTATTGTATTGACCTAGACAATGTCAACATTGAATTAGTGAAATATAGCTCAAGTGAAAAACATAGATGGAGGAATACAAGTCCTTACATACAATCTCAAGACCATACAAGTAGTAATGTAAACAAGACTCGTATGGAAAAGAAGCTATAGGTAATCAACTTGTAGTACATGATTTAGATTTTGAAAATTTATGCAATCTAAGTGAGTAACAGTCAAGCATCAATGGAGAATGCAACTCTTTTGAGGAAAAAAAATCATATTTTTCTGTTATAAGTGCTACAAATAGCCAACACCATGTGTTAGGGTAACAGAGAAACTTAAGCTCATCAAAACAAATGAATCAAACCCTGTAAGCATTTAAGGATGAAATCCCTACATTTTTTTTCGAAACAAATTCAAAAATGAATAAACCCAATTTTGGGTATGGTGTAAAAATGCATGATAGAGTTTGAATGGATTCATGTGCATAATCACCTTCTCAAATATCAAAAATCTCATACATGGCGGCCATGGGAATGAAATTGAACCTAAAGATCAAAGAAATCCCTTACTAGAGGTGGCCATAAAACTTAAAATATCAGAGAAAGAATACAATGGTAGAAACAATAAAAAATTCTCCACCAAGCTTGAAATAATAGAAAAATGATAGAGTGGCCGAATTTTGCACTCAAAGAACTTCTTAGAGGCTTAAAATGCATTAAATCAAGATCGAGAGAACACATCCAGAATGGTCACACAAAAAATTAGCCAGGGCTTCACCCAAAAATTTTGAACTGTGAATGAATCAAATGACTAGGGTTTCGAGTATATTTCTCAACCCAGCTCAACCCTTTCTGCACAACTCACTAGGTGAGTTTACAATCAATGACATAGATCAACAGGTACAAGATCCAACATTTTAAGATGCAAATCCAACTCAACAAACTAGGTTATCATGGTATAGAAATCGACTAGTGGGGATTATCCAAGGTACAAAACCAATGGATCATATCAAGTTACCAAGTCCAACACAAACTGCAATCTAAACCATCGTCAAAGTGTCCACCGAAAGAGGGAGGGTTGAGTCATCATGGGAGGGGGTCGGTCCCAAATATTTCAAAATCATTGCATTTACCTTATTAAGGTCCATAACATATATCATGCCACAAAGTATAAAAAAGAGGTCCGGAAAAATATTATATGTGGAATGATGAATTTAAAGTGGGTCGATGATAAAGTATAAGTGCCAAGGTAAAATGATGAAGAGGCCTAGTAACCAATCTTGATTATTACTCAAATTATATCATATGCCCAAGTTAAATAAATTTCTAATGATTACCTTAACTTTTGCAAAATATACTTTAATCTTCCCAAAGTAACTTCGTATAAGGGAGAGGAGGATCTTATTTTCAGCATGTGCACATGGATAGGTGGTCCCCACAGAGTAAAGGTTGAATAATTTTGCTAAGTATTGGAGATAAAAAGAATTATCTTTTTTCACATAATGTATTTTCGCATTCCTTCACAAAAGGACAGAACAAAGAATAAAACAAAATTTCCCTTGCAAATGGGTGAATATACAAGTGCCATATCATGGATTAAGTATGATTATTTAACAACAAGAAAACCAAGTTGCATGCACATAGAGGGAGGCTTACACATCAAGCAAGATATTTTATTAGCTAATTAATCACCCAACTTTATTATTTCAGAATTAGAGCAGTCAATTACACTTTGACTGGGTGTATTTTTGGAACTAAGGCTATTATTGCCTCACTATAAACATGTCTATTTTTAATTTTCTTTTCTATTCATGATGAAGGCTAAAAATAAAATGCATGGGGGAGTATAGACTGCGGTCTATATTTAGGAGGGGTTGGGTGAAGTATTTTTCCTATATATTCTTTGCATTAGTAAGTCACAAAGAGGACTTTGGGATGTAAGAATACTAAAGCAATTTTTTTCAATTTTTCTCGTTGAATGAGAACGAGTTTTTTCCTTTCCAATTATTTACAGTGTTGTGTATCTTTCTATTATATCTTGTGAATGTTAATTACCTAATTTAATTATCTTACCTTCCTACAAATTTGGTGTTTTCAATGTAGTCTTAGAGTGCATGTTAGATGATGTGTTGTTTTGATTTATTCCCTCAACACACAAGTGTTTTCTTAGGATCAAGTTGAAAACCCATTGGTTTGTGCATCTGTAATTTTTTCTCAATTGTATTGTGCATGTACTCAATCAAATCCCTCAATCAATTTGGTGTATCACACCATTTCAATTTCAGTTATAACAATATTTTTACCCATAAAACTCCAAAAACCCCAAAAAAATTAGATTTAGGATACATCAATAAGGAACCGGCCTCGATACTGGAGACTCACCTCGATAATAGGTACACCCAAAGATCTGAGGTGTTTCCATTGTATCTATAGAAGTGAGGAATAAAGCAATTTTAGAACCCCAATTGTTATCCCTCAACCATGGTGCACTTATAATAGATAACAATAATTTTTCTACAAGAAATGTAGGTTATAGTTTTGAATCATTTCTTAGCTTAGTGAAGTTTTAGAAATCATCACTAAGCCTCAGATTCATTTTCAGTCAAGAAAGAACAACTTGCAGGTTTCAAGTTAACTAACTCCAAACATCAATTTAAATAACATGTCTTTTATAAGCTTTCAGGTTGCAGAGTAAGGATTGCAACTATTGTTTAAATCTAAAGTGTCCTTTACCCATTAGAAAATATATATATAAGTATTCGTGTTTCATAGAAACAAGGAGTTGTTATCAGAAAATGAATATCATAGAGAAATTTATAGTTCATTAAAGATCCAGGGAAATTAAGTTTTTCAAGGAACTATTCAGTATGCATAGAGCTTTAAAATATGGAAATGATGATTCTATTACATCATAAGTATCACCTTTCAAATTCAAAAGTAAATTTTTTACATAATTTATTAAAGAGACAAGCGAGATCAAGGAAGATATGTTCTGAAAAGAGGCATTCAAGCAATGACCAGCGAAAATGGTAGCTAACCACGTTTTGGAGGCCTATGAAAACCAATAAAAGAACCCACACCTCTACATGTATTATAAGTAACATTTGTTACATTAGCCCTGAATATGAAAGAATGCCAATGATTAATGAGAAATATGATGTATAGAGTAACAGAATTTTTCTTCTGGAGTTAATGACAGGAAGGAAAGTTGTGGACAATCATTCAAATTAGTCTTAGCTACTAAGATTTTTCTTAGTTAATTTTATTTCAGAGCTTACATAGTACATTTCTTATGTATTTTTAAGGCTTGTTGTATAGAGTAGGGAGCAACAAAAGATGGATGAAATTGTATTTGACATTGGCATGTTAACAAAAATTCTATCAAAAGAAGATCCCAACCTCAAATGCACACAAACAGAAAAGTGCTCCAAATAAAAGTTCAAAATAGAGCTTGGTAAATCAATAATGGTACAACCATCTCATGTTAGGGGATACAATAATATTTATCTCAAGAGAATCAAATACATGGTAAGCTAATAGTGAATACCCCATCCAGGAGAAATACGAGCTACCCAAATAACTCAACCCAGATTTGGGTAGGAGCAAAAACATACATACATGAATACAAGTAAATATTTTAGTTGTTTTCAAATGCAAAGACCAGTACAAATTTAAAATCAAACCTAGAGATTTTTAAAAGTTCCAATAAAGAATAATCTAAAAATCATGTAAGACAAATCTTAACAGAAGGAGTCAGTTTACAAATAAAGTAAATATAAGCTCAAATCAAGAGAAATGTACCGTCCACATGAGCCACTTCTAACAGATCAAGGAATGATATGCAATATGAACCCTCAAGTCATGCCATTAAAGAAAAAAAATAGGTAATGAAGATCAGAGTGACAAGAAAATACATCACCCATCTCATAAGTCATACCGAAAAATCATGATTCATAGGTTGTAAAAAGGAATACAACAATGTAAAAAACCTCAAAACAACAGTGTATTCAATGGACAATTCGTGAGGTTATACGGTGAGCTATAGTCAAACATGTCACGTGTGACTTGTAAAATAGAGCCAAAGTTTTCATGTCAAAAGGGGTTTGAAAGGCTCGACCCACCCATAACAAGTTATAAAAGTAAACACAAAATGTGAAACAACTCGAAAAAGGAATCAAAGAAGATCCTTACCCTTTAAAAATGACTACCCAGAAAGAATGATCAGTTCAGGAGAAAGAGCAGCTAGGTTCCAATATGCACATATCAAACCAGATCAAAACATGAATACCGATAAAATTTCAATGCCTAGGTTTGAGGCAAGAAAAAGAACACCCACGAAATGAAGCTACGGCAGAGACTAGATCAAATCTGAGAAATACGCAAGTGAGGCACAACAGCCAGTTTTGAAGTTTCAAATAACATGGAAAGCAGAGGAGATGGCTTACCTCCAAAGAGACATAAAAGTTGATTCTCCTAGTTTTGAGCAATTTTGACCATTGAAGTACAGATAACCATCTCGAACACAGAAATAAATGGTGACCCAGTTTCTATTTAAGAGTGGAATCAGAGATTTGATACCAGACGGAGCAATATGTCATTTTCATTGGTAAAACCCATATCGAAAATCATGCATAAGATATTTTTTGCTTACCAGGGTCAAGGCATGACTTGAGTCGAGTTGTATTCAAACTCTCCACCATAAAATCGAGCTCAAACAAGCAAAACACATAACTTTAATGCAAAACAGAGCTATAATGGCTTGAAAATCAGAGCTTGAAGAAATAAATAGAGATCCAAAATGAAGAAACAGAAACTCCAGGACCTTAAATGACGTCCTTTAGTAGAAGATACCACGAAAAACAAAAGAAAAGTTTTACTTTGCTAAAAAATGGCGGCGATAGGGTAAAACATGACAGAGATCTAAAAATTTCCAAGTCAAAAATGCAAAGTGAAGAGAGGAGTTTAGGGTTTACTTTTTCCCATGGTCAACAAAGTTGTTATAAACCACGGTAAAATTGGAGTTATATTTTCCAACCTAGGTTACAAAACCTTGTTTTATGCTTGCCCATGTGAATAAGGTAAAAACTGTAATTATTTGCATGTGATAGGAAAAAGGGGTAATGAAATAATTTAATCCCCAAGTAAAAGAAAATAATACCACATGATCACGTGAAAAGGTGGAACTTTTTTTATTAGTGATTAATCATTTACACAAAAATGAGGCTTGATTATAGTCAAAAGTAGAAGTTACATGTTCCTTTACAAATATTTAATAATGGAAGAGAAGACGAGATTGATTATTTAATCAAGACTATGCATGAATCCAGATGTGGGAAGTCGACAAAAGTTGCTTGAGTCCAAGATTAGCTTCATCATTTGCAAAGCAACCATACATAATCGTGCAAGAGAGGATTGCAGGGTCAACATCACTTTGACTGTTAAGAAAGGGAAGGCTTTTTTTGCCTTGATGGAGTATGTTATACTTTAGGATTTATTATTTTGTTCATCAGAAAGCTAAAATTAGCCATGCAAGTAGATTCGGATTCCAGGTTGAACTGAGGGTGTTGATTTTTTAGCTCTACGTATTTTCCTATTTATTCATGCTTTTTTAGAGTAGTGAAGGACAAATTCTTGATGTAATAGAGTGCTAGAATTATTTTTCCAGATTTTCCCTTATATGAGAATCAACTGATTGACCTTGTCATAAAATATGTAGTGGTGTGTATCCAGATATTTATTCTTGTGAATTTACTCCCTGGATTATTTAAGTTTTCTAAAGCTATTTCACCTTCTTGGAGTTAGATGTTATGTTAATTTTAGTGTGCAATTTATGTCTTGTTATTGTGATAAATCCCTTGGCATATCAGTGTTTTCCTTGAAGTTAATAACAAGCCCCTCAATTGTGTTTACTTCATTTATTCTCATCATATTGTGTGTGTTCTCTATTAGAAAGGCCTTAATTACCTTTGGTGTATTACCTCATTTTTTTACAAGTTATTATCCATCTTCTTACCCTTAACTGTACATATCTAGTTTAGGGATACTCCAAAAAGGGAACCATCCCTTAGTAGTGTGGATATTCACCTCACATCAAGGAGACCCGTAGCCCGTGACACGTCTCAATTGCATCTGCAAAAGTGAGGGAAAAACAAAGACACAAAAATTTGTCAACCCTCAAAACAAGTGCAGTTCTGTTAGATAACAATTTTTGGCATGCCCAGTGGGATGAGACGAATATCGATGAATTCAAACAAATGAGTATTCAGAGAATAATTCATCTATCAAATTCATGAAGCTTATTTCAGACCAGTAAAACACTTTTGATCATCAAAGTGACATCAAGTCTTTCAGCTACAACATTTTGAGATATTTTTCATAATATAAATCTTGTTATTTTGTTGTCCATGCAGCGTATTTTCATAAGTTGCGATATTGTTTTTCATTTTTTGATACTTTATGAGGTCATGCAAGTATGAATCCCCATTTTTAGCAACATTACAAGTCTAATCCACCTCTTTTTTACCCATATTTTCCCTTAAATCAGTATTATGACCCCTATCAGAATGAATATCCCCATAACCTGAAACCTGCATATAAATACAATTATCAATATGATAATGGTTATGTTGTTCAAGATCAAGGTTATATGGATTGTGTTTATTATACACATGAGGAGGATCTTGAAATTGAGTTTCATGAACTTAAGCAGACATATTTTGCTGTTAAGGAACAAGTTGAAAAATTACAAGCATTAGAGAATGGTAGGCATCAGGTTAAGGAACCCTATCATTGGGATGTTCCCACTTACCTTCCCCATTAGAATCTAGTTCCCACATACCTTCCTTACCTGCCAAAGTAGCCCAATTTTAAGTTTCCATGTTTTATTTATGTTGTTGTTCCAAATCCCACTTCCTCACATGTAGATATTGAGAACTTCTTTTTTTACCAAATTTTTTGAGTAAAATCAATGTAACACTCATCCCACCCCTCCTCTTTCATCCACAAGTTATATTCATTAAGGTGAAGATCAAAAACTTAACTAGGAGCGAAAACTAACTGAAGACAATAGCAAGATGGATTTGTTGCAAAACTTGTAGCAATTGGTTTCAAAATTTCAGTTTTATCATGTTCCACAGTTGGAGAAAGAACCCATGCAAGAGATGGAGTTTGATTTTTCATAAAATAAATCACAAGAGGAAGATGATCAACAATATTCATGTTCAAAGTACAGTGTGCATGAAAGCACCATATTCACACAAATTATTGATTCATCCGCTCTTGCAGAATCTGAAGAGGAGGAAGTATTAGTTTAAAATGAAGAGGGTTTTTAGGCCAGTTTCGAAAATGAATCAAAAAAATTCATAGAAGAACAACATGTTTTCAACTTGAAAAACTTCCTATTAAGTGATGAGGATGACATTAGTGAAGAGGAGAAGATAGCAGAATAACATGCTGCTCATATTAGACCTCATAAAGAAGAAAGATATGAGTTTGATCTTATAAAAACTTGGTTGGGTGATGAAGAAAAGGAGGAATATCAGTTCCATCTTAAATAGAATGATGCAGCCGAATGTGAAGACCCTCATTGTGTTGAATGCTTGGAGATTGATACATTATTAGCGAGACGTAGTAGTTCACAAACAATATCAAAATACACTGCAAGTAGCTAGAGGCAACAAGATTTCATGAAGGATCAACTTAAATTTTTGAGCTGCATGGTGGATCTGAATAAAGGAAATGATTTTGACATTATTGCTAAAAAATCATTCAAGATAGATGATAAACAACAACTTATAGAGAAAAAAACAACTTTCAAATCAGCTTCAAAATGTGCTTAGTGGTGAAAAGAAAATAAATAAAGTAGACCACATCAAAATAATTAGTCTTCTAGTTTTTAGGATCCCATGTCTTATTCGGTACTTGTCTTGTTTTATGCCAATTTCAGTAGTACTAGAGTTTGTTCCTATTTTGGAGCACAAAGAAGAGTTTCGTGTTCTAGGATCTAGCCCCAAAACCTCTTAGAACAACTTGCAGATCAGATAGAATTTTTGTTCATGTTTTGGAATGAAGGATCAACTTTAATTTTTGAGCTGCATGGTGGATTTGAATAAAGGAAACAAGTTTGACATCACTACTAAAAGATCACTCAAGATAGATGATAAACAACTTATAGAAAAAAAACAACCTTCAAAACAACTTCAAAATGTGCTTAGTGGTGAAAAGAAAATCAGTGAAGTAGACCACATCAAAATAATTAGTCTTCCAGTTGTTAGGATCCCATGTCTTATTAGGTACTTGGCTTGTTTTATGCCAATTTCAGTAGTACCAGAGTTTGTGCCTATTTTGAAGCACAAAGAAAAGTTTCATGTTCTAGGATCTAGCCCCAAAACCTATCAGAACAACTTGAAGATCAAATAGAATTTTTTTTCATGTTTTGGAATGATCTTTTGAACTAATTAAAAGTACACCTCTTGTTTCCAGCTTTGTCACGTTACCTATTTTTCAAGCTGAATTCATGGCCTCGGTTTTTTAGAAAGGGAAGCTAATTTTTGTAGCCGATGTAAGGCTTCGTTGAGCTTTATTTTCATTTGGTTAGAGTAGGGTAAGTACGATTTCCATTTCAATAAATTACTCACACACAATTACAACTATTTTTAAATTTGATAAGTGCATTTCATGCACAGGGTCTGGTTTAGGAGATCTTTTCCAGCTTTAGTTTTTATTTTTTGGAAAGATAGTTTTTTAGTAAAGGGAAATTTTTTTTGTTTGGTCTTTGACTCCATGCCCAATGGATGAGTTTAAGGCACTAATCTTAAAGATAGCAGCTAGATTTATCCCGCAGAATCACTAGAAATGTTAAAATTTCTCGCATCCGTGTGAGAGGTCAACTTGAAACTTCATTTCTCATATTGAAGGGATTGGTTTAAAGGGCCTAAATGAAGGGGAAAGGGCATGAAATTCAATTGTGTTGGTTTGAGAAAGTCAACTTTCCATCTGGATTATATTTCCAATTGACATCTCTATCATGATCATGCATCATCCCCTCACGAACCAATGCATGACCCTAACACAGACAGGAAAGATAGAAAATATCGAAGGTGTACACCACAAAACATGCACATGGACAATCCTTTTTAGAGGTTGAAGTAGGTTTCTACTTATCTTTTATTCAGAGCTCAATTTTATTAAGTTACTTTGAGTTCATTATTTATGATTAAGTGAAACTTTACTAGTGTGTATGAGTTGCAAAGAATTCATTTAACACCATGTTAATAAAAATTAATGCAAAAGGAAGTAATTGCAACTCATCACATTATGATGTTTTCATTTATTTCATAATTTTAAAGTACAATGGACCCACACAAGCCGTGGAAATAACTCTAAAATCATGTAAATTAAAATAAAGTACATGTGTGTAAAGTTACGAATAAAAGAGAAAGGAAAATACATCATTTCCTGTTTAGATGGATTTTCTTGTAGTTGGCTACTAGTTGTCCTCGTTCACTCCTATTCTTCATCCTTATCATCCACTATTTTTTACCTGAAAGAGAAGAAACGGATGTTAGAGATCCATATTTTCATTTATATTATACTCAAGGCTTCTAACAAATGGACATTTTAAAAAGGAACTTGAAAATTAGACAGTACAAAAATAAGTAAAGAGAAAAATATCATCTTCCGAATAATGTCACAAGAAGAAATCAATATGAAAATAAAGTTCCATGACCTCACTATTTTCTAATTGTTTCTTTTAAATGTCCAAATACAAAAATCAAGTTAATAAATGAAGTACTTTTTCTTCAGGAAATGTAGGTCATAGTTTTGAATCATTTCTTAGCTGAGTGTAGTTTTAGAAATCATCACTAAGCCTCAGATTTATTTTCAGACAAGAAAGAACAACTTGCAAATTTCAAGTTAAATAACTCCAAAGAGTAATAAATAACACATCTTCTACAAGCTTTCAAGTTGCAAAAAAAGAAGTTCATCTATTGTTTAAATCTAAAGTGTCCTTTTCCCATTGGAAAAAATATATTTAAGTGATCATGTTTCATAGCACCAAGGTGTTGTTATCAAAAAATGAATAACAAATTGAAATTTACAGTTCATTAAAGCTCTAGGGAAATTCAACTTTTCAAGGAACTATTCAGCATGCATAGAGCTTTCGAATCTGGAAATGGTGATTCTATAACATCATAAGTATCGAATTTCAAATTCAAAAGCAAATTTTTAAACAATTTTTTAAAGAGACAAGCTATCTCAAGGAAGGGATGTTCTCAAAAGGGGCACTCAAGCAATGACCAGCTAGAATGGCAACAAACCACGTTTTGCAGACCTATGACATCCAATGAAAGAACCCACACCTCTACCTTTATTATGAGTACCATTGGTTACATTGGCCCTGAATATTCAAGAACATCAAGGCTTAATGAGAAATCTGATGTATACATTTATGAAATTGTTCTTCTGGAGTTGCTGAAAGGAAGGAAAGTTGTGGAAAAGCATTCAAATTAGTCTTAGCTACTAAGATTTTTGTTAGTTAATTTTCTTTTTAGAGCTTACATTGTACATTGCTTAAGTATTTTTAAGGTTTGTTGTCTGGAGAAGGGAGAAACGAAAGTTGGATGAAATTATCTTTGACATTGGTAGGTTAACAAAGATTCTATCAAAAGAAGAGCCCAACCTCAAATGCACACAAACATAACAGTGCTCCAAATAAAATTTCCAAACAAAGCTTGGTAAATCAGTAATGGTACAACCATCTCGTGTCAGGGGGTAAAGTAATGGTGAGCTCAACATAATCAAATACATGGTGAGATAATAGTGAATACCCCATCCAGGAGAAATATGAGTGACCCAAATAACTCAACCCAGATTTGGGTAGGAGCAAAAACATAGAAACAAGGATACAAGTAAATATTATAGTTGTTTCAAATACAAATACCAGTACATATTTACCATTGATCCAGGATATTTTCCAAAGTGAAAATAAATAATAATCTACTAATCATGTAAGGTAAATATTAACAGAAGGAGCCACTTTGACAAAAAAAATTAAATATATGCTCAAATTAGGAGCAATGTGCAGTCAACATGAGCCACCTCAAACAGATCAAGGAATGATCTGCATTATGAACCCTCAAGTCATGTCATTAAAGAAAAAAATAGGTAATGAAGACCAAAGTGATAAGAAAATACATCAACCAACTCAGCAGTCATACCAAGCCATCAGGATTCATAGGTCACAAAAAGGAATACATCAATGTAGAAAACCTCCAACTGATAGTATATTGAACGGCCAAGTAGTGAGGTTATATGGTGAGCTATAATCAAATAGGCCATGTGTGACTTGTAAAATAGAGCCAAAGGTTTCATGCCAAAGGGGGTTTGACTAGCTCAACCCACCCATAACAAGATATAAAAGCAAACACAAAATGTGAACGAGCTTGAAAAAGGAATCAAATTAGAGCCTTTCCCTTTGAAAATGACTACCCTGAAAGCATGATAATTTTAGGAGATAGAGCACCTATGTTAATTTATGCATAGAAAAAAAAAAAGAATACCCATAAAGTTTCAACACACATCTTTGAGGCATTAACAAGCTCATCCATGAAATTCAGCTATGGAAGAGCCTAGATCGAATCTGAGAAATATGCAAGATAGGCAGAAAACCCAGTTTTGATGTTTTTCATAGCAGGAAAAGAAGAGGAGATGTCTTACCTCTAGAGAGAAATAAAATCTTATTCTCCTGGTTTTGAGTAATTTAAGCCTTTCAAGCACAGATAGCTAACTCCAATGAAGAAATAAATGGCAACCTAGTTTCTATTAAGAGTGGAATAAGAGTTTTGATACCAAACACAGAAATATGTCATTTTCATTAGTAACACCCATACCAAAAATCATGCGTAAGATATTTTTTTCTTACCAAGGTCAAACCATGGCTTGAGACAAGCTTTATTCAAACCCTCCACCAACAAATTGAGCCCAAAAAATCAAAATGTAGAGATTTAACGCAAAAAAAAGCTATAATATCTCAAAAATCAGATCTTGAACAAGAGGCCCAAAATGAAGAAACAAACACTCCAGTCCCTTAAATGGCATCCATGAGTAGAAAATACCAAGAAAACTAGAAGAAAAGTTTGCATTTTCTCAATAATGGAGGCTACAGGGTAAAGCAAGGCTAAGCTCTAGAAGTTTACAACTCAAAAACGCAAAGTGAATAGATGAGTTTAGGGTTTTCTTTTCCCCATGGTTGACCAATTTGTCATAAACCATGTTAAAATTAGAGTTATATTTTGTAACATGGGTTACAAAACCTTGCTTTGTGCATGCCCATATTATTAAGGTAAAAATTGTAATTATTTTCATGTGATAGGAAAAAGGGGTAATGAAATAATTTAATCCCCAAGTAAAATAAAATAATGCCACATGACCACATGAAAAGGAGGAAATTTGGTTATTAGTGATTACTCATTTACCTAAAAGGAGGATTGATTATGATCAAAAGGAGAAGTTGCATGTTCCTTAACAAATATTTAATTATGCTAGAGAAGACAAGATTGATTATTTAATCAAGTCTATGCATGAATCCAAATTTGGGAAGAAGACAAAAGTAGTTTGACTCCAAAATCAGATTTTGGATAGATTAAAGGTAATGGATTTACCTTTAAATCTTGAAAATACCTTATTATTTGCAAAGAAACCATACACATTCATGCCAAGGGAGGATTGCAACGGTCAACATCACTTTGACTTTGGATAAGTTAAGAAAGGGAAGGATATTTTTGCCTTAATGGAGCATGTTATATTTTAGGATTTTATTATTTTATTCATTAGAAAGCTAAAATTAGCCATGCAAGTAGAGTTAGAATCCAGTTGGAACTAAGGGTGTTGAGATTGCAGCTCCACCCCTTTTCCTATCTATTAATTATTTTCTAGAGCAGTGAAGGAGGGCTTCTTGATGTAACAGAGTGCTGGAATTATTTATCCATATTTTCCCATATATGAGATTCAACGAATTGACCTTTTTAGAAAAATTTTAGTGGTGTATATTTAGATAGTTATTCTTGTGAATTTATTTCCTAAATTATTTAATCTTTCTTAGGCTATTCTACCTTGTTTCAATTAGGTGTTATGCTAATTTTAGTGTGCAATTTCTATCTCATTATTGTGAGAAATACCTTAGCACATCAGTGTTTTCCTTAAAATTAACAGATACCTCCTAGATCATGTTTAATTCATTTATTCTCATCATATTGTTTATGTTCTTTATCATAAAGTGTTCAATTACCTATGGTGTATTACCCCTATTTTTTACAAGTTTATTATCCATCTTCTTACCCTTAACCGCACAGATCTATTTCAGGGATACTCCAAAAAAGGAACCAACCCTTAATAATATAGAGATTCACCTCACATATGGGATACCCACATCCCATGAGGTGTCTCAATTTTATTTTCAGAAGTGAGGGAGAAGCAAAGAAAAATAAATTCGTCACCCTTCAAAATAGGTACAATTCCGCTAGATAACACCGTCTAGTGCCTCAAATATTTGTATCTCTTCTTCATACTTTTCATCACTACTTGAGTCGTATATGAGATGTTCATATTTTTATTCTTTCATCTCTTCTTCACCATGATTTTTTCCTTCTTCTGGTTCACATATGAAGACTTCTTCGACTGCTTCTAAGGATTAATTTTCATACCTCTTTCTGCTTATATTCTCTTCTTTTTCCATTTCTCTGTGAGTTTTGAGTTTTATTTCTTCTTCCTTTATGAATGCCATCATATTACACCTCATCCTTCTTATATTCAATTACTCTAAAGGACATTTGATATTATTTTTAATTTTCCAACCATTTCCTTGATTTTATATTAACTTCATTAGACAGTATAACCTTTCTCTTATCGCCCTTGTTTCTCTTTTGATATCTGTAATACTCTTTTGGACACATTTCTTCATCTTCTTGTGAAAATTCTCTTCTATCGAGCCCTTCATATTTCTATTCATGTCTACCTTTAGACTCTCAATCTTATTTTAAGATTAATATGCTCTTACTTATCTCTTTTGGAGGCCTCTATAGGATTCTTCTTCTTCTCAGCAATCACTCTATCACTTTCCAACTAGATACCTCATCTATGCCTTCTTCTTATTATTTTGGTCCCTTTATGAATATCTTACCCAAGCTCTCGCCTTTCCTGGTCTATTAACAATCTCATATCCTCACCTAGGTCTATTGCACCCTAGTCTCTTGATCTCTTTTCTTAACACAAAAAAGAGATTCTACCTACAATAAAACTTTCATTAATGAATTTAACAAGATGTATTAATTTTTCACCTTTTACCTTCCACATGACTGTCTATACCAAGTATCTCTTTCCCTCTAATATTTTCAGATCTTCCAATCAATCCTAAAAATTCCTTTATGGATTCCTTTTCACATTCTTTCTTTCTTTTAAAGCTCTCCAAGAGTTTACTATTGCCTCCCTGGATCAACTCTTTCTTACTGCTAATTGTACTCATACACCTAATATGTTACTTCTCTCTGATTTATTTTGATCATCAACTTATACCTTCAACCTAGATATTTAAGTTGGGCACAAGTGGTATGATATGATACCAAAAATTGATGTCTTCTTAGCTCAACTTGGTGGAGAAATAATTTCTCTTGAGGTATTATGACTCCTCTTTGCTCAAACTTGCATTCATAGAACCTAAAGTGCTAGTCATAAAATAAAAAAAGAATGCAAAAAAAATTAAGTTGTACCACCTGTTTTAACACTTAAAAAAACTTCATTCATCCTTACTAATCATATGAAACCATCAACAAGCCTCTATCATGATTGAAAACCATATTTTCTATTTTGGTAGAACTAATGCCTTGTAACCCTACTTAGATACTTTTCCATTCATAACTTCTATTTTACACCTGATAAATGGATTGTGAAACTTTATTTAGATACCCCTTTATTCTTTATTGAACATATGAAAAATTCAAGTAGGGTTAGTTTGTATGGGACATGTGATCTCAGAGCAACGACAATTATAATATGTCTAGTTTTAAGGCTATTTAGGAACAAATGACTCAAAATGAACTCCAATCCACTTTAAAACCTTATGAACACTTCATAGACACCTCCAATCATTATACCTATCAATTAGAGATCTTCAAACATGAATTTCAACAAGTTTTCATCAATTTCTCCTCTCCTCTGTTCACTGTTTTCAACTCCAAGACCTGGAAATTTCTATCAAAGATAAAATAAATTGTATAAACTTTGAGAACTTAAAATTTTGTAGGCTTATTCTTCTAGTTGCGGAAAAACGTTCCTGAAAATTTCAGCCAATTTTATTGGGTAGAAAATTTTCTATGTCTTGCCCTAGTTTTGTCCCTAAAACACAAAACTGCTTATAAAATACGTAAAACACATTGTCAAAATCTCAAATAAATTTTTTTATGCTTGTCTAAACCTCATAAAAAATTAAATATTACCATCAAAAGGAAATAATCACATTAATATTGAATTTTTATTTTCATGCTTGCTGCACAATTATAATTAGTCATGACAGTCTTAACAAAAGCGTACAAAAATCACAAAATTCAGAATGAAACCATGCAATATTGAATTTTGTTATCATATCCCCTTCATTAAATTCTCCACAGTCTTTTCAATAGACTTTTTCATACTCTAATTGTACATACTTGCTTCCTAAACTTGATTTTCCTATCTTGGAATACTTTTAGTCTTACTCCTACAAACCCTCAACAACTCCTATATGAGCTTAACAACCTTATCTTTACTCAAGAAACATTCTAAAAATGATAATGTGATATACATCACCATAAAACTTCTCAATAACTTGACTAGAATAATATTTACAATGAAGATATGGCATACATGGCCTCAATTGTTAATTTTACCACTTGACCAAGTCAAATTGACTCCATTTTACCTTTCTACCATCCTCAATCAGCGTTTGACTACTCCTCAAGGTGGTTTCCAACTATGAAGGACTATACAAATGTCCCATGAGGCCTTAAAAATAATTTTCATCCTTTGACCACATTCCAAGACATGATTGAGGCCTTCAAAGGCCTTTACAAAATTCAAATTTTCAAATAGCATGTTTTGGAGGGAAAATGGAAAACCCTCACTTGGACAAATCCAATGAAATTATTGACCCCTATAATCCCTTACAAGCATAAAATTTTCCTCTTTGTCACCTCTAGATGTCACTTTGATGGTCTTGAGCATATGCTCCTGCATCACTTTGGATGCAAGTTTAGACGATAGTAGATAATGCTAGTGCTTGGCGCTTTATTTGAGAGCTATAACTGTGTGTCTGTGTGTGTGTGTGTGTGTGTGTGTGTGTGTGTGTGTGTGTGTGTGTTTGTGTATGATTCCCTTGTTTGAATTTATTAATTGACAACTGGAAGGCTGACTCATAAGTATAAAAGATGACCTAAAATTAAAAGAGACACAAAAGAGTAAGAAGAAATAAAAGAGGGTCAGGAGTTCCTAGAAGGGACAAGATCACTTGGGTACTTCTGTCCTAAATGGGTGCCACTGTCCGAGGTGATAAAAGATAAATTAGTCAAATACTTATAGGTCTGTAGGGTGTGTAAGGTCAATAAGAATATAAGAGAAAAAGTTTAAAAAGGCCTAAAAAACATTTTCAATTACTAGTTTTCTTTTTTAGGAATCGTTTATATAATAGTATGCTCTAGGACCTAGAAATGTACCCAAGTGCATATATTTTATATATACATTTTTATCCTATTTTATGACATGGATGCCATTGTTGCTGATTTTTTGCAAGTTCTTACCAACACCCTCCTCATTTCACTACTCCAATGATTGATCCAAACATCAATGTTGTCACCACTCACTACAACCTACCACCTACAACTCCACCTGTCTCTATCTCACCGCCTATTATCTCTATAGTCCCTACCATGACTTCCAAAGGATATGAAATCATTGGGAAACTCAAGAATATACCAACCAAAATATTTTTTTGTTAGGAAATCTATTGTTAGTGCATACATCATTAAAATAATATGGGTTGTTAGTTTTTATTACCCGTGCTTATCCCAGGTTATCATATCAAACTTCTAAGGAAGTTGTTCTACTATCTCTATGGCTATATAATAGCCTTTGTAATGTTCTCGTGATATATGCTAAATAGAAGATTATTCTGTGTTTAGTTTTTTGTTATACCATTTTTTGGTATCAAAGATAATATACTTCCTTGAGATGGAGAAATAATATAAAGAGGGGCATTTTTTGTAGTTTATTTCTCTACCCCAAATTTTTATGTGTACTTTTTTTAATGGAGATGTGATAGTGAGCATATTATAGTGCAGAAGCTGTAATATTTTTTCTCGTGTTCTAGAGATAGAAGAACGTATTTAAATGTAGATATACTTCACCTGCTCCAAACGCATCTGTATATTCCAAGCACTTCATTCGCTTGATATCTTCATACATGATCTATTCCATGCATGCCTACAAATAGATTATATTCCTTACAAATTGATGATTGGAAATTGAAGGCCTATTATTCGATTGGATATTTTTGGTTGTTATTGCTTGGTGTATACAACACGGTGAGACAAAGCGTAGCGATGACATCACAGTAGTAAAGGATATAATGAAAATTGGATGTCATTTATTATTCGTCTCCTATCATATTATGTGGCTGAGTAGTCAATAGTTGTACACATGCACAATCAACATTCTAGAGAAAACTAGTGGGACTCCTCGCCATCTCTTTTCTCAGATTAGACTTTGAGCTCAAGGGATATCCATTCGGCAACGTGGATCTACACTCCAAAGAATGATCTGCACAGTTTAAATCTCATATGACATTTGTGCTTGCATTGAATTTATTTTTCAAAATATTGTAGTCCTGACTCCTCTCTCTAGACGGTCCATCAAGATAGAGCTCATCTTGACTACAACATGACTTGAGCATTATCTCTCCAAATTCGGTGATAAATGACAACCGATTAACACAAATATTCCACCTCAATGGTCGGCTAACAGATTTCAAAGAAAACGTATGTTTTAATTAAAAAATAAATACAAATCAAGATTCTATAAGTCTAGCGTGTTTAATAGTTGTATTATTTTCTCCTAAGTGGGTTGATGGATTATTAATATATTTTTGGTACCTTAATTTTCTTTTGTTGGTCCTCCATATCATTGTGTTAACATATGGTGTTTATGTTTGTAGTTATCCTCATGTTTGTCATTCCAATGTTATGATAAATAGTATCAGGTCATAAGTGTCACATATTGTGTTGTATGTGCTTATGTTAAAAGTCTTGTAAAATATAGTTTTCATGGTCAAATGTGTTGCGTTGTCAAAAATTTTCATCAAAAAATAAAAAAAATAAGTCATTGTCATCTTGTTAAAAATTTGACAAATATAAAAAAATTCCTTACAAATGCATTTTCGATTGAACCCGATGTTTGATTTAGGCATGTAATCGAACCTCAAATTCGCATCCTTCTGAGTTAACAACATGTACATTGGATGATGGATCCATCAGGTAGGAGGTCAATCAGTGACCTCTCTTCGTTCACCAATGAAGGGGCCGTACCAAGATGTGGTGACAGTGTGTTTTGAGTTTACTTTCTATTTTTGTAGTGTGCCTCTTTTCAGTGTTCCTATTTTGTGTGGTTATGGATACTAGAAAAAGAGTTGTGTTTGAGAACATATGACTTTCAATGATCCTATAACTGATGTGATCCTTTGACTTCCACAATTCATGGGAATATGGTTCGATTGTGAATACGTTCACTTGCAATGGTGACCATGTGCAAAAATATCTAACTAGCAAGATTTGATCAATAATATGTAATTTGATACAGTTTATTTCTCAGTTTTTTTTTGTGGAAATTTCACATTATGGAGCGGGACATGACACCAATGTTCCATTTATATTATGAGACCAAAACGGCTAAGGTCAAGGGAAGGTTCAAGTGGCAGTCGTAGTTTCCTATGATGTTCGAGATCAAGTGCTAAATATCAATAGTAGTGGCTACAACTAAAAGCATTGCAATTATTAGAAGTGGTAATGTGAAATATTTCTAGTATATTTCAATTATTAAAAGCATTGCAATATAATGCCAACATTGATGATTCTAATGATGAGGTCGATGTTTTTAAGCTTACCGATGAAACATTGCACAATCTCAACTTTATACCACTTGAAATAGACAAATCCTACTTCCAAGACACTTTTTTTGCTACTGGTATAGGTGAATATCAATTCAAAATATCTTCTCCTTCTACCACAATTTTGATCCCTTTCTAGGCTGATATACATGCACTAGATCTCATGTCTTCACCTCCTGTTACATCTGGCCCTCCGCTCTATCCATTTATATGTACCTTATTCATACAAGACTCTTATTGGCCTCATGCTCCATTTGATCCAAATTTCCTTGACACTATTTGCACACATAAAAGCTTAGCTAACTTAGGATTCACATTCAATGATTTACTCCCTCCATCTCATTCTCCCCACTTGTACCATGGATATGTACTCATTATTTCTATTTATGACCTTTGTTTCTTCCACTTAGCCATATTCCTTTGAAGATCACCTCTTACCTCTCCCCTTACCTTTGATAAATCTTCGATCGATTGTATTGGCGACACTCTTGATCCCTATCATACTTATATCACATTCCACATGCCCTTTGGTCGTGTCTCTATATGCAATGGGGTTAGTGCACAAAGATGGGTGTCCAAAAAGCAGACACAAATCCATTTTTGGGAATTTTGGCCATAACGTGCTCGCGTTATGGATCAGTCGCATTATAATGCAAATGTGTTATGACTTGATCACATTATAACGTGAGCACTTTATGGCTAAGAAAATCCAAGCCATAATGCATTTGCATTATGACTGTAAAAAAACATGTGACCAGTGGGACCTCATTTGTAGATTCATTTCGTTTCTTTGTGCTTTTGGCATTTTAGTTCAAGGAATAATGCGAGTGAGTTATAATGAACTCACCTTTTTCCTTCGATGGGTTTGGGAATCCCAACCCATAGGCTTGGATTTTCCTTAGACACTCTACCCTATGGCTTAGACTGTATAATCTATGATTTATATAAGAAAAAACAATATCACGTGTACACACTGATAAAAAATGTGTTATAACATAATATTCCAAATAAATTATACTATGACATCAAGCTTGATTTAACCTTGGTAAAAATATGATTTTTAAAAAAATATGACTAGTTTAAGCCTTTCATCCATAAATTCTTTTACTAGTGCCTTCTTTTCTTGCGAAAACAAATGCATACGTTCTGGTGCACAATATATGATTTTTTCATCCAAAATTCAAAAGAAAAAAATGAATTTTTATTTCTCAAAGTTACGGTGGTTTATTCACCAATATTTCATTTTTCGGGATGTGTGAGCTTTTAAAATTAATAAAAAATTATATATTCATCAGAAAATTATGAAAAAATAGTGGGACCTTGTACATGGTCTTAGCTAACTTTCTATTGAAGGTATTTAAAAAATAATATATATAACTCAAAAAATGGGGGGAGGAAACACAATAGGTTCTTCTCATTTTGATACAAAAATAAAGATAATTTGTGTGCGCACCATGTTGGTGCTCAAATTAGTCTCACCCCATTTGTCATTAAAATTCCTCAGTTTGTGGCCTCTGTTATGTTTTGTGTCTCCTTGTATTGGTTCTTGAAGACTCTGTCCTCCATTCGGTTTCCATGATCAGTCCCTTCCTTGGTCAAGGATCACTTACAGGTCCATAATTTTTTTTTCGTTCCTCTGTCCATCTAAAAGAGTATGTAAAATGGGCATAAAACTCACGTTTTTCCTCTCCTTCCATTTTACACAATCACATTTTGTTGTCCCTATAATTTTTGTCCCAAATACCTATGGAAACATGATTGGATGTAGCTTGGAGGATCATATTTGAGCCTTATAAAATTTCTAATTTCTCTGTCCTTGGTGAAAAATTCATTTCCAAGCTAAAATGGTGATTCTTCTGCATTTTACGGTTTGACGGGTGTATTTTTCTTAATCAAATTTACATCTCAACATTAGTGGAAATGTGCCTCTTTTTGGTTGGATGCATCTTGGCAGCACACTTTAAAAACTCTAAGGCTCGCTTTAACCGAAAACTTGTCCACGTGGAGGAACGATGCTCATTTTAGAATTGACCTTTTAGTTTGACCCTAGAGTTGCGTCGGGGGGACACCTGGAGGTTTTAGCTACATTTCCCAGACTTAGACAAATTTTTCATGTAGCCGGTACAGTTTTGGTAGGCCATGGACACGTGGGGGGATGGTGCTCATTTGAGGATCCGCCTTAGTGTCACACCTTAACAATTTCTGATAGGGAGACATGTAGAGGCTTTTGCTGGCTCCGCTTTGTACTTAAAATTTTCAAAGTAATTTCCTAAGGCCTGGGATAAATGGTGAGCTCATGGTTGTTCAGGGTCTCTTCTCTTGGGCACCATCTTGAAGTTGCATCATGAAGACACGTGGAGGATTCCGCTGGGTCTTCCCATACTTAGACTTTTCAAGAAACTTTCTAAAGGCCTGGAACACATGGAGGGACCGTGCCTATTTGGGGACTGGCCCCTAAGTTTTATTTTGAAGAAGTTCCAGGAGGAAACTTGTAGGCTTCTGCTCTACCATTTGCTTGGACTTTTCAACTGCCAAAGGAAACTGTCTCAGACCCTAGACACATGGTGCCTTACACTGAACATTCAACCTTTTAAATAGACTCTATTGGATTCAGACATGTGTTGAGCTCATGCTTGTTTGGGATCTCTTCTATAAGGGACCATCTTAGAATGCACCATTAACACACCTGGAGGCTTCCGCTGGCTCCTTTTTTGACCAAGACTTTTCAAAGGCCAAAAGGAATTTTTTTTTCGGCCCAGGGCATGTGGAAGGCCCACGCTTGTTTGAGACTTGCCTCTGTACTTCTCCTTTGCATTTTCACCAAGGAAACACATGGACGGCTGTGATATAAAGTGGAAAAGGGGCAGAATCAATGGTTACTGTGCATTTCACCTGTTTTTCCACCATTTTTTCTCCAAAACTCCTAGAGACATGAATACGCACTAATTTTCATCATTATTTGATGAAATTCCTTGTCGTCTCTATCTGTAAAGTGCCATTGAATGGATTTAAAACTTAAATTATGAGTCTAAGGGTTGTTAAGGTCGATATTTTGATGTGGAAATTGCTCAGTCACTGGCAAAAGAGGGAATTACAAGAGGAAACAAATGCGGGAAAAAAATTTGGAGGAAAGAGAGGGAAAGGGATGAAATGATGAAAATGCAAGCAAAAAAGGTGAAAAAGGCATTGCCTCAAGAGCAAAAAGGGATGACCTGTCAAGTCCAGCTATGCAAAGGCTCCAAAAAAAGATTAAACATGGGATATCTTGTATAACATAATCAAAATGATCAAAATGACTCCCGAAAAGTTATGGCATGGCATCCTAGTCAGTAGTTGAGGACCCAATAAACGTGATCAGTCCACAATTGGTCCACATGGTAGATTTTTGATCTGAATTTGTTAAATGTGGAAGTTTGAAACAAATTGGTAACGAGTAAAGTTCCCTCGAATATTATTCTCTTTTGGGGAATATTGAGTGAGCAAAATGTATAAATTCAATGAGATTACTCTTGCAAATGGTCAGAGTTTGAATTCCTAAGAGAAAATTTGAGAAAGTCATCTTCGAGAGAGACCGAAACCGAGATAACCTGTTATTTTCTTCTATTTTAGAATTTCTATCATGTCAAGTTGGTTGAATATGTATAGCCATTGACGATAACTAAGATTTCTCTATAAGCTTTCCCCTACTGATGAATCTAAGAACTTTTTAAATTAATTTATGTCTAATCTCTAATAATTTGTGTCTGCTTTGTTTCAGAATGTCTGTAAATAGTTTCTTTCATTCATATTGCAATCTTACATTGAAATCTTTGTGAAATCACACAGGATCTCATCCCTGTGATAGTTTAATGGTATTTGCAATTTAATTTCAATAAGATCCTTCATCTTGAATGAGATAAACAAATTTAAAATCATTTCACTCTCATTTGTTGATAAAGATTGTTTGCAAGTCTTTGGGTGTACCTTAGGCATGATTTATCATAGACTTTGATGTTTAATTGAGTGTTTCATTTCAAGTATTCATTTTATATTCTCAAAGATTATGTGAAAACGTGTTGATCTGGGCCTCCATTGAAGCACACCTTCTTGTTGATGGACCGTCTTAACTATTCTAAAGCTTTATGTTGTTGAATTTGTTCATTGTTGTGAAGTTCGTTCGATGATCTGGTATAATAAAATTTATCCTGCTTCATCTCACACTAAAATTATTCAAAAAGCATGAATCCACCTTGAACTATCCTTGTTTTCCTTGTGTATCAACAAAGGAACAAAATCTACTTGTAAAAATATGTAGAAAAATCAAGATTTCTTAATGTCTTCAATAACCTTATCCTTGTGTTGAAAGTATCTCCATTGTTTAGAAGTGATAACTCTTAAGAGTTAAATCATGGAGTATTGACCGTATTTTCCCAAGGTCCTCTTCATAGAATTTGTGAAAAAGAATGATATCTCCATCTTCTTTACCAAACAGAGGTTACACTAAGGGTCCTCTCACCCTGGTTGAAGAGGCACGACCTAAAGTAGTGAGGATAGGTCAAATCCTTTTAAAGGTGTTATCCATCTCTCCACAAATATGAGTAACAAAGGGCTAGTTAGATCTCATCCCTGGCTACAAAATGACACACACTATGTTCTATCTTCCTCTAAGCTCCCTGTCAAATCTTTGTTGCTGCTCGGCTTGAAAAGGAGTATAAATTTGGATATCAACACTCGTGGCACCATTTTCGAGGACACTTTGAAGTATTTGAACAAAGGTGTACGCATACAGACCATGGTAATGCTTTTTATAAGTTTTAAAGTGTAAATACATTGTTGAAACATCATTATTTGTTCATATATATAAAAATTATTTAAATTTTTGAGTTCTAAGTGCAATATTTCTTGCTTATATAGTTATTGCACTAAGATTTGTATCAAAATTGATAAATTTGGGTAAAAGAAGAGAAGATCTTATGAGCTTTGCATGACTCTGGTATTGATAGACATTTGATAGGTATTTCATAGTGCATTTGCACAAACTAAGATGAAAATCCTTAGTGGCGACTCTGTGCTATTTAAATTATTTATAAATACCAGTGTCTTAACATATATCAAGTGAGATTCGTCACTAATATCTGAAAAGTTGGAAGGAAGAATATCTTTCTTCACCAAAGATCCTGGTAGAAGGTTGTTTCAAGAGCTGGGAAATTCTAATTTAGAAGGAAGAAGAATTTGGAAGGCTGTTGGGGATCAAACATCAAGAAAAGATATCTCCATTGGTTAAACTAATCAACCTGTGATTGAATATTGCAGTACTTCCTTAAGTGCTTCTGAATTAGGTAGTCTCTTTGTTGAATTGAATTCTCCATCTGGAGAGGGTCCATCATTTGTATTTGAAACATTTGCTTCTCAATTTTCCCCAGTATTTTCAAAATCTAATAGAGTTTTCTAAGATACATAACCTTTGGAGGGCATTCATTTTGAAAATTGTATCCCTATACCACACAGACCCCTCACTCCTCATCATTTTGTTTCTCCTGTAAGATCACCTCCCCAGAATAATATGGCTCATCCTCTACCCAGACCTCCATTTTTCATTAATACTTTTGGTCTCATCAGTTTTAGAGGCATGGCTAGCTATCTAAATGTTATGCCATAGGATGTAAGAAACAAATTGCCTAATTTTCAAGGAAATAATTCAATAATTGGTGATTAACACTTGAAAATATGTGTCAATATGACAGAGGATTTTGAAATAGAGTTTGAGGATGTATACATTAAATTATTTATTCATAATCTAGAAGAAGATGCAATGGACTGGTCTAAATCTCTGTCAAATAATTCTATTGAATCCTAGACATAGATGAAGAATGCCTTTAGAATGCAGTATGGTGATAAAACAGACCCTACGTTTCTTTTATTAGAGTTTGAAAATATAAAAAAGAATTCTAATGAATCAGTGTATGATTTGAACACTAGATTTAAAAAAACATTAATAAGACTGCCTATTAATTTGATTCCATGTGATGAATCATGTTCGAAAAAGTATTCAGATGCATTTGATAAGAAATTTGATTGCTATTTGAGGGATAAGAACCCTGGGAATTTGAGGAAAGCCTTTACCATGGCTCTCCAAATTGAGAACAACATCAAAGTAGTTAGAAAACCTCCTAAGAGGGAGGGTGTTAAACTGATCAACCCTGGGAAGCCTCAATCAAGTAAGGTTGTGGATCTTGAGGAAGTTGTAAGGACTTTGGTTGGGGCTGTCAAAGAAATCTCTTACAAGTTAGCCAGGGAAGAAAAAGGAATTGGACAAGGTTCTAAAGGTCAACTTAGGCAACAAGGAAAATACATACTTGTAAATCATCCTAGAAATGATCATAGGTTTGGTGAAAAAGATAAATGATCCATGAGAGTGAGAAAACACCAAGCTAGAGAGAATAGAGTAGTTCCTGATCCTCTAAATGCTAGAATTGTTGAAGAGACAAATCAAATGGATTGGTGTGACACATGCTTCTTACCCCACCCGCCATGTGAAATAGATTAGCAAGTTGAATAAGCCAATGATGATGACAACACTAATGATGATGCATGCATGGTGAACTTCTTTACAAGCTCATAGCAAGGAGCAACTTTAACTGAGCTAATAAGTGCAAGAACTAATGCAAGTTTTTGGGACTTCATTCACCGGGTACCTCTTCTTTCTCCCTCTCATGCTTTAGAAATAGATATGGTACAAGCATTTGAACTTCCTAATAATGATTTTGAGTACCTAAGAGCTCTAATGATTAAGAATTATGATGGAGGAATCCCATCAGAAGAGGATAGAAAACTGCTAATTAATGTTGAAAAAGAGTATAACATAAGAAGTAAAGTTGTCAAAGGGGCATGACCTGAAGCCAAACCAAAGACCCCAGTTCTCACCAATGTCCCAAAAGAGACTCCAACGAAAGATGCAACTGGAAAAGGCCCTGTTGTCTCAAGTAGAACTGGTGTGCCCACTCATGACCAAAATGTTAAAAAAACTTGTGCCATCTGATGAGTTTTTCAACCTTTCTCTAAATGTTGCTTTTCCTAAATACATTCCCTATGACATTTCCCAAGTCTTGACTCAGATCAAGATTTCCATCCCAATTGTGGAACTACTTAGGATTCTTGAACATAAGAAGAGGGCTTTTGAGATTAGGGATTAGGGGAAGATAGGAGTGCCCAAGATAGAAATATAAATAGTGTAAATACTCCTCCAACCATCACAAACCTAGAAAAACCACCAACATTAGAGGAGATAGGTTAACCACCTGAAGTTTACTTGGGAACATCTTTAGTTGAGTCTCAGTTAAATGTTGATCCATTTTTTACAACACTAATTATTGAAGACAAATTGCTGCACAATTTTATTTTTGACTTCGGAGCATCATGCAATGTTATGCCTCTTAAAGTCATGAATGAGTTGAACATTAAAGTGATAGCAAATTATGGAAAGTGTACTGCAATTTATTGTAGAGAGGTCCCAGTTGTAGGGTGTGTGAAGGGTTTGGTGGTAAAACTTGTAGCTTATCCGGGTAACAACTTGAAACTTGATGTTATCATTGTTGATTGCCCTGCCAAATGGGGCATGATGTTATCAAGAAAATGGTATGTAAGTGTTAGTGGAAGTGTTCAGATGGATATGTCTTTTTCCACCATCCCAATTGAAGGCAGCCTTGTAAAGTTGTATGGAGAGAAAAAGATGTTGCACCTCATTAAAGATCCAAACAATGCTTCTTATGGAGTGTTGTATGTTGATGTAGATGCAGATAAATTTGTGGGGTTTTCTAATGACAAGGAGTACAAGATTGACCAGTGCAAATGTCTTGAACAAGTGGGTTTACCTTGGACCTTGTTATTTGATGCACCCTGTTCCAAGTTTGGAAATGGTGCTGACATTGTTCTGATCTCTCCAGGCCAAGAAGAGTTTTTCTTTTCTTTCAATCTTAACTTTGAATGCACTAAAAACATTTTTAAATATGAAGCATTGTTATTAGCCTTGAGAGTTGCATGGAAATATGATATAAAGGATGTCATTGTCAAAGGGGATTCATAATTGATTGTCAAGCAAATTAGGAAATTGTATGCTACTAAAAATCAGAGAATGAAACAATATAAGCATGATAGAAAGTTTGACTCTTTTAATATTTTACACCATGATAGAAAGTTTAATGTTGTTGCAGACAAGTTATCAGTGCTAGGATCTAGATATAGGAATTGTACAATGTCTCCATTTTATGAGTATGATGTTGATATACTAATAAGGCAATCTATCCCTGATAATGTTAAAAATTGGCAAGTGTTTTATGATAATGCCTAGGTGAAATGGTTTCTACAAAATAAAGGAAAGTTTGCTAACCAAAATATATTTGACAAGGAAGGAAAGGAAAATTTATTCGAAAAAGATATCATCCAACTGAAGACAAACATGATTCCTAGAGGTTTGGTGGCTCTTGAGTCAAACTTTGATAATGTTGATTGCATTATTAAAAGAAATATATCAGTTTCACGAGATGTGGAAGAGCACGACCTGGGCACAAAAGAAAAGCCACAAAAAATCTGGTTAGGAAGTAGTCTTAGCAAGGAAGAGAAGCAATACTATATTCAATTACTGAAGAAATATCAAGAATTCCTAGCTTGGTCTTACTCTGAGTTGAAGGCATAAATGGAAGATTTGTTCCAACATGAAATTCCTCTTGAATCTAATACCAAACCTTTCAGGAAAAAAAAAAGGCTCATCAATCCTTTTCTTTCTTTGAAGATGAAAGAATAACTGAAGAAGTTGAGGGATGGAGGGATCATTCAGTCCCCAAGGTACTCTTCTTGGGTTGCAAACCTAGTGCCTATCAGAAAAAATAATGGTGACATAAGGCTATGCGTAGAATTTAGAAACCTGAATAAAGCATCACTAAAATATAATTACCCTCTGCCAAACATGGAGAATATGCTACAACTGGTAACTGGTTCTGAATTGTTATCTACTCTAGATATAATCAAGTTGTTGTGAAGGAGTCAGAAAGAATAAAGACTACTTTTTCTACTCATTGGGGAACTTATGTCTTTATCAGGATGCCTTTTCGCTTAATGAATGTTGGAGGAACTTTCTAAAGAGCAATGGATGTAGCATTTACTGATTATATCAATGATTTCATTGTTGTTTATCAGGATGATGTAACTTTATTTTCCAAAAATATAAATGATCACTTGCAACACTTGGAGAAGATGCTGATAAGGTGTAGAGAGTATGACATATCATTAAATCCAAAGAAGTACCACTTTGGAGTGCAAAAGGCAAAGCTACTTGGTCACATTGTATCAAAAGAAGGGGTCATGATAGATCTAGAGAGAGTGGAAGCCATCATCAAGATTCCAATTCCAAGAACTAAGAAGGGAATTCAATCCTTATTTGGAAAAATAAAATTTATCAGAAGATTTGTGTCTAACTTTGCTGAGCTAACCATCCCCATTACTAGCATGTTACAAAAGGATCAAGTTATTAAATGGGAAGAAGTTTCCATTCAATATTTAAATGGGATCAAAGAAGCACTAAAGCATGCCCCTGTTTTGGAAGCCCCAAATTACAAGAAGCTTTTTCAAGTGTTTTCTTTTGCTTCAGAAAACACCATTGCATCTGTTTTGTTATAGAAGGATGATGAAGGGGCTATGAGACCAATTGGCTTTTTCAATAAGGCATTGCAGGGAGCTGAGTTGAAATACACCATCATAGAGAAGCAAGTATTTACCTTGGTGAAAGAAACAAAGTTTTTCAGACCCTACATCTTCAGTTGTAAATTTGTTTCTTATGTTCCCCACACCATGGTGAAAATCATCTTATCAGGGATGGAGGTCTTGGGAAAAAGATGCAGATGGGTGAACAAGTTGCAGGAGTATGACATGGATATCAAAACCATGAAATTGGTAAGAAGTTTGGGCCTAGCTAAGCTTATGGCTGAGTGCAACTTACAAAGTATTGAGGTGAATGAAGTAAAAGGAGAAAGGGTAGATGTCCTTGAAAATTTGGTAAGTTCTGAATGGTACAAAGATATAATCTTTTATCTTAGACATCTATGCTACCCTAAATATTTGGGTAAAAATTAGAAAAGATCTCTTAAGTTAGCCTCTCAAAAGTATGTCATTACTGATTTTTGGTTATCTTGGAGGAACCCCAAAGGAGTTCTCTTGAGATGCATTACTAAAGATGAGGCCCCCAAGATAATTGTGGATCTCCATGGAGGAGTCTGTGGGGGACATTTTGCTAGAAGAGTTACAACACATAAAATCTTTAGGGCTGGTTATTGGTGGCCAACTCTCTTCAAGGATACAACTCTATTAGTTAGAAAATGTGAAAGTTTCCAGCATTTCTCTAGAAGAATGAAGGCTTCAGGCTCTATTCCTTTTCATCCTGCGTCATTTGAAACCCCATTCATACAATGGGGAATGGATTTTATTGGGGAAATTTCTGATCCTTCAAGTGCTGGTCATAAATAGATTCTTGCGGCCACTGACTATTTCACTAAGTGGGTGGAAGCAATCACCACCAAGAAGGAAAAACACCAAGTTATCATGGAATTTATGTTGAATTAGATCATATGCAGATTTGGAGTACCAGTCAAGATTGCTGCTCATAATGCCATGAGTTTTGGAGCCAAACCTTTGGTGGCAATGTGCAAAGAGTATGGGATCAATTTGACATATGCTTCTAACTACAATCCCCAAGTAAATGGAAAAGATGAGTCCAATAATAAAAAATTGTTGAAGATCATTAGAAGAACCTTAGAGCTAAAAAAAAGAAAGTGGGATGAGTAACTAAAATTTGTTGTTTGGGCTAAAAGAATCACTATCAAAAGAGCTACTGGTAAAATCCCATTTGAATTCGTATATGGAACTCAAGATCTATTGCCCCTCCATTTGCAATTGTCTTCATTTCATTTTTTTCAATAGATTGAAGACCAAGAAGTTAGTCCATATGATGTTTGAATCAATCAGATTATTGATTTGGATGAAGAAAGAAGGGCATCCCATCAGCGACATGTTAAGTTCAGAGAAAAGTTGAAGAAGTTGTTTGACAAAAAGGTGACTCCTAGAGCTTTCATCATTGGGGATATTTTGCTTTTATGGGATAATAGGCATGAAGATAAGGGAATGCATGGTAAATTTGATGCATTGTGGATGTGACCTTATTCTATTGATATTTGAATTGGTTAAAATACTTTCTTCCTAAAAGACTTAGATGGGGAACTACTTGAATTTCCTATTAATGGCAGACATTTGAAGCATTTCCTTGATTGATTTCTTAGAATCACGGTATACTCCATTTATACAGTGTATAGTTCTTTGTTCTTGTCATATTTTGTGTTTTTTTTTTGTTCTGGTCCTTGATGACCTCGTTTTGTTGGTTTCTTGGTTTTTTTTTGGAGGATGGTTATGGTTGTTCTACTCTGCAAGCTTATTCTTTGACTTCATTACCCAATGGTGTGTTTCAGAACTTGGTCTGATATTTTTTCTTATGGCACTCATAGGAGTGCCTATACCCGAGTCAGAGCCGATGTTGGTGCTCAAATTAGTCTCGGCCCATTTTTCATTGAAGTTCCTCAATTTTCAACCTCTGTTACATTTTCTGGCTCCCCGTGTTGGTGCTTGAAGAATATTTCCTCCATTCGATTGCCATGATAAGTACCTTCCTTGGTCGAGGATCACTTAAAGGTCAAGAATTTGTTTTTTGCTCCTCTATCCATCTGAAAGAGTTTGTAAAATGGGCATAAAACTTGGATTTTTCCTCTCCTTCCATTTTCCATAGTCACGTTTTGTTGTCCCTATCTTTTTTTGTCCCAAATATCTATGGAAACGTGATTGGATGTAGCTTAGAGGATCATATTTGAGCCTTATAACATTTCCAATTTCTCTATCCTTGATGAAAAATTCATTTCCGGGCTCAAATGGCAATTCTCCTGTATTTTACGATTTGACGGGTGTATTTTTCCCAATCAAATATACATCTCAACATCAGTTGAAATGTGCCTCTTTTTGGTTGGATGCGGCTCAGTGGGGCACTTTAAAAAATCTAAGGCTCACTTTAACCCAAAACTTGTCCACGTGGAGGAACGATGCTCATTTGAGAATTCACCTTTTGGTTTGACCTTGGACTTGCATCGGGGGGACATGTGGAGGTATCTGCTACTTTTCTAAGACATAGAAAAAAATTTCATGAGCCAGTATAGTTTTGGCGGGCCATGGACACGTGGGGTGTTGGAACTCATTTGAGGATCCTCCTCAGGGTCCCACTTTAAGAATTGCGACAGGGAGACATGTTGAGGCTTTCTCTGGCTTCGCTTTGTACTTCAAATTTTCAAAGTAATTTCCTAATGCCTCGGACACGTGGTGAGCTTGTGCTTGTTCAGGGTCTCCGCTCTTGGGTACCATGTTGAAGTTACGCCATGAAGACACGTGGAGGCTTTCATTGGGTCTTACCATACTTAGGATTTTAAAGCAACTTTCTAAAGGACTAGGACATGTGGAGGGACCATGCCTGTTTGGGGAATGACCCCTAAGTTTTATTTTGAAGAAGCGTTAGGAGGAAACTTGGAGGCTTCCGCTCACTCTTCCATTTGCTTAGATTGTTGAACGGCCAAAGGAAATTGTCTCGGACCCTAGACACATGACGCCTTCCATTGAACCTTCAACCTTTTAAATGGACTCTGCCAAATTGAGACACGTGTTGATCCCGCAGTTTTTGGGGGTCTCTGATTTTGGGTACCATCTCAGAATGCACCATTAAGACACGTGGAGGCTTCCTGTTGGCTCCTTTTTTCACCGAGACTTTTTAAAGGCCAAAATGCATTTTTTTTGGGCCCAGGGCACATCGAAGGTTCGCACTTGTTTGAGAATTTCATCTATGCTTCTCCTTTATAATTGCACAAAGGAAACATTTGGAAAACTATGATATAAAGTGGAAAAGGGGCAGAATCAACGGTTGCTGTGAATTTAACCTATTTTTCTGCCAATTTTTCTCTAAGACTCCTAGAGACACGAATACACATTATTTTTCATCATTCTTTGATGAAATTCCTTTTTGTTCTATCTATACAGTGCCATTGAATGGATTTGAAAGTTAAATTATAAGTCCAAGGGTTGTTAAGGTCAAAATTTTGATGTGGGAATTGATTAGACACTCGTAAAAATGGGAATTACTAGAGAAAATAGATGCAGGGTAGAATTACAAAGGAATCATAGGGAAAAGGGATGAAATGATGAAAGTGCAAGCACAAAATATGAAAAAGGTGTTGCTTCGAGAGAAAAAAGGGATGACCTATCAAGTCCAGCTATACAAAGGCTCCAAAAAATTATTAAAAAGGGGATATCTCACATGACTAGATCAGAAAGATCAAAAGGACTTCCAAAAAGTTATGGCATAGCATCCTAGTCAGTAGTTGAGGACCCAAGAAATGTGATCAGACCACAATTAGTTCACCTGGTAGATTTCTGATCTTAATTTGTTAAATGTTGTAGTATGAAACAAATTTGTAACAAGTAAAGGTACCTCAAATATTCTTCTCTTTTGGGGAGAAAATTGAGTGAGAAAAATGTACAAATTCAATGAGATTACTCTTGCAAATGGTCAGAGTTTGAATTCCTAAGAGAAAATTTGAGAAAGCCATCTTCGTGAGATACTGAAGCTAAGATAACCTATTATTTTATTCTGTTTTAGAAATTCTATTATGTTAAGTTGGTTGAATATGTATAGCCATTTATGAGAACTGAGATTTCTCGAGAATCTTTCCCTTGCTGATGAATCTAGGCAATTTTGAAATTAATTTATGTCTAATCTCTAGCAATTTGTGTCTGCTTTGTTTCAAAATTTCTGCAAATATTTTCTTTCATTCCTATTACAATATTACATTGAAATATTCGTGAAATCGCATAGGATCTCTTCCCTGAGACAGTTTAATGGTATTTGCAATTTAATTTCAAGAAGAACCTTCATCTTGAATGAGATAAACAAATTTAAAATCACTTCACTCTTATTTGTTGATAAAGATTGTCTGTAAGTCTTTGGGTGTACCTTAGGCATGATTTATCAAAGACTTTGATGTTTAATTGATTCTTTCAATTTGAGAATTCGTTTTAGAGTCTCAAATATTATGTGAAAACGTGATGATCTGGGGCTCCATTGAATCACACCTTCTGGTTGAAGGAACGTCTTAACTATTCTAAAGATTTATTTTGTTGAAGTTGTTCATTTTTGTGAAGTCCCTTCGAATATCTGGTATAATCAACTTTATCCTGCTTCATCTCTCACCAACATTATTCAAAAACCATGAAACCACCCTGAACTACCCATGTTTTCCCTATGTATTAACAAAGGAACAAAATCTACTTGAAAAAATATGTAGAACAATCAGGATTTCTTAATGTCTTCAGTAACCTTAACCTTGTGTTGAAATTATCTCCATCGTTTAGAAGTGAAAAATCTTAAGAGTTAAATAATGGAGTATTGACCATATTTTCCCAAGTTTCTCTTCATAGATTTTGTGGAAAAGAAGGATATCTCCATCTTCTTCTCAAATTAGAGGTTACACTAAGGGTCCTCTCACCCTAGTCAAAGAGGCATGACCTAGAGTAGTGAGGATAGGTCAAATCCTTCTAAATCTAAGTAACAAAGGACCCGTTAGATTTCATCCCTGGCTACAAAACGACACACACTATGATCTATCTACCTCTAAGCTCCCTGTTGAATCTATGTTGCTACTCAGCTTGAAAAGGAGAATGGATTTTGATACCAACACACCACATTTAACCCTCTTAATCTCAATAATTTTAAAAAACAAATATTATTTAAGAAACTAGATTCCAATCTCTACAGTACTTTGTCAAATTTTGAGCATAGACATGTTGAATTATTTGATGAAGTTCAGGTTTCACTGATTTCAGGAAAAAGGTGTTGCTTTTTTACCCCACTTTTCTCCCCCATCTCCATGCACTTACCCAATGATTCATTCCCTAGATATATGTAAAATATCACTCACTGGTATGCACATGATTATCTAAAAAGTTCTTATAATTATGAAGAATATGTTATGGGAATGTATAATATACTTTGTGTTGGGTCATTATGATCAATCTCATACTATTGCCTATTGTGTCTCTAATAAAAATCCTATCCGTTATTACCCTGACACTGATGATCTCCTTGATGAATTTACTTGATTCATCACCCCTCACACACTTGGGTGGCATCACACTCTCCACTCCTTCTATTTCTATCATTTATTTCTAGTGTCTATTACGACACCCTCATGTCTACGCTTTCTACACATGTTAACTTTATTGGTACACAAATTGTACTGGCATTTCCTAATGATGCTCTCTTGTGCTATGGTTCATATTTGACTGTTGAGTGAAAAATTCATTATTGAACCTCGCATCACACAAATTTCATGCCTAGCACTTCATGATACATCTTTTATAGCATCTACTCTCACATAATACACTCATTTCCCTATGACATACTCTAGTACTATAGTTCACACTTGACTATTTAGATCACACTTCATCTATGAACCTCACCTCATTTACACATTCCACACTCTGTGCCTCATAATATATATTTTCTATCATCTACTCTCACATAACAAACACATTTCCTAATGACACAATCTTATTATATGGTTCATTCTTGAATTTGAGGGGCAAGTTATAAATGAACCTCATATCATTCATGTAGTCATTTTTATGCCCATATAATAACCTTCTAACCCCATGCACATTGGCCTATCACTGAGCAGGTGCTGAGCGCTCACACGAGGCATGCACGGGCGCTGAGCCCCTGCTTTGTGTGAGCATTGTGAGAAGATTTTGTCATTGATGATGGATTAAGTGAAGAAAAGAAACTTATCATGCATATATTATGAAAGCATAGAATGAGTTATTACACCAACATACCCTTTCTGATAGTAAAAGAAACATCACACAGATAGTAGATCTGATCCATAACATAAAGCAAAAGGCACTAGGGTTTACACCAATGAACAACACATTTATAATAGGACCATATATTCATGTTGATCATAGTTTAGTAACCATATTACATCCAAAAGGGTCATATCAGACTGATATATCATGGCTCACGCATCAGAATCTCTATATATTCTTCCCTATTACAGAAATTTAGAAGACCAATTCCCCTAGATATGTTGACATTCCTATAGTACTATAATGAGAACCCCAACCCCTAGAATATTCGTCTCATTACTATACAACTTCACCTACTCTATTATGGTTTATCACACCATGGTCCTCTCTCCTCCCTCTAAAAACATTTCTTCTACCCGGGCATCTCTATAAATAGGTTTAACAACCACCACCATGCCTTGCTGAAGTAGCAGATTGGTTTCCAAGTGTCAGGGTGGTCCTCAAATGGAGCATGCTTCTTCTGATCTGAGCTCCCCACTCTCTGCAATGATGTCTTCGGTAATGTTCAATGCATGGAATATTATTACCTTGACCACCAAGTCGTCAAGTTGTCACCTTATCCATTCAACATGCCTTGTTGGGTTACATTTTTCCTCAAGTGCCTCCTAGAAATATGAATATGAATAAGTCCTAAAATCATTTTCCTTAACTTGTGTGCATGTAATGATCTCTATTAAACCCTTCTAAAACCCCTATTCTGTGTGCTTTGTGTCATGCGTGCATGCAACCTTTGGGACTTAGTTAATATTCAGAGTCCCAACATCACCACACACTAATATTGTTCTCTGTCCTCGGAGATATCCTCTCCAAAGAATAAAGAATGAAGAATGAAGATTGATTAATGGAAGAAATAAAGAATGGAGGAATGATGAAGAATTTGTTTATTGCTTAAGAATGAGTGGGAAATCCTTCCTTATATTTTCCTCAATCTTTTCCTAGGAATCCATCTTTCCATGTGCCTATTGACAAAGGTCACCTACTAAGGTGCTCACCTCCTCAAATCCTAATTCATCACCCTTAGCATTCAGCGTATCAACAATTCTTTCAAACTGCTTACTGAGGTCATCCAGTGCATCTGTCATGCATGTGATCTGAGGATATAATTCCTTTAGCCAGTTTTTAATCGATCCTCTCAGGGTCTCGATGGATTTTGATTTCTTCTCTACCCTATTCCCATTATTCTTCTCCTGAAACTTCTTGAGGTCTACCTCATGGGTGGAAACTAGAATTCTTTCCATTCTATCTCTGTCTGTGTAATTTTCATAAGCATCTTTAGCTATCTACGTAATGGCATTTTCATTGGAAAAGAGCTTAGTGTACCGAGTGACTATCTCCACAACCTTCAACTTTTCCTCTTTCTCCTGGTGTGCTGACAACTCTTCTACTGATTCCAAAGTGAGAGGCTACTTCTCCATGATGAGGATGTGAGTTAGGTCTTCTAGGAATTCCAAGGTTGACTCATACTTCTGCTCATGCAGTGCTAGGTCTGGATTCTTCAAGACAAATGCATTGGTAATCATTTCTATCTTTTTATATACCTCACACACTCTAGCATTTTACTCCTTCAGCTCACACTGTAAGTGTGCGCTGATTTGTTCCTCCTGCTTTATATCCTTTCTCTTTTCAATGAGCTCCTCCTTTTTCTTCTCTAATTCCCCTTCTAGGAATCTCACCCGGTCATTCCTTCCAAAGAGCCTTTCCTCAACTTCAACTGAAACCTTGTTGAGTGCATTACAAACTTGCTCATTAGACAACTATTGAGAATTCACCATTGGGTTTATGCCTTTGGTAGCTGACACCTTCATTAGTACCCCTTGGTTAACTTCAAACTCAGGTTCATCAACATGGGACTCAAAATCCCAAGATAACATCTTCTTCGTTCGCGGGTATGCACCTTCTTCCTCAAATGAATACATTTCCAGGATTTGGTTTGTAGGCATGGTGCTATAGAAGTGTGCACATAATACTTTGTTTCGATCATGGATATAACCCATTCACTTCCCTTGTGCTACTACCACATTCTTCCCTTATATGTGTGCAGCCTTTGGAAAGCTCACCACTAAGTTGGGATCTCCACCTATGCTTCCATACTCCTTCCCTATTCTCTATTCTTATATCTCCTTGAGTATCTCGTACGTTCTCCACTCCATTTCTTTCTCCACTAACTTATCTATTATGCCTGATACTTCTCTTTTTGTAGCCTCTTCTATCTGCTCCTTGGTAAGGATGGGGGTCCTCTGATCCTTAGTATTTACTTCTTCACTCTTTCATTTTCCTTGAGTGCCTTATTCTTTTGCGCCCTTCCCCCCCACTTCTTTCTGTTATGAAATAAGGGATAAAATATTCGGAATAATCCCTCATAGAATTGCAATAGTAGAAAATAATATACAGAAAATATTACAGATCTCAAATAAAATTGTAGAATAAAATAACACAACACAAAGAGACAGTATTTAATGTTGTTCACCCAATTTTGGCTACATTCACCAAGAATCACTTGCTAAGATTTTATTACAAAACACCACTCTCTCAATAAAATACCCAGATCTATTTGGAGCTATGCTCAACAAACTCTACAGAATTCACACCCGAATTCAAAACACATATGCAATGTTACATTAATCCTACCATATGCATAAAACCATATAAGTAGACAACTACTTAAGCAGTTTTATAAAACCGTGGGTATAAAAACCATGAGATAAAACCATCCCATAAATCTATGGGTCAAAATCCTGCCCATATGAGAAAACACGTTTCCTGGTATATCAGGCACATTTTAAGGCCAATTTTTTTTCTTTGGGGCTACGCCCCTAGACCCCTGCTCGGGGCCCAGCCCGGACCCAAACCCCAGTGAGACAACTGTGGAAAGTGTACATTACTCTTAGTGTACAGTCTTCAACAATTTATCACATGAATACAAGCTTCATAACCTAACAATCTCCCACTTTGAGACTAGTTTTCCTCTGAGCAAGCTTCTCAACCCTTCACTAGTTTTTGTGAAGACAAACTAAAGCATAACATAGCTTCAGTTTTTCCCTTGTGACCACCTTGGTCATCATGTCTAAATGATTCTAACTAGTATGAATTTTCTCCAGCTATGAATTCTCTTCCACCAAATATGTCTTGATGAAATGGTACCTTAAATGTATATGCTTCATCCTAGAGTGAAAAGAAGAGTTCTTAGCTAGGTGTATAGCACTCTGAATATCACTATGCAAGTTTCCTTCCTCCTGCTTATGCCCCAACTCACCAGGAAATTATTATAACCAAATCATTTCTTTTCTTGCCTCTATGGTAGAAACATATTCATCCTGTATGGTTGATAAAGCCACCAGCTTTTGTAGTCATGAAGTCCAGCTTATTGATGTCCCACCTAAAGTGTAAACATAACCTGTTCTGTTCCTCCTGCTATCTACATCTCCAACCATATATGTATCTACATAACCACACAAAGTGGTGTCTGATCGACTATAGTACAAAACTGTCCCCATGTTCCCTCTCAAATACCAAAGGATCCACTTTACTGCCTGTCAGTGATCTCTACCTGGATCACTCATAAATATACTCACCGCCCCCACTGCATGGGCAATATCAAGACTAGTGTACACCATGACATACATCAAACTATTAACCGCTGATGAGTAAGGTACCTTGGACATCTGGTTTCTCTCCTACTCTATCTTTGGATAGTGCTTCTTTGATAACTTAAAATGGCCTGCCAAAGGAGTCCCAACCAGTTTAGCATCCTGCAAATTAAACATCTCCAAGAATTTCTTAATGTAATCTTCCTAATATAAAGTTAGCTTCCATTCCTTCCTATCCCGAGATATCCTCATACCAAGGATTTGTTTGGCTACCCCCAAATCCTTCATAGCAAAGGATTCACTTAGCTACTTCTTGAGTACTTTTATTTCCTACATGCTTTTACTTACAACCATGTCATCCACATACAAACAAAGGATAATATAACTTCCATCCTCAAATTTCTTTGTATACACACAATGGTAAGAATGGCATCTAATATTACCTTACTCCATCATGAAGCTATCAAATTTCTTATACCATTGACCTGGAGCTTGTTTCAAGCCATACAGGTTCTTCTTTAGTTTGCACACCTTCTCCTCTTTACCTTTTACCTCATAGCCCTCTGGCTGCTGCATATATAGTTCCTCCTCCAAGTCACCATGGATTATTCTGCATCTTCCAGATACTGAAATTCTTCCCGTTGAATTTATCAACCCTTGATCTTAGATCATTTGTCGTATCTCCCACTCAAGATAAAACTTTCCTTGTGATTCAACACTTCAAAAAACCAAACCAGACTCTAACACCAATTGTTAGGAAATAAGGGATAAAATATGTGGAATAATCCCTCACAGAATCGCAATAGTAGAAACTAATATGCAAAAAATATTACAAATCTCAAATAAAATTGCAGAATAAAATAACAAAACACAAATAGATTGTATTTAAAATGGTTCACCCAATTTGGGATACATCCTCCAAGAATCACTTTCTCATATTTTATTACAATCCACCGTTCTCTCGATACAATACCGAGAACTATTTGGATCTATGCTCAACAAACTCTACAAAATTCACACCTAAATTCCAAACACATTTGCAATGTTACATTAATCCTACCATATGGATAAAACCATATAAGTAGACAAATGCTTAAGTAGTTTTACAAAACAATGGGTATCACAATCATGGGCCAAAACCATACCATAAACCTATGGTTCAAAATCCCACCCATATGAGAAAAGAACATTTCTCGGTATATCGGGAATATTTTAAGGCCAATTTTTTTTCTCTACGGCTGCACCCTTGGACCACCACTCGGGGTCAGTCTCGGCCCTGAACCCCAGTGAGACAATTTTAGAAAGTGTACAATACTCTTAGTGTACAATCTTCAACACTTTCTTATATGAAAACATGCTCCATAACCTAACAATCTCCCACTTGGAGAATAGTTTTCCTCTGAGAAAGCTTCTCAACCCTTCACTAGTTTTTGTGAAGACCAACCAAAGCTGAACACAACTTCAGTTTTTCCCTTGTGACCACCTTGGTCATCATGTCTACAGGATTCTAACTGGTATAAATCTTCTCTAGCTTCAACTTCTCTTCCTCCAAAGTTGTCCTGATGAAATGGTACCTTAACTATATATGCTTCATCCTAGAGTGGAAAGTAGACTTCTTAGCTAGGTGTATAACACTCTGACTATCACTATACAAATTTCCTTCGTCCTACTTATGCCCCAAATCCTCAAGAAATTGTTGTAACCAAATAATTTCTTTTCTTTCATCTATGGCAGCAACATACCTAGCCTTCATGGTTGACAAAGCCACTAGCTTTTGTAGTCGAGAAATCCAGCTTACTATTGATCCACCTATAGTGTAAACATAACCTATTAGGTTCCTCCTATTGTCTACATCTCCAACTATATATGAATCTATATAACCACACAAAGTGGTGTCTGATCCACTATAACACAAAACTATCCCCATGGTCCCTCTCAAATGACGAAGGATCTAGTTTAGTGCCTGCCATTGATCTCTACCTAGATCAGTCATAAATCTACTCACCGCTCCCACTGTATGGGAAATATCAGGCCTGGTTCACACCATGACATACATCAAACTGCCAACCACTAATGAGTAAGGTACCTTGGACATTTGGTTTCTCTCATGCTCTATCTTAGGACACTTTTTCTTTAATAACTTGAAATGGCCTACCAAAGGATTGCCAACCGGTTTAGCATCTTGCATATTAAACATCTCCAATAATTTTTTAATGTACTCTTCCTGAGATAAAGTTAGCTTTTGTTCCTTCCTATCCTGAGATATCCTCATACCAAGGATTTCTTTGGTAGCCCCCAAATCCTTCGTAGCAAAGGATTCACTTAGCTACTTCTTGAGTACTTTTATTTCCTGCATGTTTTTACCATCAACCAACATGTCATCAACATACAGACAAATGATAATATAACTTCCATCCTAGAATTTCTTTGTATAGACGCAATGGTAAGAATGAAATCTAATATAACCTTGCTCCATCATGAAGATATTAAATTTCTTATACCATTGACGTGGAGCTTGTTTTAAGAAAGACAACCTCTTCTCCATTTTGCTCACCATCTCGTCTTTACCTTTGACCTCATAGCCCTCTGGTTACTGCATATATAGTTCCTCCTCCAAATCACCATGGATTAATCTACATCTTCCAATGACTGAAATTATGCTCGTTGAATTTATCAACCATTGGTCTTCGAACATCTATCATAGTTCCTGCTCAAGATAAAACTTTCCCTGTGATTCAACACTTTAGAAAACCAAACCAGACTCTGATACCAATTGTTAGGAAATAAGGGATGAAATATGTAGAATAATCCCTCAAAAAATCACAATAGTAGAAACTGATATTAGAAAATATTACTGATCTCAAATAAAATTATAGAATAAAATAACACAACACAAAGAGAGTATTTAACATGGTTCACCCAATTTGGGCTATGTCCACTAATAATCACTTACTCAGATTTTATTACAAGCTATCGCTCTCTCAATACAATACCCAGATATTTTTTAGATCTATGCTCAACAAACACTATAGAATTCACACCCGAATTCAAAACTCATTTGTAATGTTACATTGATCCTACCATATGCATAAAACCATATAAGTAGAAAAATGCTTAAGTTGTTTTACAAAACCGTGGGTATTAAAACTATGGGCCAAAACCATCCTGTAAACCTATCGGTCAAAATCCTACCCATATGAGAAAAGCACGTTTCGTACTATATCAGGCACATTTTAAGTAAAAAAAAATCTCGTGGGCTGCGCTCCCAGACTCCTGCTTGAGTCTCGGCCCAACCTCGAACCCTAGCGACACAACTATGCAAAATGTACAGTACTCTTAGTGTACAGTCTTCAGCAATTTCTCACATGAAAACATTCACCATAACCTAACAATTGACCACTTGGAGATTAGTTTTCCTTTGAGAAAACTTCTCAACACTTCACTAGTTTCCATGAAGACAAACCAAAGCTGAACACAGCTTCAGGTTTTCCCTCTTAACCACCTTGGTCATCATGTCTACAAGATTCTTACTTGTATGAATCTTCTCCAACTTTAACTTCTCTTCCTCCAAATTTATCCTAATGAAATGGTACCTTAACTGTATATGTTTCATCCTAGAGTGGAAAGAAAAGTTCTTAGCTAGGTGTATAACACTCTAATTATCACTATGCAACTTTCCTTCCTCCTTCTTGTGCCCTAACTCCTCAAGAAATTGATGTAAGCATGTCATTTCTTCTCTTTCCTCTATGAAAAACAACATACATAGCCTCTGTGGTTGACAAAGCCACTAGATTCTGTAGTTGAGAAATCCAACTTACTATTGTGCCACCTACAGTGTAAACATAACCCGTCATATTCCTCGTACTGTATATATCTCCAGCCATATATGAATCTACATAACAACACAAAGTGGTGTCTGATCCACTGTAGCATAAAATTTTCCCCATGCTCCCTCTCAAATACCGAAGGATCCACTTTACTGCCTATCAGTGATCTCTACCTGGATCACTCATAAATCTACTCACCGCTCCCACTACATGGAAAATATCATGCCTGATGCACACCATGGCATACATAAAACTACTAACCGTTGATGATTAAGGTACCTTGGACATTTGTCTTCTCTCCTACTCTGTATTGGGACACTACTCCTTTGATAACTTGAAATGGCCTACCAAAGGAGTCCCAACCAGTTTAGCATCTTGCATACTTAACCTCTCTAAGACTTTCTTAATGTACTCTTCCTGAGATAAATTCATCTTCCATTCCTTCCTATCCCGAGATATTCTCATACTAAGGATTTGTTTGGCTGCCCCCAAATATTTCATAGCAAAGGATCCACTTAGCTACTTTTTGAGTACTTTTATTTCCTACATGTTTTTACCTGCAACCAACATGTCATCCACATACAGATAAAGGATAATATATCTACCATCCTCAAATTTCTTTGTATACATGCAATGGTAATAATAACATCTAATATAACCTTTCTCCATCATGAAGTTATCAAATTTCTTATATCATTGATGTGGAGCTTGTTTCAAGCCATAAATTCTCTTCTTCAGTTTGCACACCGTCTCCTCTTTACCTTTGACCTCATAGCCCTATTGTTTCTGCATATATAGCTCCTCTTCCAAATCACCATGGATTATTCTCCATCTTCCAAAGACTAAAATTATGGTCATTAAATTTATCAACCCTTGATCTTCGATCATCTTCCATAACTCCCACTCAAGATAAAAATTTCCCTATGATTCATCACTTCAGCAAACCAAACTAGACTCTAATACCAATTATTAGGAAATAAGGGAAAAAATATGTGGAATAATCCCTCATAGAATCGCATCAGTAGAAACTAAAATGCAAAAAATATTATAGATGTCAAATAAAATTATAAAATAAAATAACACAACACAAAGGGACAGTATTTAATGTGGTTCACCCAATTTGGGCTACGTCCACCAAGAATCAGTTGCTCAGATTTTATTACAAGCCACCACTATCTCAATACAATACCCAGATCTGTTTGGAGCTATGCTCAACAAAATCTATAAAATTCACACCCGAATTCAAAACACATCTGCAATGTTACATTAATCCTAAATATGCATAAAACCATATAAGTAGACAATTGTTTAAGTAGTTTTACAAAATTGTGGGTATCAAAACCATAGGCCAAAACCATCTCATACACCTATCAGTCAAAACCCTACCCATACGAGAAAATCACATTTCCCAATATATCGAGCATGTTTTAAGGCCAATTTTTTTTTTTCAGGTGTTGCGCCCCCAAACCCTAGTGAGACGACTATGGAAAGTGTATAGTACTCATAGTGTAGAGTTTTCAACACTTTCTTCCTCTAAATAGTGTACATCATACACGGGATGATTCTGAACTTCTTCATCCTCATCGTCATCTCTCTCGCCCCTATAGGCCTCCAAGCTCTCCATCTCCTCTGAGTCCTCCTTCCCCGCTACCTTTTGTTTCTTCCTAGTTGGGGGTTCTTCCTCTTCCTTAGCGATTGTTTCTATTCTAGGTGACTCTTCTTATTCTGGCACCTCTTCCTCGAGTGTATTTTCCTTCTCCTTGATGGGATACTTCTTCCTGCGCATGTATGTGCTTGGCTCTATGCTTGACTCCGGCACACCCACTGATTTTTTCGTCTGCACACTTGGTGCTTTATTTTCTAGCACCTCTTTCTTTAGGGTCTCTTCCCTTTCCCTCTTATTTGGTGCATCCTTCTTCCTACTAGTGGGGTCCTCTAAGATGGAGACATCATTCTCCAAGTAAGTTCCCTTTTCATACTTGGGCCTAATGTGCAAGTATATTCTTACTACGGCCCTTGTAGAAATTGACAACATGAATGGTTTTGTCATGCACACCTCATGGGAGACATACTTGTCAACATAGGCACACTTCTTTGGATATACCATTTTCCTTTGAAAATTTTGGCGGTCCTGGTCTACCTCGCTAAGGTCGAACCATATTCTTTTAGCTTCCTTGAAGTGATTTACCCCTACTTGGAAATACTACGCGGTGAAGGAGAAGGGTAATTTACACCATGGGCTCTTGGTCTCATCTGACTGAGTGAACCTACCAATGCAGAAATGTTGGTAGAAAACAAACTATGTTTCTCTATTTACTAGAGTAGGTAGCTATTCTAGTATCCTCTAGTTAGCCTCCAATGCGTTGCGCATTCACTTGTACCATTTCTCTAGGCATGATTTATGGGCAGACGTTGTGGTATTGCATGTGTATTTATAAAACCTCTTCATGGGGGAGGGATCTTCATCTAGATACTCCCATACGATCTTATCTGGGCCATCAAGCACTCTAATTTTCGAGAAGATGATGGTGAGAAGAACATTGTGAAACATTATCTTCTCTCCTTTTTGTGCGGTGCTGATGATCTCTTCTGCAATGTAGGCATATAATTTATAGATGGTCCCTTCTGAAATTTTCAGCATACACTCAGCCATGTTTTGTTTATTTTTCTCTACCTCTATTAACCATTCAACTTGGTTAATAGGTGTGCAACCATTCTTATCACAGGGTTGAGGATATCTAAGTTATAGAAGTAGTGCAAAACCTTTTGTAGTCATACTCCTCGATGGTATTCTTAATGTAATCTTTATCCTCCAGTTCATCATCCATGAATCCCCTTTACAGATAAGTCCAGTAAACTTAGAGATGAGCCAGGGAGTTATGTGCATTCAGCATCCCGCAAAGTAAAAGTGATCCTTATGTACTTGTGATATCAACCATTGGAATCTCGGGCTTGCAACAATATGGAAACTTGAATAATTACAGTATCCTGGCCTTATCCAATTTTAATTTCACTTCATTGTTGTAAATTGGCATCCCTTCTGGTGTCCTCTTATCCATTGGAAGCACCAGATATAGGACCATTTCCTTCGTTTTGGTACTTGTGCAATGATTATAGTCACTCATGGCCATCTTCCTAACATGAGATACCCATTCTTTCCCAAGCAACTCCCCATCTATATACTACATCTCCGCATATCATTCTTCATTGAAACTAATGGTGGTAGTCTATTTTCCTTTGCCCTTGCCCTTATCAGGAGAAACAATCGCCTTCTTTGGTACCATCCTCTTGTCAAGTTAAAAGAATAAACTCGTTTCTCCCCTTCCTCATTCTGTTCAAATATATGGCTCAACTCTGTGAAATAATCCTTCTATTCTCGTGCCCTAGCTGCAAAACCCTAACCTAGAAAAATCTTCCACAAGACAGTGTATTCCACTTGAAACCTTCTTCCCTACGCCCGTGTAGTCCTTCCACTTTTGGTTCACATATCACTCTAATCATGTACTTCATATTTTCAATCTTCTTTCTTCACACAAATATTTCTTCACGAATGCCCTAGTTTGCAAATCTCTTCAATCTCGTAATAGAAAGGTAAATAATCATGTTCCTGACCCTTTACTTATAGCTTTTGTATATCTCCCACAATAAATTTTATGCCACCTACCAATGTAATCAAAATTAAATGTGGCCTTTTCCACTAAAGCCGATCTTAAGTGGCTTTACCCATGAGCCACATCCTGCATGAAAAAACCTCTACAACCTTCTGGCACACAAAAATCCTTACTGACTGAAGTCTCTTATGCGTGCATCTGCAGTGCCAAAGGAACTTCTTCTATCAACCTGATTTTTTTCCCTCTCTTACCTCATGTTGTTCTTGTGCTTCTTATCCTTTGTACGTGGTCTTTTTTAAAGCCTTCTTAACACCAACAATTTTTGTTGAACATTTCCCCATGCACTCTTATTCCTTATATGTTTTTGATCTTTCAATTTGTGCCATCACAACTACTACCAGCTTTTTTCTCTCTTCGTTATACTCCACCCCACACTAAAACAAATGTGTGGTCCTCTGTGCATACAAAACCTTTGAAATTAAAGTGGCTACCAGTGCACAAGGTGTGTAAAACAACACAACAGAAAGGAACAAGTGATAAGAAAGGAAATCAGAAGAAAAATAAATGCATTAAGGGAAATCCTAGGCTAACTAGAAAAACTACCTTATTTCTAAACACAAGGAAGAATTATTTATAGTAGGGCTTCAACCTACTCCCATTGAAATGACTTAGTAGTCTCGTCCCATCTAGCACGTGTAGCTAGAAAGTGCCTGAATCAAGGATATATGAGATGATGTATGGTCCTAACCAATGGAATTTCAACTTCCCATGATGGAACACAAATGTAGAGTCATATGACAAAACCATTTCCCAACCTCAAATTGTTTGTTTTTAATATGATGATCATGCCATGGTTTTTGTCTTGCCTTTTCTATCTTTTGACTCCATATATCAAGTGACCACCTTTCGTCTAGCTACATTAACTTATAAATTATTTCTTTGAGCACTTGTTCATTAGCCAATCCTCCTGCGTGCGTTATACATAGCGATTGTAGCATAAATTCAACCAAAAAAATAGCCTACACACTAAACACCAATTGAAATGTTGTGGTCTTGTTTAATATTTTGTAAGTTATTCTGGATGCCCATAGAATAGATGATACCTTATCATGCCAATCTTATTTGCCAATTTCACAAATCTTAGTTAAAGTGTGACTTAGTATCTTGTTAAATTCTTTAGCAATCCCATTCGCTTACGGGTGATAAGGGGTGGTCTTGTGATGGGCCACCATAAACTCTGCCAACAAAATTCTGACCATCTCATTTAGAAAATGTGTACCCCTATCACTTGTTAAACTCAACAAACATCCATACTTGTTGATTATGTTTTCCCATAAGAATATCATTGTTTTCACTATTGTGTAGTCCTTTGTAGGTGTTTCCTCTATCTATCTTGTGAAGTAATTAGTGCAAGTGATGATGTAACGTAAGTGAGTCCTTCGCGCAGGAGGTAAAATTTTTCCTACAAAGTCAATTTCCCACTTTTCAAATTGTTCAAAGTTGGCTATCAGTTGCAAGGGCATTTCATACCTCCTTCCTTGTTTTCCAAGGAGCTAACAATGGTTACAGGCCTTGCAAAAATCAATAAAATCTTGGTAGATACTCTCCCACCAAATCCCTACAAGTATAATCTTTCACACAATTGCATTTCCTGCATAGTGTCCTCCTCCAATCCCACCATATGATGCATCCATGATTGTAACACATGTGTGTTCTAAAACGCGTCGAGGCAGAACCTCATCGTGACCTAACTTGTACAAATCTCCACTAATCAACATGTAAGGTGCAACATGTATAGCCAATTGCTCTCTTTCCAAAGCCTTCATTCCTTTCAGCACCACACCCATTTTAAGAAACACTTCAATATCTTCCAAGTCAGAGGGGATGTACCATAACCTAAATAGTTATGTGTCTAACATGGTATCCTTAATGCTCTCCGTGTCCTCCCCTGAGTCAATTCTTGATAGATGATGAGGTCCTAAATTACTCTTTTCTTGTTTTACCACAAATGAAAACTCAAATTCTTGAAATAATAGGACCTAACAAAATATGCACCCTTGAAGAACATGATTGTTTACCAAGTACTTTTGTGCCATATGGTACATCTAGAATATGAATGGTGTCTGGTGTAGATATTTCCTAAATTTATGTAGCGCATAGATCATTGACAATGCCTCGCACTTAGTAGTTGTGTAATTCTACTCTACTGGTGTCAATTTCATACTAGTAAAACCACCCAAGGGGTGATCAACAATCCCGTCACTAGGTTATTTCATTACTACTCGAATGGTTTTTCCTCATGCATCAACATGAACATGGAAGGTCTTATCCCAAGAAAGGAATTGTAATATGGGCGCAGTAATAAGGCTATCCTTTAAAGTGTCAAACACCTTCTGTTATGCCTCTCCCCAATGAAAGACACTCTTGTGTTTAAGAAATCCCTTCAATGGCATGATGATCTTGATATATCCCTTAATAAATTTATCATAGTACCTCGTATTCCCAAGGAATCTACGCATAACGCTTTGACTAGTAGGCTCCCCCAATCTCACAATAACTACAAATTTGGTGGGATCCACTAACAAGCCTTCCTTGCATTTAATATGCCCCAACAAGGTTCCAAATGGAGTAACAAAGACACATTTCTTAATGTTGAGGGATATCCTCAACTGCCGACATATTTCAAACATTAGCCTCAAATTGTCACAATGGTTTTTTACTAGCCCATACATAGTCCAGTCATCTAGGTAGACCTAAAGAAATTAATGGATGAAGTCCTGGAAGGCTTGTACCACAATGCACGAGAACACAGCAGGCACATTCTTCATCCCAAAAGGCATTGCCATGTAGGTAAAAAATCCCCTTTCAGTGGTGAAAGTTGTCTTCTCATTGTCTTCCTTTGCAAGTTTAACTTTGTGGTACCTTGAGGACTCATCCGTAAAATAATATACCTTGCGCCCGGCTACTCCTTCCAGAATTTATTCAATTAAGGGGGCTGGAAAAGGGTCAATGACACACACTGCATTCAAGTCTCTATAATCAACACAAATCCTTATCATTTCATCCTTATTAATTCTTATGACCATTTGACTTGCCCATTATGATTCCTCCACAACCTCAATGATGCATGATGCTATCATCTTGTCTATCTCCTCCTTGAACTGTATGAAGAAGTTTGGATTCATACGATATAGTCTCTTCCAAATTAGGTGCGCACCTTCCTTCAACGTGATACTAATTTCTTCCAAGGAGTGGTGAACACCTTTGAGCTCATGGTACCTGCATGGGAACAAATCCTGAAACTCATGCAAAAGTTCAATGATCATTGAAACTTCTTTCTCCGACCAATAATCCCCAATGATATCTTCATTAGGTTATGCCTCTAAACCAATGTCAACCTTCTTTGTTTTCAAGGGCTCATGGTAGGTGTGCACTCGCTCATTATCACTATCTCTAACTTCGTGTGTAGCTTAAGAATGATTAACATCCAAACTCTCCATTTATTCACCATCTATCACATAACACATTTTTCCTTTTTCCTTTTCCATGCACACATGCTCAAGCTATGGTTTTTATGGTTCTTCCTCATCCAAACGTGCCTCCAAACAAGGTTCACCTAATATCTCAAGTATCCTATCTTCTACCATAATACTATCTCCCATTGTAAGGTGCTTGACCACTTGCAATGCCTTATCCAATAATTGATTTATACTCCAATACTTGAAAGCTTGAATGAGATCAGCCAACAACTCCTGCCAATTCCCTGTGTCATGATAGATCTCTGAGTAAATATACCATGCGCGTGCATAGCCTTTTAAGGTGGAATACAACTTATTAACCCATAAAGAAGTTGGTAAAGCTTCTCCACCTTCCATCCAGGCCATCTCACATGCTTGGATATGACACGAGGTGGGTTCTTTACCATGGTAGTCTTGTATGGCAATGGGTGTATTGCTTCTATAATACCTAACAGAGAATTTGGTTCTCACCTCGTGCCATTCTAGAAGACTTTCATGATGTGTCACCCACCAATGCATTGTGGTACTAAGAAGGTTATAGCTAATAAAATATCTTCTTTTGTTATCATTTTTCCACTGAGCCTTCATTTCTCATAAGAAATCATAAGGTTTAGCTCCTCTAGATTAATGTGGTAACTTATTCCCTTGTAGGCACTTGATCGAGCACACTTTTCTTACCCTTGTCACTGATCCTCTCAATTGTCACCTAATTAATTTGTGAGTAATGTGCACCCAATTGTCACATGCTATGCTATTTGTTTCACTCATAGAATGAGCATCTTCAATCTGGATAAATATTTATGTAGGATGAATTACCTTAGGGTATCTAATAGAGCATACATAGATTTTTTCAAGGAAATATTCTCCCAAGGGCTTAGTATAGGGTACTAACTTCTCATCTGTCAAGGGGATGATAATCCATTCCTCCTTTTTCTAAAAATTGATATACCCCTTGTTAAACTGTAGGTCAACATTTTTTTGTAACACTAGGGGCACTTAAGAAATGCTGGAAATTTGTCTGTTTCAGCTAGCACGAGGACCTTGAAGTCTCTAGTGAACTTTTCCCCTTGAATAGTGATAACCGCATCCTTCAAGACACCAATGGTCATTGACTTCATCTAATTTTCCATATACAACACATTCAAATATGGATGTAATGTGGGCCTTCCAATTTGATGTCATGTATCCAAGGTGAGAACATTGACTTTTGCACCTGTATCGATCATAATATTTATCAGATGCCAACCATCTACAACATCATTTAAAGTGATTTCTTTTTCATAATCAAGGTTGTGGGGAGGAAGGTTAACATGCAGAGCCTGGCTCTTCTTGTTCTCTTCTAGCACATGATACCTTCTCCCATAACTATTCTAATAGCAAGGGAATGTTATTATCTTGCCTTAATATCTTGTATACTTCCCTAGCCTCATCTAGATCCTTTTGTAGAGCCTCAATATTCTTCCTTTTCTCTGAATGCCTTGATTTCTCCTTCAAACACTAGATATCTCCTTGTAGACTCTGAATTACATCCAAGGTCTCTTCATACACCTCTTTTTGATGAGTAGGGTACAGATACTTCCCATGTACCACTTCTTCTCTTGTAAGTAGGATTCTTTGTCTTGGTATTTCCCTGGTGCCCACAGCCTCTGCTTGCATCATCACTAGTACAAGTTCTAGTCCTGACTCATGCACCATTCTTGGCATCCACTGTGAGTCGGCCCTCTTTATGCTTACCATCCAAGTTCCCTTATCTTTCTGGTGTTATTGTCTCATATGCTCAAAAAATTCAGGGCACTCTTGATACTTATGTTTCTTTTTGAACCATGAGCATTGCAATAGATTAAGATAGTCATGCTTATAATGCTCTATAGACCCATATTTACAACAAGTTCCTCACGGGAACTCACCTCTTCCTCCACGGTTACTACGACCATGAAATCCTCCGTAGAAACCTCTTCCACATGCTCCTCCATCTGCGTTCCCTTCATAACGACAATCATCATCCTTGGAACTATTTGCATGGCTGGTCTAGTGCACACCAAGATCAATTGGCATCATGTATTTGGTCAATTAGCCTACAATATTTGGTGTCATGGGTCATAGAGGTACACATATTGCAATAGCAAGACATATTCTTATGGAACATGTGTTGTAGTAGTGGGCATCTATTTACATCATGATCCCCATGGAAAATCTCATAGTCCACCATCATAGTGTGTATCGACCTTTGAGGAAAACTGTCCTTTGTGTGACCCATAGACCACTGTGATTCTCATGTGTCGATTTCATAGATAGCTTCTCCAATTGCTTTTCCATTGCAGTAATTTGAGCCTCAAGGAAAGGGATAACACCAATATCTACACTTTCAATAGCCTCGGCATGTAGGGTAGCCTCTAAGGCCTCACACGGGTCTGTGAATGTCTTGTGCAAAAGTGTTCTTCTGAATGGTGTTATCAATCCTCCAACAAACCATTGATCATATTAAGAAGGATGAATATCATAAGATAGTTTTGACAAGAGATTTTTGAAATACGTGTCATATACCCACACACTCTTTGTCATTCTTTATTAGATCTCTTTCAGAGCACTAATGCTATTTTTTTAAAATTCAAGGATATGGAATTCATCTAAGAAGGAATTCCATAGCACGGTGTAATCTATCATCGTCTGATTGGGGTCATAATTTTAGTACCAACTATGCGCACCCCCTGCAAAGTTACCACAAAGTGACTTGCCTTTCACTTTGAGGTAGTGATCCCCTTAACACACCATATAAATTCACACTTGTGCACATAATATATAGTATCCTCAACACCCTTGCAACCTGGTAGATGTAAAGACAACTAAAAAAATACTTGTAGCATCCTACACCACCAGATCCACTAGATCCACCAGGTCCTATGCCTCCTGATCCACTAGATCCACCTCCAGATCCATTATATCAAACCAGGTCCTTCTCCTATAGCTAGTAACTAGCCTGAAGTAGTCATGCTTAGTGTTCCCAACGTCCCACTGAAATGTTCACCGATGGTTTGTGATACTATTCTGCTACCAGAAATGTATCCCACACCACTTCCAGACATGATACCCAAAATGTGTGTACTTACACTTTGCCCAAAAATCCCTCCAAACAAAGGAATTTTTTGTGCAACCATAGATGTCCCAAATGAGAAGTTATACCTCATATGTGAAGGTTGGTCACTTCCACTGATACCAAATGGGTTAGCAATACTTGTTTCTTGATTTGGAAAACTAAGTGTAAGGGGTTAGTTACAAGGTGGGTATAGATACATGTCGATGACTCTCCTTTCTCCATGCGACGAAATATCATCAGAAAATGAAGGGGTTTCTCTTCCACTCTTTCTAAGATCAGGTAGCACAAAACTCTTAGTTTCCACATCCTTTGCATGAACTTCAATTCCATCCTACAACATCTACTTCTATAGATCCATCACTCACGCAACCTCACATTTTCTAACTAACTCCCTTTCACATGCTTCACTATACTTGAGTCACCTCTCTTCCCTCTCTTTTTTGACCGTAATTAATGCCATATTACTCCACCCTAGCTTCCTCACCCAATTCTCAGATAAGCTTAGCAAACCATGGGGAATGCCTCCAAACTTAGCGTAATGATCAATATCTTCAAAGCGAATGGGATATCTCGTAAAAAAGATCCTCTAGGTTACCTTAAGAACTCAAACTTGACAACCTCCAGATAGGAATACATATAAATGGTGTATCACAGGGCATAATTGGTTAGAAATGTTTTCCACCAATTATCAACAGCACGTGTCTCAGCCAGATCCACATCATGTAACCTCTTGTAATCATCTTGGGTCCATACACAGGATCTATAGTACCAGCTTGATCTAGATGCATATGCTGAAATCCATTCACACAATCCTATTGGAAAGCAACAAAAGTAGGTATCATACAATTCATTATATAGATCTTCTTCTACTCATTTTTGTGCATCAAACTTAGGTCCAGTACTAAATAGTTGAGAAAACTCATCCTCTGTGCTCTTAAACCATGCTTCGACACTTTCTAGGGTCAAGTTCTCTGTCATCACATGTCAAAGGAACCAATATGTAGTCATCTCTCATAAAAAATTCTAAAAGAGGTCCCAACAACGGAACCAAGATGTAGTTATTTTTATGCCTATAGAATAACCTTCTAATCCCATGTGCATTGGTGTATCACCCAGCGGGCGCTGAGTCCCTCCTTTGTGTGGGAATTGTGAAAATATGTTGTAATTGATGATGGATTAATTGTAGAAAAGTAAACGATTATGCATATATTCTGAAAGCATAGACTGAGTCACTACACCAACATACCCATTCTGATAATAAAAGAAACATCACACTGATAGTAGATCTTATCCATAACATAAAGAAAACGGCACTAGGGTTTACACCCATAAATAATATATTTATAACATAAATATATATTCATTTTGATCATAGTTTAGTAACCATATTACATCCAAAAGGGTCATATCAGACCAATATATCATGACTCACGCATCAGAATCTCTAGATATTCTTCCCTATTACAAAAATTTAGCAAACCCATTCCCCTATATATGCTAACATTCATATAGTCCTCTAATGAGAAACCCAACCCCCAGAATATTCTCCCCATTTCCACAGAGCTTCACCTACTCTATTATGGTTTATCACATCATGGTCCTCTCTCCTCCCTCTGCATACATTTCTTCTACCCGTGCATCTCTATAAATAGGTTTAACACCCACTAACATGCCTTCCTGAAGTAGCAAATTGGTTGCCAAGCCTAAAGGTGGTCCTCCAATTGAGCATGCTTCTTCTGATCTAATCTCTCCACTCTCCGCAATGATTTCTTCGAGAATGTTTTATGCATAGAATATTCTTTGCTTGATCTCCAAGTTGTTAGGATGTCACCTTATCCATTTAGCATGCCTAGTCGGGTCACAATTTTCCTCAAGTACCTCTTTGAAATTCGAATATGACTAAGTCCTGAAATCCTTTTCCCTTCCTTGGGCGTATGTCGTGGTTTCTATTAAACCCTTTTAAAACCCTTGTCATGCTTGATTTACCCTACGTTCCCATCCTCTTCACTGGTCCTGCCCACACACACACCCTTTGGGACTTAGTGAATATTCTAAGGCCTGACAGTTCACATTTGTTAGGGGAAATGTGACACCTCATCATTTTCACAACTTACACATCACAACACCCTATTACACTTACACTGCATTTACATATATTTATTGCATTTACTCTTGTTAGCCTATTCTACTTATATGTTACACTTTGTTTTCTATGATAAAAAAATTCTTATTATGTCATTATCTCCTTCGATATACACATGTGTCCTCACTTTGTATCTTGAGGTCAATGCATGACCTATCACATATTCATACATGATGAAGGATGCTTGATGTAACTCTTTACCAGTCCCACTAACGCTCATGGGGACATTTACTTTTTCTACTCTCATAATCCATACATCACATGTTCTTATGTCACATTATTTACTACTTCTCATTATAGTCACTTTACCATTCCCCAATCTTTACATACTTTGACATACTATTTATCTCTCTAACAATATAATGGGTGTTTCATGTGTGGTGTTTTTCTTGAAAGATCAATACAACCATGGCTATTTGTCACTTCTTATTTCCTATTAATTTTTAATTTTTGTGGGATATGTTCTATGTCTTGTTTGATCATTTGATGCTTTTAGAAACTTCATACCTGATTGTCTTATGACATTGTGAGTGATATCCCATGTTTGAAACCCACTTTTCACATTCTATCTTTTCTTCCTAGTTTCTTATTACAATGTTTTTTAGTGCATGCTATCTATTTTCACTAACTCTTGTTACTATCCTAATTTATTTGCATGTGCCTTGCTTTCTACCATACACATCCTCTACCCCCAGTAGGTATCCACACTCAAATATGCATATCAACTCCAGGTCCTATCCTTTATGCCACATTCTGCTACAATCATCACATGGACCCCAAATGATGTGGGAATCTATTGGGTGAATAAATCACCCCTAAAACAACTCAAAGTTATAGTACAGTACAACATAATGCATAATCAACAAAGGCACAAAGTTAGAAATTAACTCAGAACCAAACTTGGGCCCAAAACTCAGAGCATACAATAGTGTCCATACCTAGACAGTAGTGGTGGATTTTTATGTCCCCATGGGTGATAATTTCCTAGGGAAAATAGTCATTTTATCACTCTAACATAGGTCACAATAGTTTTTAAATCATTGTCTAATAACATGCTCTTTCCTCTCGTTATAGAATCCAGTCTATCAATCATATTTCAGTTACAATCAGAAAATATCGAAACAAATCATAACAATAGGAATAAATCATAACTATTGAAACAATCAGAATTAATCAGGTACATACCATCTATAGTGGTTCCTATCCAGGAAGCATTATGGAAGGAGAAAAAATATAGACCTCTCTCCCCAATACTATTCTCTTGGTGTGATATTTCTCAAAAAACTCACACTTGGTGTGAGATTGCCCAAAAAAAATTCTCTTAGCATGAGATCACCCAAAAAACTCACTATTGGACAACAAATCCAATAACTTAGAAAATAAGGATAATTCTCTATCTCTTACACTATTGTACATCAGCTTTACACTTTATTTTTACATACTTTCACACATTCACTTACTTATACACATCTTAATTTGATTTCTCACATACCGAACTTTGACTACTCCCTCACTCTTCTTTTACAGGTATATCCTTTATACACAACAAGAAGCAAATAAAATGAGCAAGAACAAGTTCAAATAATATGATACTACACATATGATTCACCCCTAAGTTACACTTCCCATTCCTTGTCTCTATTATTCACATTGCGATCACTTCTTGCTTCAGTTATCCACTCAGCACACTATCAGCTACACACTTATCTACAAGATCATACGGTATGCATATTCTATCTACTTTATGCTATCGAGTATTAAATCTACAACATAAAGTGGGGGGAAAATGTAGACACAAAATCTATGTACTTAGTTACATTTCTAGGTCCTAGTGTATACTATTATATACATGATTCGTAAGAAAGAAAAATAGTAATTGAAGATGTCTTTCGGTAATTTTTTCTTTGCCTCTTATAATTTCATTGACCTTACACACCCTACAAACCTATCAATATTTGATTGATTTATCTTTTATGGCCTTAGACACTACCACCCATTTAGGAAAGAAGTGCCTAGGCACTCATGTCCCTTTTGGGCACATTTGACACTATTTAATTTATTCTTATTCTTTTGGGTCGTATTTTACAACTTTAGGTTGGCCTTTCTTTTTTCAATTACGAAATTCAAATAAATAAATCATATATATTTATATAGTTATTGCTCCTAAATTAAGGGCTAAGCACTAGCATTATTTACTATCACCTAATCTTGCATCTAACGGAACAAGAGCATTACATATCGTCCATCTAGCACATTCACTTAAGGGACAATGGTTGCATTCTTCTACATACACAACATAAGAGGGGAAGTTTATTCTATTTTATCTCACACATTATTTACATTTTCTACATTCTATATCTAGATCACTATCATTGTGTAACTTGCATAAGGGAATCTTAGGGCATAATCACACACACATACACATATAAATCCAATGAGTCTAAAATGTAGTATAGTTCTCAGTAATAAGTTCATTCTTTGGGTGATTGGTAGGTTCAGTCCAACTCCACATAATGTATATTTATTTGTAGGATTTGATGTGGTTTTTGGGTATGTAAATTTAGACATTTGTTTCATAGGTTACAGGGAAAATTAGAAAAATTGACGCAACACCAGAGCGAGAGAAAAAGAATAACATTGAAGATCCTCCTGCACAGAGAATATCAGATGAAGATCTAGGTAGACACTAGCGCCCAAATTAAGTCATTAGAACTTGAACACTGCTATCCTCCTATGGGTTCTTTTTTCCTTCACATTTATGAGTCTCAGAACCTCTAGTGACGCTTGAAAATTTTGCTTCCAGTCTTTTTTAGTTATTCAATTTCGCAAATCTTCTCCAGATTGTGTGAAATTAGCTAAGTCATCTCCTCTCTCTCTCTCTCTCTCTTGCTTAGGATTTCATATCATTGCATGATTTTTTTTGTCAATTTACTATATTTTTACCACTTGTATATCATATGCTACATTACTTACTCTGAAGTTAGATTTAATTCAATTTATATTAAATCTCGTAAATGCACATCCTTGAAATCCTTATGGGCATTTATGGAGTTAGCTAGTTTTCACACTATTTTTCAAGATTATGGTGATTTTAAAAAAAAAATCTTCCATGTTATCAACATAAAATAGGAATAGGGAACTCTCATATCACTCTTCACAACATTGAGGAAGGTGAGGTTACACTTCTAACCAAATAGAGAGTACATTCTAATAAATTTTTTAGCAATGTTTTTAATATAATAGTTACTAAACTCTTACAAACCTTAATTTAAATAATGTGTCTCTTGATACTAATTCTCAATGAATTTATTCTCATAGAATTTTAGGAATATAAAAATTCACATGTAAATACATAGAGAAAGAATTTTTTAAACGATTTCAAGCGATGAACATTTTATTTTGTAATCAGTTAAGGCGATAGGCATTTTTTAATCCAAAATCAATATATTTATTTATCCACATAGTTTAGCTTTGAATAATGATCATAAGTATGGATGTGGAGAAATTAAGAATTTTATCACCCTTAAATTATGCCCATTATGTTATTTATAGATGTGACCCAACAAATTGCATCATGTGGGTGTTATTTAACATTGATAATAACTATTTTGGAGTAATTAATGTTTATGCATCTAATGATGTGGCTTAATATATGACACTTTGGTAGTGAATGGTAGATGATTTCCTTTAACATAGTTGATATGAAATTTGATGAGATTGGTCATCCTCCCATGAAATGGATTATTATACAAAGGGTTGCCTTGACATATATGCATGATAAATTAGGGTTTTATGGAGTCAATGTTCCACATCATTCTGATTCAGTCATTTGTCACGCTTGGTCTAATTTTTTCCAATGTTATAGAGTCTAAAATAAAATTGAATGAGTCATGCTTTTAACAAATCCTTTTTTAATTTTTAATTGATTTTCATTGCTTGTGGAAGCTATGGTAAATATGGTCCTTTTTCAGAATGTCCCTATCCTATTTTTGATTGAATTGAGATTCCAATGGTGGATAGTTCATACAACGTAGTTTTATCTAAATACCACCATTTTATATCATGTGCCCACCCTTAACCACATTAGGTAGGTTTGGGGATTGGTGACATAAAGAAATGGAATGACAAGGATGATGATATAGTTTTAGACATTAAATCACACACTTTGGGTAATTATCTAGTCTTGGTTACATACTACTATTCATATGACTCCTAAGTAAGAAAAGTACTAATAAACCCATGTATTTAGCCACATTTCTTTGATTTTTGTTTCTAATTTTGGTCTTCTACCATTATTTTCTGAGTTGACATTTTTATACTTTAGTATTTATCATCCCAGACACCAACACCCAGTCATGATGCCAGTTCTCGATGCCCTCATCACCTCTAGGTGCTCCTGTCCCCTTTGTACTTTACTCACACTTTTTGGGTCCTTTCTATCCATTTTAGAATCGTATATTTTTGGTACTCGGCATTTTCAGAGTTAATTTTGAAATTTAAGTAAAGGAATCATATAAATATAAAGTTATGTGATCATAATAAAGGACCAAGCACTAAACATTGGCTAACACCACATAAGCTTGCATCCAAACGATATTCAAGAGCATAAAAGCATCCATTATAGCATTCATCACAAGGGAAAAATGCTTGTTTTTCTACATACACTTCATAGGAGTGAATTTCATTGTATTCCATGCACACAACTACTACATTTCTTTACATCTAGCTATTTTGTCACTATCAAGTGTGACATGCACAAGAGCCACCTAGGGAATGATTTCAGACACACACACATAGAACTACATTGTGTCTGAGATGTAGTGTAGCCACCCTAATAGGAAGAGCCCCCACTAACGATATCTAACACTCAATTATAAACTCATGATTATGAGAGATGAGGATAGTCCAACCCCTCATTGTGTATATTTATTTTTTGGGATTTGATGTCCATTTGAGGGTTTTGTAGGTTCATATTTCATTGTAGGTTTCCAGTGAACTCAACGATCATTGTACGACCTCATAGTGACCAAAAGAGAAAAACAACAAAAAAATTGTGACCCTAAAAAATTGAGTTTCCTAGCATTTTCGTAGACATAAGCACCTATTTCATGTTTGTAGTACACGTGGGAGGTCTTACCCCTTTTTGGGCACCCATATCTAGCCTGATCCTCTAGATCTACATTTTTTGGTCTTTGTGTGACACTCCTGCCTTTCAGTTCACCTAGTCAACACTTCGGCACACTTAAGTACCTTCTTATCCTCCTTGAAATTAGGGTTTCATGCTTTCTTTCTTAGTTTTCTTGGGTTTTTTTTGTACTTGATTGACATTTATTTACTGCTACAATATCATTTAGATTAAGCATATAAATTCAAATTTAAAATTAATCATTTTGGTGAACCCGAACGTGATCTACACACTCCTACAACATTTATTGTTCATATTTCTAGGGTCTTACCATCATGAGTATCTCAATTAATGACTTCTTGCTTATTAATCCTAAATTAAGAGATAAAGTCAAAAATCTCCTTGATGCCACTTGTATTCCTACTAATTTGCATCTAAATTCAATATATCAAATATTTGTCGATGATATTTCTCAGCATGTTACTTTCTCATCTAATCCTAATCCTTATGTTACTATTTTTAACAATGATCCACCGTTGCATATCATGATTCACATTTACAATATTGGTGTCAAATGTACTTTAATCGATAATGGATCTGAACTCAATCTTTTTCCTATGTCATTCCTTAAAAAGATTGGCCTTTCGGCTGCTAATGTTAGTCCATCATGTCTATCTCTTCATGCATATGATGGCTTTGTTTTTCCATGATTAGGTCACATTACTATACCTATTACAGTTGGACAAAAAAATCTTAACACAATTTTCTTTATCATTGACTTACCAGTTTCATAAAATTGTTTACTTGGTAGGCCATGGCTTCATGTCATGCAAGCAGTTCCCTCAACCATACATCACTATGTTAAATTCATACATGAGGGAATTGAGTATAAAATTCCTCATGATAGTTATACATTCAAATATTATGAACGTGATCAAAATACTACACTTCCCACTCCAAGGTCTGATACTACTGATGAACCATAACCCATGGATGCTCCAATAGATTTACCACCACTTGAAGGTTTTATTTACATGTTATATTTAGTAGACATGAATCTACGCCTCCCCTTGCTTCTACTACTATTATGATTATTTATTAGGGGATTTTCCCTATTTCGGACTTTATAGCACCTGCAGTGCCTTCTCATGCACAATCGACATCTACACTACCTCCCTTTACATGTACACTTTTTATGAATGATTCTTATTGGGAGAAAATTCCATTCAATCCTACTTATGATGAAACTATATGTACACATGATGGCTTGAATCATCTAGGATTCACTTTCAAGGATATCTATCCTCCACCTCATGATCATCATCTATATCATGGATTCATCACTATCACTGTTGCCTATGGTTTGTGTGTCTTTCATATCAAATTATTTCTTGCACGAGCTACTCAATATTCTCTACTTACACAAGGGAAATATTATCTTGATAACATTGGGGAAACGTCAGACCCCGATCATACTGATATATCATTTCCCATGCCATTTGGTCATGTTTCAATTTACAATGACTCATTCCTAGGTTATTCACCAAACCTCACTCATTGGTATGCACATGGGTGTCCATTACCTCCTTTACTGATGAGGAATAAACTATGGGTATGTATAATTTATGTATTAATGGCTCCTTGTGTGATCAACTTGACACTATTTCCTATCACGTGTTGGATGCCTCATCCTTTGGCTTTGACCGTGACAATGATGAATTTTTTGATGACATTACTTGATCACTCTTATCACCCCATACTTGGGGTGAACTACACTTATTTCTGTCCCTCCTTTAGCATCAACAAGTGTCTTATTATTCACATCATTTCACAAACTAGAATTTAACATTTTTGTACCTTCATTACCTGATGATGCACTTTCATGCTTCATTTCACACTTGATTATTGAGGGCATCCTATAAACATGAACGTAACACAGACTAAAATTCATATTACACACTACACACTACACATCACACTACTCATTTTGGATCTTGCATATTCATCTCCTTCTACTCGGCATCAACTCTACACATTCATGATATATCTTTTTTGACATATATTGTCACACAATCTGGTCATTACCCTATAACGCACTATATTTCTATGGTTCGTACTCGAATTATGAGGTTATACTTCTCAAATGGACCTCATCACACTCACACGTTCATTCAATCTCTCACTCACTCACACATTTACACTTTATCCTATACAGCTTGAAGATCTCATCTTTTTAATACACATAACTCAAACCATTTCCCAATGATGCACTCTCATTTATGGTTCATTATTTACTACTATTAGAGCATATATAAATGAACCTCATTTCATACATACACATCCACTCAGGGGACCACTTCTCCTATCATTCACTTTACATACCATTCCATCTCATCCACATCATACTGCATATCTTGGTCACACTTAGTCTTTCTCACATTTACTTGTTACATGTCCATCTTATTACACATGCTAGATACATATCGTTTATGTCATTATCTTTATCATACACACATGCACGTTCACTTTCCTTTGTAGTTGTGATTGTAGATTATACAGATCTATTGCACACTGCATAGATGCTTAACACATTACCTATTACCAGTCCCACAGGGGCTCTTGGGGGCATCCACTTTTGTACATTATAAGTTCTATTATTTCATTTGTTTGTATAACATTAATTTATTGGATTATACACGCTTTGACATAGTTTTTATCTTTCTAACATGCTAATGGGTGCTTCATGTGCAACATTTGTTATGTAAGACTATTTGTTTACATGGTTATCTGTAACATTTTTTGTTAGTGTTTTCTCTTTGTCTTCTCTTGTATACGAGATTTTCCCTTTGTTTTATGTGCACACTTGTCTTCTTATGGAGACTTTTTCCTTGATTGTATTGCGACATCATGAGTGATGTAGCATGTTTACAACCCACTTTTTATGGTCTACATTGTGTTCTTGCATGTTTACATTATCTTCTTACGTCTTAGTTTACACATTGTCTAAAATTCTCTTCTACATGTGTGTTTATCTTTTCTTGTAGTAATACTTGTCTCCTAGCCACTTTTTTTACATTTTCCTTGCTTTTTACGAAACACATTACCTTCCCCCTATAGGCCATAGTTTCAGCATCACGGTCAGTCCTCCTTTTGGTGGTATACACCTTTAGAAATGTTACATGCATGCCAAATGAGGGGGGAATCATTTGGGTGAATCATTCACACCATACAACATTATACATAACATGACACAATATTGGTACAACACAGTGTTCAGTTTCAGACAAGGCTTAGAATCAGACTTGGTTCGTTAGCACAGTAATGTCCTTCCTGAATACCCATAACCAAGGGGAAATTACATAGAAATTGCTAGTTCAACACATTCTATTGAACTCAACACAATATATTTTATAAGGAATATAGTCCTTAGCACTTACATTTGTACACACCATCTGTAGTGGTGTTCCATATTGCGGGAAACACTTAAAGGTTGGAGAATAACACCAAAATTTTCTCCCTAAAATTATTCCATGACTTGTTGTGAGATCTTCCCAAAAATATGCGTCCGATGCAACTGGCGTGCGATCACCCAAAAAAATCAGTCTCCTACAACATCTTCATATTCCTTTTCTACACTCTTTCCTCATCTAAGATCAGGTGCACATGTTCGTTTTCACATTTTTCATTTTACATACTTCTTTACATGATTTCTACAGATATACATGTATATTTTACTACTTTTTTGTTCTTCTCTTTTGTAGGTCTAACCGTATGAGAAGTAGTAGTCAACATAACCAACATCATTTACAAAATAAACAACAATAACATCAACATAAAAAAAAGCACAATCACGACATTTACATGTTTTTTTTCCTTAGTTTCATTTTTTTCACCATCGCATTTTTAGAATTTTCCCTCCTTAGCATATATGCTTCACACTTTTATCACTCCATGATTTGTCTAGTCCCTCAACATGATTTTGTCATCAATCTACATGGTTATCAGGTACACATCTCTTATCTACTTTATGTTACCAAGATTTCCACTCACTAACATAAAGTGGGGGAAAATGTAGACACTAAATCAAGCACTTTGGGTAATTAGCTAGTCCTCTTTGCATACTACTATTCATATGATTCCTAAGTAAGAAAAGTACTAATTAACCCATGTCTTTTTCTACCTTTCTTTTCTTTTTGTTTCTACTTTTGGTCTTTCATCCTTATTTGTTCATTATGCCTTTTTATACTTCGTCATTTAGCATCCTGGACACTAGCACCCATCCAAGATGCCAGTGCTTGACACCCTCATCCCCTTTGGGTGCCCTTGTCCCCTTTGTTATTTAATCACACTTTTTGGGTCCTTTCTAGCTACGTGAGCATCTTATATTTTTTTTATTCACCCTTTTCAGGGATAATTACAAAATTCAAGCAAAGGAATCATAAAAATATAAAGATATGTGATCATAATATAGGACCAAGCACTAAGCATTAGCTATCACCGCCTAAGGTTACATACAAAGGCTATTCAAGAACATCTAAGCATGCATTATAACATCCATCACAAGGGACAAGGGATGGTTTTCTTCATACACTTCATAGGAGGAAAGTTCATTCTATTCCATGCACACATATACTACATTTATTTACATCTAGCTATTTACTCTCTATCAAGTGTGACATGCACAAGAGCCGCCTAGGACACGATTCCACACACAAATACACATATAACTACATTGGGTTTGATATGTAGTACATCTCTCAATCGTAAGTTCATCATTGTGATAGCTAAGGATACTCTGACCCCTCATTCTACATCTTTCTTTTTTGGGATTTGATGTTTATTTGAGGGTTTTGTAGGTTCATATTTCATTGCAAGTTTCTAGTTAACTCAGTGATCATTGTTGGACCTCATAGAAACCAAAACAAATAAACAATGAAGAACTTGAGACCCTGAAAATTTGAGTTTCTGAGCATTTTCGCAAACATAGGCTCTTATTTCCATTCTGTAGCACCCATGCACAACCCCTCTCTAGGTTCCCCTGTCAAGATTACTCCTCCAAATATTTTTTTTTTGAGTCTTTCTAAGATGATCCTACCTTTTAGTTCACCTCGTCATATCTTTGGTACACTCCATATTTTATTGTGATTTATCTACATACCTTCTTCTCCTCCTTGTAATCAGGGTTTCATACTTTGTTGCTTAGTTTTCTTGGGTAATATTTCTATACTTAGTTGTCATTTATTTACTGCAACAATAGCATTTATATTAAGCATATAAATTCACATTTTAACTCAATCAATAGTGGAAAAATACCATCTCAAATTTGATGTGTTTTAACAAAAATTTAAGAGATAACTAGCCCACATTTTGTGTAAAACATACTCATCCACCACCTTTGAATTGAGTCACTCTTTATCAAATCTAGAAAAAATTACTTTTCATGAATATTTATAGAAAAGAGTTGAAAATATTTGGCAATGGATATAAATTTTCCATGCTTACAATGCTAGAGGTTCAAAAATCAAGGTTACATTATATTTTCTCAGGATGGGAGATCGAGTTTCAAAATCATTTTTTCACTCTTAAAGAAAAACATGCACAACAAAAAATAAAATCCATCTTGGATGGGTTACAACATATATTTTTATTTTTAGAGATAGTGCATGATTTTTTCCACCATTATTAGTGTGTTTTCAAAGCATGGTAGAAATCTATTGGGTGAAAAGCATCACTTGAGAAATTTATTTTTTTTCTCTTTTGTAATGTTTCTCCTCAAAGGGTTTCTTAATATAGAATATTTTCAACCACAAATATTTATGAGGTAGTTTCTCAAATATATAATGAAAAATTATTGTTGCATGATGGGATTCCTTGTGAATTATATTAAATTATTGGGATGTGGTTGATCATGACCTCTCCCATTTTTATTGGAATCCTTTCATTTGAATTTACTTATTTATTTCATTAACTAGGGCCACATAAAATTTATTCCCAAGATGGTGGATCCCGATATTATTTGGATTTATTGGTTGATTGCATTTTTCAATGTATCATATAAAATTGTTTCCAAATCCTTCTCTCTACACATTCTTTAATTGTTACATGTATTTTTTATTCCAAGGAAAATTGGGTTTATTACAAGAAGATAAATTTTGGTAAATATTTCTAAAGTTTGGGAAGGTATGGAAATAACTTGATGGTCTCAGCAGAAAGCCATTTTTGTGAAAACTGATTTTAAGAAATCCTATGACATGATTGAGTGACACATAGATCTGGCCATGATCAAAGTCATTGGATTTGTTTCGACCTTTATCATCACCATGTTCATTTTTGTAATGGATTCATATGTTTATATTTTTTTCAATAGAGTTCACTCTAAACCATTTAAAATTTTCTTCTCTACTCACAAAGGATTCCCTCTAGATCATATTATGTATATACTAATGGCAAAAATATTTTATTATTTTATCACCAAACCCACCCAAAAATGCTTGGTGAAATGAATCTCACTATCATGGTTTTCCCCGTTACTCAATTAACACTTTGCATATGAATCTTTACTTACCTTAATTGAAGATGATAAATAATTTTAGTAGGCCCTACATTGTCATGCTTCAGGCTCAAGCATCATGTGGTAACAATATGTAGTGTTATAAGTAATACATTATGAATCCTATCCCATGGTATTCTATCTTTAAATGGAATTAGATTCAACATGAAGATATATTCAAATTTCTAGGCATCCCTTTTTCCTTCTAGGCAATGACCTCCTAAAGTTGGTAGAGAAAATGTTTTCGTATTGAATCATGAAGCCTGTCGTGTTAGCGGCCACAAATGTATATTATTATTTCTATTGTGCCCCTTCTCACATATCCTACAAAATGCTTGATAAATTACTCATATATTTATATGGGCTTACTCATATTTGAAAAATGTTTTTAATTAGGTTAATTAGGATTTTTTGGCCTACCCAAGGAATATGAGGGTCTCAAATTGTTAGATGTGGAATTTTAGGGCACTACCCTTTGTCATAAATGGATTGTTTATGTAAATAAAGTTCAAGAGAAATGGAATGTTCTATTATGTAACTAAATTTTTGAGGGTGCAATGAAATTATGCTATTCCTATAAGGATTTATATTTCCTAAACATTCTCTTTATTAAATATCCAGTGAAATTGAACAACTGTTTTGTTATTAAAATTATTTAGAAAGATACACTTAAAATCAATCCCCATTGATATGGAATGGAGATTAATTTATAACTAGGCCCTCCATCAATACTAATTCTATGCGTTGGTCACCGATCAATATCTTCCACAATGTGCCTCTTGCATAGGTTGTGCAAATGCACAACATTAATGTTTTTAGACAAGGGATTCACATGGTGCGAGAAGCTAAGGTTAAAAATATCCAATAGTTATTAAGAATCCTATCAGGAAATTATTTAATATATTCCATATGACATGTTAGATACAATTAGGGTTACCTCCTCTCGGCCATGGTGGAAGGATTGTAAATGGTTTCCAAATAGTAATTTTCACAACTACTCTCCCATAAAAAGTAATGAAGTGTTGTGTCTGAAGCTTCCCATGGTGGATAAACTGAAATCCCATCGGTAATTACACTCTTGTACTTGGTTTTGGTAACATAAATTATCTTTTATATACTTTATCATTCTTGATCCTAAGATTGATCATTTACCATGGTGTGTTCTTTTCTAGGGGTTACCCATTTCTCCTAGGCTTAATCAATTATGTGTGGTGTATCCTCATTCCCTGTGTTGTGGGATAATTGAAACCCTTACACACATTTTGTATTTTTGTCGCAAATATCAAACTATATGGACTTAGATTCATGAATTATTTCTACCTTTTGATCTTAAACCATTTCTCTAGCATCATATTATGTTAGCTGATTTATTGGTATTACCCAATGATTTTACTAAAGTATTGCATCCTTTTAGAGTTTAAATATTGAATTTATTTTTCAAATACAAAAATTGTACTCATTTATCTCATTATTCTGGTAACTACAATATTCCATCTATTAACAAAGCGATGGTTTTATATAATGTTTCTCTACTTATTTCAACGTAAGCAAAAAATGTGGCTCTATAAGTTGCCCACCTCAAGACCCTGTTGGATCACTAGGAAAACACCCCATACACCCATGATTGTATTCCATTTCCACTATAGTTGGAGATCCCTCTTTCAGGGGCAGACATCATTATCACATATGCTCTCATTTCCTCTAATGCAACCATTATTTATGGGGTTCACTATTTTTCCACGACTCTCTTCCACTACCTCATCATGGAAGGTGTGGCTCACCACTATCTCCCCATCATAGCCCACTTCTGCCTCTAATTACTAGCACATTTCATCTACTGGCATTGGCTATTTCACCTTCCTATGACTAGAAAAATATAGACGATGAACGAAAGGAAGGAAATGATGGTATTTCCAATTGTTTTGATACTATTCCTAATGGTTAATACATTCTAGATAATAGATAATAGATATCAACTACCTTAGAATGTCTTCGCAAATGTGGCTTAAATATTTTTATTCTTGTCTTACCGTGTGATCATGTAATTGGTTTTCTTTTATGTGTGCATGTCTTTTTTTCCATGCTTTTAGGATAATTTGGCCTTAAGGCATACTTTCTTACATCCTACCTTTTTTTATGAATAGTTGTATTGTTTTAATATTGATAATATAGAAGCTATTTCATTAAAAATTATGAAACTACAATTTATGGAAATAAACCCAATTGCATGTCTTTATTTATGTGTGGAAAATTTGATATTTTTACAATTAATTAAATCATGGTAGATTCTAAAATAGTTTTAGCCAATAGAAAAACAAAAATAATTTTATTTGATTTATTTTCAAAATAATAATGTTTTTCGAATACTCTATGTAAAACATTGAAAATATAAATGGCAAATCTTTAACCATATTTTAACCAGACTTTGACTTAAGAAAAAAAGAAACATTAAAAGGGGTAGATATTTTTCTTCAACAAGATAAGATGTAAGTAATGTGTGATAAATATAGTGGCATCTAATGTATTACGTAAAGAACAAAGAAATCTCTTTATTTATAACAATAAAAGTATATACAATTAAAAATATATTTTTTTCTCTAAATTATGAAGATTCAATTAATATTTAAATCTGTTCAATGTAAAAAAATTGTTATTAATTTTTATCAATTTAATAATATTATTATTAATTTTTCTGAAATGTTGAAATTAACAAGTGTTGCGATTTGACTAGTTCTTTCCTCATGTTAAATCATTGAATTGTTTTAAACGTACTAATATATATTCAAATAATAAATATAAAATAGCTCAAGCACCACCTAGAGCTCATCAGCAGTGACCACAGTAGTCCATAGCAGTATCATCATGATCCACAACTCAGACCACTAGAGTACCTACAAGAGCCGCTTCTCATTGGAGGGGACCTGGTAGTTATTATCGGTGCGGAGTACTTGGGCATTATTGGAGAGAGTTCCCTCAGAACCCTAATAACAAGGATAATGCACAGGTTTTAGAGCCTACTATAGGATACATTGGTAGGAGCCACATGATATATGTAATGATCGAGAACTAGCTGGTAGAGCACTAGAGAATGGTGATTGAGATGACAGGTAGCATTGATGGCATTTCTATTCCTGTTTTATTTGACTCAGGTTCCTCAGATTCATTTATTTCTCCATTTATAGTAGAGTGATGTAGGTTGGTGGAAGTTAGGAAGATTCATAGTTGGGATGTAGATATGGCTTTTAGAGCCAAACTTACAATGGACTCCTTAGTCAAGGAGTGCATAGTTGACCTAGGACCCTTTTCCATGACCTTCGATCTTCACATCTTTCCATTGGGTTCCTATGGGATGATTTTGGGCATGGATTGGTTATCTACACACATGGCCATAGTTGATTGTTACAGTAAATTAATATCTTGTGCCAATGATTTGGGACTAGATTTAGTGTTAGTTGGAGTCAGGAGACCCACGTTTATTCGCACCATATCCACTATGCAACCTAAGCGGTGTAAGCGACGAGGGTGCCAGTTGTATGTTGTCACAGTTAGCGATAGATCAGAGGATGAGTCTAATGGGCCATCTATTAATGATCCTCATATCTTGAGGGAGTTTTTAAATTTTTTTCTAGGGGAGCTTCCAGGATTAACTCCCCCACGTGAGATAGATTATCACATTGATTTGATTCCATGAGCAGAGCCTATCTCATGAGCACCTGATAGGATGACTACCCCTGAGCTCTGTGAGCTCAATTTGTAGCTTGAGGGACTTTTAGAGAAATGCATAATCCTTCCTAGTGTATCCCCTTGGGGTGCATTAGTGATTTTTGTAAATAAGAAGGATGAATCTCTATGGTTATGTATAAATTATTGTCAACTGAACAATGTAACGATCAAGAATCATTACCCCCTTCCACGTATTGATTATTTGTTTGATCAGATGAAGGGGTCCACTATATTTTCCAAGATATATCTTAGGTATAGATATCATCAGTTGAGGATCACGGAGGTTGATATTCATAAGACAACCTTCCGTATAAGATATGGCCACTCCGAGTTCACAGTAGTGTCTTTTGGTCTGAAGAATGCCCCGATAGTATTCATGAGTTTGATGAATGGGGTATTCTAGAAATTTTTGGATCACTTCATGATCATATTTATTGATGACATTTTGATTTACTCATGTATGCGTGAGGATATCAAGGAACAACTTTATCAGGTTATGTTGTGTCTTCATGAGCAGTAGCTTTATGAGAACCTGGAGAAGTGTGTGCTCTTTCAGTTAGAGGTGCAATACTTAGGTCACATCATTTATGGGGAAGTTATCACCATTTATCCTTCCAAGATTCAAGCTATTATGGATTGGCCCATGCCAACTAGTGTGACTGAGTTGCATAGTTTCATGGGGTTTACAGGTTACTACAGGAGATTTTTCTAGGACATTTCTCAAATTATGCACCCCATCACTTCTCTTCATTGAAAAGGGAAGAAGTTTTTTTGGTTTGACAGATGTGAGTAGGAATTTAGTACACTAAAGGGATTCCTTACGTCAGCACCGATTCTTGTAGTGCTAGATCCACATGGAGAGTTCTTCATTTGTAAAGATGCTTCCTTGGTAGGACTATGAGGTGTTTTGATGCATGAGGGCCATGTGGTTTCCTTTGAGTATTGTAAACTCAAATATCATGAGCTCAATTATCTAACTCATCAACTTGAGCTTACAGTAGTTGTGCATGATTTGTTTTGATGGAGACATTTCCTTTTAGGAAGGAGGGCTATTCTCAGGATAGACCATTTGAGCTTACGTAACCTCTTCACGCAATCCAATCTCAACGCTCATCAATGGAATTGGATGGAGTTGTTATGTGAGTATGAGATGGAGATATAGTATGTGAAGGGGAAAGAGAATGTTGTTGTCGATGCTCTGAGTAGACGAAGACATTTGGTTATGGCTGCTTCATTTGGTACAAATTTACATAGTAGGATTTTGCAGTAGCTTCCTTGCGATAGTTTCTACCTTATAACTAGGGAAAATATTGAGTCTCGGAGACCCCTTGAGGGGAAGTTTTATGGGTTTTTTATAGATTTAGATGGACTTCTTAGACACAGAGGCTAGATCTATGTTCCGAGGGATGGAGGTTTGAGACATGATATCTTGGCATAGGCTCATCGTGCACCTTATTCAGCCCATCCAAGGGTGAGGAAGATGCATGCCACCTTGAGATAACTATATCATTGGAGAGGTCTTCAAAGAGATGTAGCTCATTTTGTGTCACATTTTTTAGAGTGTTAGAGGGTGAAGGTTGAGCATCAGCATCCAACTGGCCTTCTTTATCCACATGGTATACTGGAGTGGAAATGGGACACCATTTCCATGGATTTCATTGTAGGGCTACCGATGTCAAGATACCACCATGATGCCATCATGGTCACTGTGGATAGATTAACGAAAGTTTCTCATTTTTATCCAGTGAAGACCACCTATACAACTAGTTCAGTAATGAGAGTATACCTGGATGAGATTCATAGATTGCACGAGATTCTATAGACGATAATTTGTGACTGGGAACCTTTGTACAAATCACACTTCTGGACTACTAAAAAACAAGCCCTTGGAACAAGTATCAACTTCAACATATCCTATTATCCAGAGACATATGGTTAGACGGAGTGGATAAATAAGATTTTAGAGGATATGCTTTGGATGTACGTCATGGATCATTTGTCGAAGTTGGAGGAGTAGTTATATTTGGTGGAATTTTTCTATAACAACATTTTTCAGAGTTAGATTGGCATGAAACCTTTCCAGGAAATTTATGGCAGGGAGTCAAGGACACCTTTGAGTTGGGATAGACTTGAGCAAAGTGTATCTATTGGCCCAACATTTTTACAAGACATGGAGCAACAAGTTGTTTTATTTTGTCAGAGGTTGTAGGAGGCACAAGAATGACATAATAAGTATGCATATAAAAGGGGAGTTGATTGTAGTTATGAGGTGGCCACGAAGGTGTTTCTTCATGTCAGGACTCATAATAGTCCTATCCATTACAGAAAAGGCTCTAAGTTGTCTCCTAGATTCATGGGTCCATTCGAGATCTTGGAGCAGATTGGTCCCTTAGCTTATCATATAGCTTTTCCACCCATCTTGTCTGCTATGCATGATGTGTTTCACATGTCTATTCTTAGGAGATATATCCCAGATCCATCTCATGTGTTGGATTGGACCACATTCTAGGTGCAAGAGTATGGGTAGATGATGGTGGATCCCATACATATTTTATAGCGCAGTACCCTAGGCCTTCAAGGCTGAGAGATTGATCAAGTGTGCATCCATTGGGATAGGTATGATGATATTGCTACTACATGGGAGGATGCTATGTTGTTACGAGTTTGGTTTCCACACCTATTTCAGTGACTTCCAGGAGGAAGTCAAGTCTAAGGGGAGGGGGATGTAGTGCCCACTCCTCTTTGACACTTATTATATGTTGATTTTTATTACTTTTGACTTTATACATGGATATTACTATATATTTTTGGTTTAGCATGATGATATATGATAGAGATATTCTGACTATTGATGGAATTTGATTCGTAGTGGATTGTGTGGTTTCTTAGAGATGTTGAGAGATAATGTTATATCTATGATGATGATGTGTTTTTGGCATATATATTACTGGCATTCATAATTCTCGTCATGTTGACTATGATATAGATTTTTAACTAATCTTATGATCTTGTTAATATTGAAAAAAATATAGAATTCAGATGTTGTTGATATTTTAGACAAATGATATCATTGCTAGTAGAAATGATGAGTTAGCTATATGCGGATGGTTATTGAGTTATGTGCGCATATTTATCCTTGATGTTTTTATGCAGCCATGAGGCTAAAGGAGGTATTGTGTGATTTTGCAGGTAACTATATCTCAACAATCAAAAGGGGGATTGTAGACCAACCACAGTGGAATACTAGATGGATACAACAAAGGTCACCATGGAAACTTGTGTTGTGTTTAATGTGTTTTAATTTTCTAGGGGGTCCCCATGGGGAAGATAACCTCCAATAGTGACCATGGGCATGTGTGCAATTCTTCCCTTTTATTTCATTTATTGTAGAGTATGTGGTTTATTTGTGATATAATTTATTTTATCATTGTTGATTAATGTGTTTTATTCAGTAAATAAATCATATTGTTAAGTTGTTTAGGGATGTGAAAAATGGAGTAATTTATTAGAGTTTTTTGTCCTTTAGACTATATGATTTTGATTGAGTGTAAGTGAGTTTGAGTTTTGTACACTTTACCTTACCTTGGAATTTAGGATTTGGGCTTAAGGGCCATATTTGGAGGATTATGGGATAAGCAAAGATTGTTTCACACCTCTTAATTTCATATACCAACCCTACCTATGGATTGGGGGGTAAAAAATAGACCCCATTATGTGTTTTGTAAGACAAAAAGTGATATTTATTGCATGTTTCTTACATGGCTTTTAAATTTTGTCCTTAGGGGGTGTGGGTTTGGATTGTGTGTGTAAGAGGTTTGTCATTCCTCTCAACCACCAATTTATTTTACATTAGGATTGAGGTTTGACTTGTGATGTGGAGTTGAGGATAAGTGATGTGGCATCCTACATGGAGCCACCTCACCTTGCTCTCTCCCTTTTCTTTATATGCAAGTTCTTCTGTTTGTTTGGGGGTTACTTCATTTCATTTGTGTTCTTGTATTTTTGGAGTTGGAGGATTTTAGAGTGCTTGTTGAATTTTTGGAACTTGTTGGAGTTGTATTGGGCTTGAATGAACTTGGTTTGTGACTCTTAGATCAAGCTCTACCATGGAAATTTAGGAGCTAAACCATTGTTTTAATTATTTTCTCTTATATGTGTATATTTGTATGTTATTGAAACTTTTGGTATACTTGTTAGGTTCTTGGGTAGATTACCTAAGTATGGTGTAGGATAAGGCTATGGGGACCTTATATGTAGGGATGCATAAGATTTTATTTCATGTTTTGGATGGATTTGGGTTGGGTCCCCCACCTTGGATAAGAAAATTCTTACATTTCTTACTTTGTTCTTATGAGGGAGGCATAAGATTATTTTGGAGGCATAAAAAGATTTTTTGGGAGGAATAAGAGTTGTGTAGGGTTTTTGAGATTTATATTGGAGGGATTTAAGGTGGGAACCTAATCCCGTTGGGAGGCATAAGTGATATCCTCATAGATTCTTACTCCATTGGCTTTGCATTTCAAGCCTTGTGTGTTTTGAAAAGTTGTATTATTGTGATTGTTTTCTTTTGTTGAGTTGGTGTTATATGTTGTGAAAGTTTTTTTGTGAGATTGAATCATTGTGTAGTGGCCATGAGTTGTATCCATTTTTTATTTTATTTTGGTTGGGTCTCGGGGACCAATGAGGAGGATAAATTCTTCTCCTTGTTGGATTATTGGTTAGGTGGAGAGTGTTGCCTCTCCCCCATTTTTGTTGTTGTGATCAAGTGAAGACATGGTGGATCTCTTTTTGGTGATTTGAAATTTTGATATTTTTTGAAGTCCTAAAATAAATCCTTCTTTGTGAGAAAACCCTCTTGTCAGTTCCACTTAAGGTGGAAGACTTGGAGTATTGTATTTTTAAAAGGAAATTTGCATTGTAAGTTTCATTTACCAAGTTGTATTATTATTTTTGAAGGAATTTCAAGTCATGGTTTAAAGAATTAGCAAGAAAATGTGTCCTTTCTGGTCTTATCGTTCTGTATATAAAGGAATGGATTAGAATCTGATACTCGATGTTTAGGCACTTTCCTATGCTCATGGAAAAAGGCATGAGAAAGTTCCTCTATTCTTTGTGGAGCATGTTGCTATTAGGGAAAGAGTGAAGGAAGGGTCCTAGTAAATTTCCTAGCATTAGTTTTGGAATTAAGGTCCAAATCTTTATGGAACAATCGTTAACATGTATAATAGTTGCTCTTAAACCCTCCTAAACCCCAGTAAATGACTTGATATGGAAGATATTACTCAAACAGATGCTCGATAGTATGGATTGGTTTTCCTAGTTTGATAGATTGGAATTTTGTAGTAGACTATCCCAAGTAATGATAACTATAAATAGCATTAAGTTGTTAAATGAGTGTATGGACCCTACAGTTGTAAACAGACTTATTGTTTGAAAGATGTTGTTATAGATGTAAAAATTTGCATTGTCACATACTAATAGTAAATCTTTACGATGGATGAAGATTAGGACTCATGTTTCATGTCCATGAAGGTTTATGGACCGGTTCTAGTTAAGTGCTCCAAATTGGTGATCCATGTTAGGAATAGTCACTTCAACTAAGGTCCTAATCCTACAAACACTCCACTAAGATTGATCTTTGAAGAATAATTTTACAAGGAAATGCATAGTTCTATTTTTGATGAAACAAGTGCATGAACCCCGCCTTGTTCATGAACGGATAATTTATGAACCACTGTCCTTGGTATAGATAGTGGATTGTGAAGTGGTCATACTATGTTGTGAGGCAGTATCAAGATTCTTCATGACATGATTCTGGGTAGGTGGTATTGATCAATTTTGATGTAATGATGGAGTAGATGTTTCTACCTTTTCAAACTTGGTATGCCCTAAAAAGTGGAGCCTGTTACAAGTATGTGGTGATGCAACCTCCAACAAGAGGTCATGGTGTATATGTACACATGTCTGCAAACTTGGTAAATGCTTGATCAACTTGAGGTATGTTCAAACTTCATCTTGTCAAGCATAACATTTATGAGGCTAAAATGCCTAATTAGGGTTGTGTGTCCTAAAGGTGGAAGACAATGGTGTGAAAGTGAGTGGTTTCATAACTGTGTAATTTGAAGTGGACAACCCCAGCTTCAATCCCCAAGCATAGAGGAGACTTCACAATAAGAGATCCTTAACCTAAACTAATTATTTGACCATGATTATTGTGTGTTGGTGAAGGCTTTGTGGACCGAAGCAATTCAAATTCCTTCCTTGCTCCCATGAAGACAAACCTAATGTATCTCAGGCCTGCAACTTGAGACATAATGAAAGGAGTGAGACATAATGGGGAGGTTATTTCAAAGACCAAAATGCTTAATAAAATGTTGTGAGGATAGTTCATGTTTTTAATATGCTACCCTGAGATTTTGTATGAGCCGGCCTAACTGGTCTTAGATCCAAGGGTATAGTGAATCAAACCTAGTTAATTTTTTATGTGGGAGTCATGTATATATATGTAAAGGTAGTTTTAGGCCTATTATGTAAGGGCAAGTGTAAATGAGTGAGATATAGAGCTCGTGTAATACCCTTGTATGTAAGGTAATTATGTAAGACTCGTAGGGTAGAATTTTTGTAGTTGAATATATAGATGGTGGTCAACCTATAAAAGGTAATTTTTCATACCATATGTCAAAATGAAGTAACTAAGTAATGAGGTTTAGTAATCATGGGTATGAATGTTGTTTTGAGAAGGAGATAAGAGATTTAACCAGAGTTGAATTAACTGTCATAGCACCTCCTTAGTTGATTGTAAGCAACAATTTGACCTAAGAAGGTGACAAATTTACAGAGGTGGCTAAGTTGGTGTATGATTTCACTCAGGGAGTTGGTGCTTTCTTTGTAAATGGGTGTTTGCTAATTACCTAGGGAGATTAAGTGAATGTTCCTTGCAAGTTGGTGCTTGTTACATGTCTCGTCAATATGGTAACTTGACAATAAAACAAAAAAAAAATCCACCACTTGGAGTTGGTGTTTCACTAAGATATATATTTTTGTTTTTATAATGTCAGAGATTAGTAGGTTTTTCTTCAGACGTATGAGGGTTTACCCACATTATATGATGTGTTCTAAAATAAACTTGAATATATGAAGTTCTCTGTGGATGGTTCAAGTTTCATGATAATTTCATTAGTGGTTACATGTGTTATGGCCAATTTTGATGGTTTGTACCAAACTTGAATTGACATTTGCTACTCATATATGAGTAACATTCTCACTTTGAATGATTGAAGTGTTGAGTAAAAGTTGTATAAGGACATGGTATTCACCCCCCAATGTATAGGGTAGTGCTTCCAATGGGTTGACCCTAAAACTAGTGGTATTCGACCATTAAAGTAAAAGGCACAATTTTATTGAAAAAGGAGGATAAAACGAGGATAATTTTCAAATGCTGTATAGAATCATGAACTCATAGATTGAATGACAAGATCATATTTGTGAACTCTTGGATAAACAATCAATTCTATCCCAAGATGCTTGGAGTTTTACTTTTTAAGTAATATTACCTATGAATTTCAAGTATCAGTGAGGGACTGCGTTCATAAATGAAGAATAAATGCTTAATCATATTGCCCCATAGGACCTAGGAAAAATCATATTTTGTCATAAGGGTCAGTAAAAACCAATCTCCATACGTTTAGATAATTTTATCTAATAATTCAATGAGAAGAACATTAGGAGAGGTCAACATCAAAGAACCAAATATGTTATTGTGCTCTCAACCTCTTTCCAGACTCGTGGGTTTTTTTTAATAACATTTTTTTTGCAGGTCTAGGCCTTAGGCTCAAAAATACAAGCCATTTTTGAGCCTATAGATTTTCAAACTTAAAAAACCAAATACATATGTGTATTATAACATGAACATGTTTACTTCACTAAATTCAATATAGCCTTATTCTACATGTTGTATGTTCTGAACATCTACTTTTGGCACATGCAGGATGATTATCAGGTGTTAAATGAATTCCTTATTGATCGATATTGTGTATTCCTGACCACCTAAGGCATAATTTAAAATGACTAAGTTAGTGTTGTTAAGTGTATACACGTCATTTTTTACGATTACTAATGTTTTATCTTATGCAAGAGTTGTTGATGCATTATCATACTAAGGGGATGCCTCAAAGAGTCTGCTAGGATGGTGTGAGTGGACTTGGTCACATGGGCTAGACCACAACATTTAGATAGATATCGTTATTTCATCTTGTATACCATTGTTATCATATCCTCACTTTATTTCCTCTCTAGCTCACTTATTACCATCATTATTTCTACTTGTCTTTGTTTATACCCTAATTAAATTATGTTTGTCTTTGTTTATACCCTACATTAAATTCAATTGTGGAACATCACATGGGTAAGAAATAAATAAGATATAGGGGTTTGTTGCAAGAAATTATTATGATATAATCAATTCAATTAACAATAAATAAATTGAATAATGCATTGATTCTTGCAACAATGATGAATGATGGAATGATAGCCCAAATACACAATAGAAGATAAAGAATTAGTTATACAGGTTAGAATAGAAAAGATCTAGACATGCACACTCGTGAAGAAGGAAAGTCATGTACTTTAGATGCTTTATTAGAAGTGATGGAACTGGATGTATGATTGTAGGTATATTTTACAATCCTAACGGTAAATATATAGTATTGGACCCTTTTGCAGTCATGTTCCCATTTTCTTGCCTACTTCACTTGCTTGGGAATGTGCTTCATTGTATGTCACTCTTGTTCACACAATCTCAGGATGACTCGTAATCACCTACAAAAGTGGAAACCATATAAATTTGTAATACCCTTCATCTGAACATTAGATAACCAAAATGATAAATCATCTGTGTGGCAAGGCCGGACCACCCTCGGTGATCAACCGTGCCAAACCAATCCAAGTGTTACACTAAGTGTCATCATGCGGGATCAAGCTTCATGGAGTTCTCATAGTTTCATGTAAAGTGTGAGTGTGGTCTAAGTAAACCCCCTACGAGTTCCCTCATGTATCTTGACACATATGTTGTGATATAACTATAAATTAGAGAATGTACCCAACACAATAGTAATGTTGTCGTAGATCAAGCCATAAATCAAGGAAAGAACTAGTCATCAAATAACTAGTCAAGACCATAGATTTAGGAAAGAACTAGTCATCAACGATCTAGTCTATACCATAGATCAAGGCAAGAACTCTACCTAACAACTAGATAATATCTCCCTAATATCTAAACAAAATAAAATAAATATCCACACACATAAGTGGGCGAGAATAAATCCAATAAAGGTAAATAAAGTACCTAGGTGAACATGAGCTAAGGTAAATACCTACTGTAACACCCCCCTCAAGTGAAGTTAGGGGCCTAAAATAAAAGTGGCATATCCACAATATGAGTCCCAACAACTAGGCCTGATGAGGTACTCATGTAAAATGTATCCATGAAGAAATATCGAACCAAAATAAGGAAATAGAAAGAAGAAGAAGAAGGAAGATGTTCTCACCAACACCCCCCAATAACAACTTCTGAAACCCCAATCATGCCACACAATTTAAGGTAGTGAGGTGATGCAAGAGGCTTCGTAAAGACATTTGTAACCATTTTGCTAACTTGAAATGTACTCCAAGCAAAGAACTCCATCCTGAATGTGATAATGAATGAAGTGGATGTGTATCTCAATATGCTTGGTCCGTTGGTGCTCAACTGGGTTGCGAGAAATGTGAATGACACTTTGGTTGCCACACCAAAGTACAGTCGATGAATTATGAGGGAATCCAAACTCTATCAATAACTGTAGAAGCCAAAGAATCTGCTGACTCACTATAACTACTGCCCTCTACTCTGCCTCTGAAGATGGAAGTGCAATAACCTATTGCTTTTTGCACACCCAAGAAACTAGAGAATAACCAAGACAAAAAAGATATCCAAAAGTGGAATGCATGTCATCAATAGAACTTGCCCAATCTGAATTTATATATCCAACCAACTAAGTGTAGGCCAAAGTGGGAAGTGCCCCGAAAATAGCGTAAAATCCTTTTAACAACCTACCAATGACAACTATGAGGAGAATATGCAAACTGAGATACAAGCCCTACTACAAATGAAATGTTAGGGCGAGTATGGGTCAAGTACATGAAACTATCAACCAACTACCTATACAATGTAGGATCACAAAGTGGAGTGGTACATATGGAAGTAAGAGTAACCCCAGACTGAAAAGGATATGAACTTGGCTTGCAATCAACCATATCAAAGCGTCGAAGAAGATTATGGGTGTACTTTTGCTTACTCAAATGAATCCCTGACTCTGTCTGAGAAATCTGCATTCCAAGGAAATAATGCAATAACCCAAGATTGGTCATGTCAAACTATGTAGAAAGAACCCTCTGAATAATTTGAATGTGGGAAGAAGGGCTACCAGTAAGTAACAAATCATCAACATACAAGACAAATATTACAATATCATCACAAACATGTTGGATATATAATGTATGATCATAGTGACAACGAAAAAAACTAGTAGATAGAAGAAAATAATCCATCTTCTCATACCAAACCCAAGGGGATTGTTTGAGACCATAGAGAGACCTTCAAAGCTTGCAAACAATAGAAGAATCCTAAACAAATCCAATAGGTTTCTCCATGTATATCTGCTCTTGTAAATCTCCATGTAAGAAGGCACTCTTCACGTCCATCTGGTATACAGGCCACCCCTGTGATGCAACAATAACAATTACAAGGTGTACATAATCCATCTTGGCAATGGGTGCAAAAGTCTCAGAGTAATCAAAACCTTCAACTTGTGAAAAACCCTTTGCAACAAGACGAGCCTTATACTTGTCAATGGACCCATCAGCTACGTATTTGGTTCAGTATACCCACTTACACCTAACCATATTTCTTCATTTTGGAAGAGATACCAAATCCCAAGTATGATTCTTCGTCAAAGAAGAATACTCAGTTGTCATCGCATCATCCCACTCTGGTATCCCATGAGCCTTTGAAAAAGACTGTGGATCCTCATAAACTACCTGACAAAAAATTATAGAACCTGTAGAATGTGCATGATGATGCCTAGTGGATGGAATATCCTTTATGAAAGGTGATGCCTCAGAAACTGTAGTACGATCCCACTTAGGCATAGTGACAACATCAGTGGGAATAAGATCCTCGTTGGCATCTATAACCTCCTCATCAACCTCCTAAAAGAAATGATCCTCAAGATGAGATAAAGAAGAAGAAGTAGGCATGGAAGAAGATGAAGAATATTGAGGAGTGAAATGCTCATCAAACTGAACATGTGTTTGAAAAATAATGTCATGAGTATTAGGATCTAAAATTTTATAAGCTCTCATGTCCTCACAATACCCTACAAAGACCAAGGGTTTTCTCTTCTTATCCAAGGCCTTATTTTTCTTCTTAGGCACAAAGGCCCAAGCATGGCTCCCAAAGACTTGAAAACATGATACATCTAGCTTAGTGTTGGACTAAGCGTCCTCTAGAGTCAAACACTCAAGTGCTATGTGTGGTGTGTGATTCTGAATGTAGTTAGCACAATTAATTGCTTCTGCCTAGTAGATAGGAGGTAAATCTCAAGAATGCATCATATAATTAACCATTTCCTTCAAAGTTCTATTCTTCTGTTCTACTGAGCCATTCTGTTGTGGAGTATAAGGAACATAATGCTAGTGAATAATGCCTCGAGTTTCCAAAAATTCATAAAACTCATTACTGAAGTACTCCCCCCCATTATCAGTGTGAAAGTTCTTTATGCAACTAGAAGATTGTTTCTCGACCAAATCCTTAAATTCTTGAAGTGTGAAAAAACATCACTTTTTTACTTGAGAAAATAAACCCAAGTACACCTCGAGAAATTATCAATAAACGTAAGTGCATACTTAGCTCCATTGAAAGATGGGCTAGGAAAAACTATCAAGGCATTATGCACAAGCTCAAGTGGTAAAGAAGCTCTTTTGGAAAAATTCTTAGGAAAAAGATCTTGGTGTTGTTTCCCTAATGCACAACCATGAAAAATTCCCTCAAGACAAGAAATTATAGGAAAATCATCTGTTGGGGTTAGCACACCAGTTATACAGACAATATATCATATCTAAACATACATTTAAATAAAAGTGGATATTCTACTAGAAGAATTATACAAAAAAAGAGACAAAATCAACACCAGATTTAATGTGGTTCACCCAGTGTGGGCTACATCCACCAAGAAACAATCCAATCTATTCTTCAAATCTTTGACAAGATATACAATGAATATTTTCAATCTTCTACACTTCTCAGATGTTCAGTACTTTCTTCCTTCAAGCCTTTTTTATTCTTTTCACAAAGATTTCTCTCTCACATAATTATCTTGTAATTATGATCAATCCTCTCTTCTAAACCCTATCTTTATGCTTTAAATAGTCATTTAAGACTTTACAGGCACTTAGCCATGTAATTACATTTATTAAATCTATCCTTATGCTAAAAATAGATATAAAACCCAAGAGTTAATTAAAAACTCGTCGCACAGGTAACCGATGTCTGTTTTGCCCAACCGTCACTAGTTCCAACTTGCCTTGACTGATGCCGGTTACTGTCAACTTCCAGAAAGTTCTATTTACATGCTAAAACATGAGTAATTTATCTCCATACTCAATAATCTCCCACTTGGAGATTAATTACTACACACTATACTTGTACAATTTCATTCTTGTATCATCCTTAGATTTGTTTCTTCCTCTTCAAGTTTCAAACTTGAAGACCAATAGAAGTGGAGTGTAGCTCCAACTTCTCCTTTGCTAATGGCTTCGTTAGCATATTCATAGGGTTATTGCTTGTATGAATCTTTTCTAGATTCAACTGTCAATCCTCCAATACCTTTTGTATGAAGTGATACCTCAACTAAATGTGTTTCATTCTGGAATGCAACGCTCAGTTCTTTTTCAAATGAATTACACTCTGACTATCAGTGAACAGTTTACAATTACTTTTCTCCTTTCCCAACTCTTCCATGAACCTACTCATCCATATCATCTCCTTACTAGCCTTTCTAGCTACAACATACTCTGCCTCTGTAGTAGACAAAGCCATAACCTTCTGCAATCTTGAAATCTATCTAATTGCTATTCCACCTACTGTGAAAATATATTTAGTAGTGCTCCTCCTACCATCTAGATCTCTAGCCATATCCGAATCAATATAGCCACATAATGAAATATATAAATCTCCATAGCATAACTGCATGCTAGATGTCCCTTTCAAATACCTGAGTATCCATTGGACTACTTTCTAATGCTCTTTACCTAGATTAGCCATATATCTACTCACAACTCACACTTCCTGTGCAATGTCTGGTCTTATACAAACCATGGAATACATAAGACTTCCTACTCTTGAAGCATAGGGAACATGTGTCATGTACTCAACCTCCTCGTGTGATGAAGGACACTGATCTTTTCTTAAATTGCATTTTCCATCCATAGGTGTACCAATAGGTTTTGAATTTTGCATATTAAACCTTTCCAACACCTTATTAATATAAGATTCCTGAGAAAAATAAAATTTCTTCTTTTTCCCATCTCTGTGAATTTACATTTCAATGATTTTTGTTTGTAGCTCCTAATTCCTTCATTGCAAATGTATGAGCTAATTTTTCTCCTAAGCTCAACAAATGTCCTACATAATAGAACATGCTATAAGAATATCATCCACATACAATAACAAAATAATATAGCTTCTCATTTTCAAAGTTTCATGAAATAAACAAAATGGTCAAATTCACATCTCATAGTAACCATGCTCATGCATAAAACTGTCAAATATTCATATATCATTACCTTGGGGTTTGCTTGAGCCCATACACGATCTTTTTCAACCTGCCCACTAAGTTTCTCCTTACCCTTGAATTCATATCCAAAGTGGCTATTGCATATATATCTCTTCCTCCAAATCACCAGTGAAGGAAAGCCGTCTTAACATCAAGTTTCTCTAAATGAAAATATTCTACTACAACTAAACTTAATATAGTACGTATGAGAAGTTATTTTTACTAACAGGAGAAATTATCTCACCAAAATCAATACCTGCCTTTCTATGTAAATCCTTTTACCACAAGCCTTTCCTTGTATCTTTTCTATCCACCCTCTTCTTCCTTGATCCTGTAAACCCATTTATTTTACAATGTTCTCTTTACCTGACTGGAAACTTAACCAAATCCCAATGTCTGGTTCTATTCCAAGGAGTTCATCTCCTCATCCATGCCATGCTCCTAGTTCTTGTGGGTTTCATCCTGTATTGCTTCTTAAAAAATTTCTGGTTCACCACTATCAGTCAATAATAGATAAAATAAGAGAAGGTGTAATACATTTCTGGAGGTCTTACTTACCATTTGTGACCTTCTTACAGGAGATCTGGGGTGCTAGAGGCTCAATCTGATACATCTTGTACATTAGTATCCACCTCTGACAGTGACTAACGCTAGTTACCTCCTAACCGATGCCAGTTTAGCTAACCAAATGCCGATTGATGATATTCGTGCTCTTTTGTAGCCAACATTGGTCCTAACGATCTGATGCCGGTTTTGTTTAACCGATACCGGTTCAGACCGACCGACAGTTACTATGTACCTGTAGATGTATTTCTCTAAATCCACGAATGAGTTTATTTTCCTCAATACACTTTCTCAATTGGTTCGTCATTCTTGGATACCAAAACTTGATCCCTGTACATTCTCTTTTCATTCCATTTAATGTCACGAATCTTAACAATATTAGAAGTCTTTGAAATCCCAAAAAGGATAATCCAAAATCACTAGATCCATAACCAATGAAAGTGCATCTCTTGGATTTTTCATCCAACTTTTTTCCATTTTCTCTATCAACATGCACAAAAGCTTCTGAACCAAAAAATTTAAGAAAATAAAGATCTACCTCTTTTACAGTCCATGTTTCCTCTGGTATTCCTCCATCTAGTGAACTTGAAGGGCCACGGTTAATCAAATAAACCGTTGTATCAATTGCTTCTACCTAAAACTACAAGGGAAATCCAGAATGTATCCTCATACTTCTAGTACATTCCATGATTTTCATGTTCATTCTCTCTACAACACCATTCTCCTGTGGTGTTCTTGGAACCATTATTTCTCTACGTATTCCGTTCATTGAACAATAATCATTGAAATCCTTGCTAGAGTATTCACCACCATTGTCAGATCTAAGGAACTTTAACTTAGAAGTTGATTCATTCTCAACAAGGGCTTTCCATCGTTTAAAAGTTTCAAAAACATCATATTTATGTTTAATACAATAAACCCATACCTTTCTTGTAGCATCATCAATGAAATTAACATAATACTGGGATCCACCATGAGAAGCTACCTAGGATGGTCCCCACACATTTGAGTGCACAAGCTCCAATTTTTTCTCCTTCTTTATTGACCCAACTTTGATAAATCTCACTCTCTTTTCTTTCCAAATATACAATGCTCACATAAATCAAGATCTACATCTTTCAAATATGATAACTTACCCTTAGCGTTTAAGATCTACATTCCTTTTGGACTCATATGGCCTAGCTGATTATGCCACATGCTTGCATTTGAATCTGAAGTAGATAACATAGAAAAAGAATAAATAATACAAGTATAAAAATAAAATGTTCCTACCTCCTTACCTCTTGCTACAACAAGATATCCCTTGGTAACCTTCCAAGAGTCAGTTGTGAATGTAACAATGTAACCACATTCACATAGTTGTCTTGCAGAAATTAGATTTCTCTTGAGTCTTGGCACATGCCTCACATATTTCAATATCAATGTATTTTCATTCTAAAATTTTATATTAACTTCTCCTTTACCAATAATATTGCATAGGTTCATTATCTCATAAATAAACATGCCCAAAATTACCCTGGACATAATTTCTGAAATAACCCTTATTAGGGGTTAGCATGGAAAGAATCTCCTGAATCTAAAACCCATGATTCAGATTTTATTATCCAAGGAGAGAATAAGGGAATCATGCATTACCTCAAAAGCATGTAAAATTTTCCTCTTTACCTTTCTCTAGTTGTACATTCTCTTTGTTTTCCTTGAACTAACAATCCTTCTTTGCATGTCCTTTCTTTCCACAATCCCCAACAAATTATTCCTTTACCTATGGATTTAGATATGCCATCCCTTAAAATTTGATTTCTCATTATTCTTTCTCTTGGATCAATCCTTCTGCTTTCCCTCTGTTTTCTACATTCAAAGCATTACCAGATGATGATTCCTACTGTACTTTTCCTTCGTATTTCTTCATTCAAGGTTATACTAACCACATCATTAAACTTTAAAATATTAGCAGTAGACGATTGTATTACTAACAAAAATTACCAAATTATCCCAACTATCTGACAAATAACATAAGAATAAAAGTTCTTTCACTTCATCATCAAGACGGAATATGAAACCAATTTTAATTTATTTACAATAGAACATAAATCATTCAAACGACTTGATGTAGATTCACCTTCTTGCATCTTTGAATTAAATGATTTTTTCATCAAATAAAATTTATTTGAATGCAGTAGGTTTTTCATATAAATTAGCATAAATATTTTATCAACTCTACTGTGGTTAGCTGCTTCGGTAATATTCGAAGTCAAAGATGCATGCCAGGATCAATATTATAGATCCCAGATCATTTTTGTCAAGAACTATTCCATTCTTCATCAGTCATCTTTGCATAGGTCTTGCCTTCTCATCCAACAGTAAGTATAGATTTTTCTGATACAAATAATTTTCCACCTACATCGTTCCATAATTGATAATTACGAGCCGTAAAATTTCTCAAATCTTGTATTTTTTCATCTTCTTCCATTGTTGTAGCTCCCACTCAATCAGAAATCCCTTTGTGAGTAAATCTATCTACCACACAAAACCCTCAAACAAAAATTCTTTGATACCAGTTGTTGGGGTTGAACACACCAGTTATACAGAAATATATATTTAGATCTAAGCATACATGTAAATAATAAAGTGGATTTTCTCCCAGAAGAATTATACAAACCAGAGAGACATAAATCAACACTAAGATATAATGTGGTTCATCCAAATGTGGGCTACGTCCACTAAGAAACAAGCAAATATATTATTCAAAACTTTGATAGAGGATATACAATGAAGATTTACAATCTTCTACACTTCTCAGATGTTCAATACTTTCTTCCTTCAAGCCTTTTTGATTCTTTTCACCAAGAATTCTCTCTCACATAAATATCTTGTAATTATGATCAATCCTCTCTTCTAAACCCTAGCTTTATGCTTTAAATAGTCATTAAAGACTTTAGGGAACTTAGCCATACAATTGCATTCATTAAATCTATTATTATGCTAAATATATATAAAACTTGAGAGTTAATTAAAAACTTGTTGCATAGGTAACTGATGTCGGTTCTGCCCAACCGTCGCTGGTTCCAACTTACCCTGATTGATGTCGGTCACACTCTAACTAATGTTGGTTACTATCAACTTCCAACAAGTTCTATTTGCATGCTAAAACATGAGTAATTTAGCTTCATACTCAACACCATCTACTATACCATGAGTTCTCAACTCCTTCAAATATTTGTAATTGAGATATCCAAATCTTTCATGCCAAAGCATACTCTCTGAATCTGTATGATAAATGAATCTTGTCCCTATAGAAGAAGTGTCATCAAAACCCTCAAAGTGATATATTCTAGAACTATGATCAATAATACCCTGAGCAACTAGTTAATGTGGCTCCAACAAAGTTCATACTTCTACTCCATGTGGTGTAAAATTCATTGTTTTTCCTTAACCAGAATGAAAAATTTGATATACATAAAGAAATTTTTTAGTGATGTTAGGAACATATAGTGCATTTTGGATACTTCCACAATCAATTTTTTATCAACTTTTCCTTTAACAGAAATAAAGGAAGAATCTCCAACCTGAATTTTAGAAGTAGAACTCAAACCTAGAGAAACAAAAGACTCCTTGGAAGAATTTATGTGATGAGAAGCACCAAAATCTATAACCCAATTGTCTACAAGTGGTGAATCAGATCTCCCAAAAAAATTAAGTGCTTTGCCATGCTGATTAGAAGAAGGTGGCATGGAGATAGAATTTTTTATTTTCTTGACTGCATCCTCTAAGGCTTGTATTCGCTTATAACACCTATGTTCTTCATGATTACTACCCCCACAAAAAGAGCATGAATGGCTAGACTTATTCTTGGATTTAGAAGACTCCTTGGGTTTCGAGTTGTTTTCTTTGGATTTAGGAGCATTTTGATATGGAGAAGGTGTGGATTTGGTTTTACTCTTTGGTTTTCCCTTGCCTTTAGGATTATATACAACTAATTCCTTTTGAGAGGTAGAAGACTCAAGGTGAGACAATTTGGATTCTTCCCTAGTAATTCTTTCGCAAAATGTTTCTAAGTTAGGCATTTTGAATGTGTCACCTAAGGCATCCATGCTAGAGAAAAAGGTAGAAGAAAAAAATTGGAATGGTTCTCTCAACATGGATAGAATAAAGTAAACACACTATTCATCTTTCTTATCTCTTCCACTCCCCTTCAACAGTGTCAAAAAATTCTTGAACTTGGTAAGATAGTCTATAATTGTTGGAATATCTTTAGGATTAAGAGATGTGATCTCAATGTCAAGTTGCATGGCTCTCATATGATCCACCTTACTAAATAAATCCTACAATTTTTTCTAAATTTTGAAAGGAGAGTCATATTTTTCCAAATGAAAAAAATACTGTCACTTATATAAGTTCCTATCACACCCATACACTCATCAAATTTTTACTGGTACTAAAATTTCTCATATTCTCTAGTGAACACTAGTTATTCTGAAGAAGTTAAAGCCCATAATCCTTTCCACTTGATTATTTTTTCCATTCTTGGTTTTCATGTGTGGTAATTATGTGTTGTTAATTTCTCAGTTCATGATCTAATGCAAAAGTAGATGCCATTCTCAAAAAATCACCAAAAGAAATGCAAAAACCAAACAATGTAACAAGACCTCCAACCAATGCAACAAGATCCCCCCTGATTTTGAAACTTTATAATGAGTCAGTGTTAGAATATGGCACTTTATAATGATAGTGTGATTCTCAAAATAAATATTTCCAATGGAAAGAGTATTAAAAACAAATAATTTTGCAAAAAATGCCCGAAAAACTAAGTTACCGATCAAAAGTTACAAGATTTTCAATATTATGCTCTACAATTTAATTTAGTTGCCACTTAAACAGAATAAAATGCTCTTTCCTTCACCATACAAATAAAATGAAAGGGGGATGGATTTAAGCACCTAACATGAATCCCGAGGCAAACCAATGTGTTTCTCTATAACCATAGAAATGATGACTAGCTCCAGAAATGGCCAAGTTTATAGTTTATCGTAGGGTTTTTACACCTTACGGATCCAATTGTGGCCTCTATTTTGCGTTAAACATGCGCAAAAAAAAATATAGAAAAATCCTGAATATATGAATATACAAAAAAACTTACAAAATGAAACTTATAGATGGATGTTAATAACAATCTCCTGCTCTGATACCATAAAAGGAATGATAACCAGATCATACCAAACCAAGAATATAGATTCTAATCAAACACTACGATCAATAAAGTGAAAGTAATTCACTAGAATAACTTTACATAAAACCTTTGCAAATAAATAAGCAACAATATCATATATTACTATGGAACTCAATGAATTCCAATGAGAATGGGCCTTGCTAAATAGGCAAGGAATAACAATCTAAGAACCAGTCAAGGTTGTAGATCAAGCCATAAATCATGGAAAGAACTAGTCATCAAAGAACTATTCAAGTTCATAGATTTATGAGAGAACTAGACATCAATGATCTAATCAATACCATAGATCTAAGAAAGAACTAGTCAATACCATAGATCAAAGAAAGAACTATACTTAAATAACTAGATAATATCTCATAATATCTAAATAAATAAAATAAATATCCACATAGATAAGTGAGTGAGTATAAATACAATAAAGGTAAATAATGTACCTAGGTGAACATGAGCTAAGGTAAATACCTACTCTAAAAAATATATAAGACACTTACATAAGTCATCAACTCACATAGACACATGACAACACCATATACATGTCAATGCCACACTTTCCATAATGAACGAATGCTAGAAATGACCCAACCACAAGGAAAGGACTCAAGGATTGGAAAACCCACAACACATCATTACCATGATTACATCTTAGTTATGATTAACATTGCAAGAACATTATTGTACAAGGATAATTTTATCATTTTTTCACCTACATATTCTTTAACTCATTTCACATTCAACTTACAGTTCAACCATTTAAGTTGGATCTTTACCTCTTACAACAATATTCATAAATTACATAATTATTTGGCATATTTCAAATTACATACAAATTTCTTAATTCTCTCGCTCTTATGTTTAGATTATACTTCTCAATCATTTATACAATGTTTAATTTTTTAACCCTTGGTACACAAGAGAACCTGACATGATGTCAAGAAATAAATCTTAGGATTTAATATGGGGTGTTTAGATTCAAGATACCTTTTTCCCATAAAAATTCTTCAATCATGGTATCTTTATTTCCCTACCATAGTTAATATAGTTCAACAACTTGTTGAACCCATTCAACATTTCCACATCAAGAAATTGTATTTAGATTTATAAATATATCTTTTGTTTTCTCGAAGTTTGATCTCACCAAGGGAAATTCGTATTCTTTGTAACACATGAAAATGTTTAATTGAGTTATAAGGACTCTAAGAGTGACATTATTCCTAACCTCAAATTTCATTTTACTCTTATATGCTTTACTCTTACATCACATTATGGTCTCATTATTAGCATTATTTTATAACAAAAGTAGTTATGGAAGAATTTTTCTAAAATCTAGAAGAAGTACATGATTGGAAGCATTATAAACTACACATGAACCACAAGTGATGTGTGTTCAAGGTAAGATCCCATGTTTCTTCATTTCACGATTCCACATGTGAAATTTATTGTCAAAAAGGGCATAAAAAGGGATTATAGGACCAAAATTATAGTTTCCTAGGTTCTCTAAAGTGAACATCTTTCAAACCAATTTCATTGGCAAGGAGTTAGTTACCATTTTCTACCCACAAGTTAACCTCATAATCAACTGAGGTTTAGTTTGATTCAAATTTTCACTCAGGGCTCTATGCCCTTTTATAGATCAAATTAAAGTGTGAAACATGTTTAGCCTATAAACCCTCCATAAAATATCAAGACGCTATATTGTTACTAGCCAAAATAGCACATTTAGTTGTGAGGAACTAAAAAGATCATTAACAAGAGTTTAAGTCATAGTATAACTATTTCACTAGGTACATTTGTGTCGACTAGGTCCCATAAGGAATTCATTCGATGATGAAGAAAATTTCTAGATTTAAATTCGTAAGACCTTGTAGTCGACTAAGATACTAAAGAGGTATTAGCTTTACTTACTCCATATCTGGAGGGGTTACACAACATAGTTGTTTATTCGAACAATGAATCTTAAGTTATATAAATGAACTAATGAATATATTTCTTAGGTGTAGTACTGGAAATTTTAGTTGTGAGGATTAATTATATCTTAGGATGATAGCGTTATGAAAACTAATGTGGCTAGAATGGAAGGGAGGGTATAATAGATTTAAACATTAACTTCATTAGATAATCCCATCTACTAAAGGTTACTTTCAAGAGTAGTTAGTGATCTCTATCACCTAACATGTAATTTGGACATGAAGAGAACACATTCTTCTTAATACACACATGATAACCAATTCTACAAGGGGACCACTTACTACAGATAATGTTTGATCAAGTCATTTTTAACTAATGATTTCACGATGATGCCACTAAACATACAAGTTATGGCAGTAACTCAACTAGGGATCTTATTTAGTAAGATGGAAATACATTACACATACATACATTTTTCAATAACTTATATAAATTACAGTAATAAACAATGTATTACACCATGCATTTTTGTCATATCACTTCCATCCTGCAAAACCGTGTGAGCATGAAATTAGCTACAAATAGTTGGCATGACATCCACCCAAATCTAGCATAATTAACAGTTTTAGTTTCTCATTTACATGATAACATTAATCATTTGTATTCAAAAAGAGGAGGTTAAAGAAACATATTTATTTCATTTTAGTTCACCTCATTTCGTAACCTATGTGAGAGAAAGAAATAGGGATGAGAGAGAAAAACTATTTTTCCAAAAGTTTAAATTCACATAACAGTCACACAATAGATTTTCAAGAAGTTATTTACAATTAACAATTTTCCATGATGGTTTGGCAACCCAACAGGGGTCCTACAACTTTCTCTTCAAGTTTTCCTACTAGTTACAAAAACGTTCAATTTAGGCTTGGAGGTGAAGAACCCACTTTCAAACGTTGTCCTATGATGAACAAACACACCATGGATAGGTTTCTACATGTCCTAATATACACCAATAATTCATAGGAACTGATAGGATTCAAAACTTTCAAACAGTTTATGATTGACAGCCAGTTTTCTGAGGCCATCAGTCGTAATTGACCTAGCTGTAAATGATCAAAAGTTAGATTGAGGGCTCAAAAAATCACTTCCAAAACTAGTGTTCAATGGAAGAATGCGCAACAATAAATTTCATACAAGTTCACTTATATATGGGAAATTAATGAGAGTTGACGGGACTGAGAACCGAAAAATGGGTTTCAAACGGCGATGGGTTTTATTGGAGCCTACGATTGTAATTGGTCCTGTTTGACCTAGTCAAAAATGTAACTGGAGGCCTACAAAATTCTTTTTCCCAACTAATAAGGAATGTGATTTTCCTGAACCGAAGGTTCTAGGAAATTTTCTAGTAAAAATTCTATAGGTTTGTGAAGGTAGAAAAACATTCCGTGGTTCAGGGACCAAAAGGTGGGTAAAAACGAAATCCAACTTTTAAGTTTTGGCCGCTCCTTAAAAGTACAAAATGGAGTAACATGGCTCCTAGAGAAGCGATTAAGATAGCACAAATGGTCAAAAAGTTTCATGTTAATGCTTGATACGACTCACTAGATAACAAGGAACACATACGACACTTGACATCCTTTTTACGGGGCTCAGAGTCTTGTTTTGTGAGTCTTGGAAATTGCATTTTTTCTAACTTTACAAGATATGAAAATGGGTTGTTTGATTTGACGACCTTATCTAACTCTTTCCAAAACCACTAGATACGATCATCTAATTTGGATATTCTAGTATCATTGTATAAGGTTAAGGTAATGATCACAATTAAGGTTTAAATTATAAATTGACTTCAAAAATTACAAGGTGCAATTTTATTTGCTTAAACTATTTAAATTTGATTACATATCCATTTATAATATTATCCAATGGTTTAATGATATTATTATATTACAAATGAAGGATAAAATTATTAAATTCATGAAATGAAAAACGTAAGGAGACCATACCTTTCCATGAACGATGCAGTGAAAGAGGGGCTTCACGCAGGTCCACCAGCATTTCATAAGACTCCAAAACTCCTTTAGGCATTCCATCAAGTAGTTCAATTTTTTTCCTAGGCTCTCATCCATTCAACCGTCTAACAAGAAATCAATTGATAATACCCATGTCATTTTTTGCTAGTTGGAAAGAGATGATGTAAATTATGGAGGCAACATTTTTGAGAAGCATTACATCTAATAGTTCGCTGCCACACAAAATTCTAGGTTGGTGGGAAATGACATAACCCACATCATGTTTAGTTAAGCCAAATGTTTATAACAGGTCAATTTTAGGCTTCAACTGACCATCTACCATGGACACAAGCAAAAATAGGTCTTTGAGAATGGTTTTCCTTACATAGTCAAGAGTTAACTCAAATTCTTTGAAGAATTGAACTATCTGATGTGCTTTTTCAATGGAGGTGCATCTAAAAAGAGAGGAATCCTTGGTCATTATAATTAGTAGGGGCAAGATGGAGAGCTCACATTCCTTCATTAAGAATCACTTCATGGCATTGTGTCGACACTCTCTCTTTTCCTTTACTCCCTATGTGGAAAGGGATATGGAATTGCATGATACTCTTGGTGAACATTTAGAGAAAGACATGCATTGTGGTGGGTATCTGAGTGGGAAAAGAATAAATTCAAGAAATTTCAAATCCATTGTATGGGATGTAAAATGGAAGTAGATTTAGACTAGGAATAAAATGAATCAGATGATGCTTGATCTTGACTAAATGGAGAACCCCATCTGTATGTATTAAAGTGAGAGGCACCAGACTAGGTGAAACAAATATGATAAGGGTAATTTGGTATACAGTAACATAGGCCATTCAAGTACCACATCCCTCATGTCATTCATTGAAGCTTAGGTTATGTAATCTAGTTGTGCCCAAATAGCAAGTACTCCTCTATTTTGATGCTTTGATGGACGTCCATAGCCTGCTCTAGAGCTCACATTTTGGCACAGGATGGTAGTGCGTAGGTGAATGTAGAGTGATCAAGTTGGAGAACCTTCTTTTTACATAGGTGAAATAGTGTGACTGTCTGATGAGGAAACCCAAGTATTTTTTACACATCCGTAGTTATGGGCATCCAAAAAAACCCCTTAGTTTTGGCATTATATCATGCAGTTCACATGGATAGAAATGTTCCTCTCAAAATTCATCTTCTTTTCTAAATACAACAAACAAAATAACAGTAGACAAAAAGTTTCTTTTCATCTTGGAGATCATGTAACTTGCTTCAGCGCAGACACCTATGCCAATAATCAATTTTTACATTGTAAAATGAGGGATATTGGGTTATAGATTATCTCCGTGTGTAGGACTGGTTTGACCCATAATGGTATTGATTAATGGATGGCTATAAGGTTTTTGATGAGATCTCTTGATCATCACAATTCCTTGCAACGTATTGCCTTCTCTATAACTATCCACATACTGTTAATTTTGCAACATTAACCTATGTTATACCATTTTTAACTCCTTTGCATCTCGGATAGAGTGCTTGTGTTGTCAAGCAAGGAAAATGAAAAATCTGAAAGTTGTTCAAGATTTATCATTGCTCCCATGCCCTACTACATGCTGACAGATGTGGCCCTCCTTTAACACACCAAGCCTTCCATTACTCCCCAATAGCCACTCACCCACCAGCACTTCACTTCCCACATTTTTAAAAATTGTTTTATATAGCTGACACTACAAATTTCTTAACATTGTTTCAATTTTATGGATAAATTTGCACTTAGATGGGGGGGCCTTTGATTGGAAAATTTATTGTTCCTTTCTAACTAGATATTTCATTAGATATTAAGATTAGGGTGAGAATCCCTGATTTGTATTAACTTTTTAGACACCCAGGCTTCATCTTGATCTTCCCAAAGGAGTTCAGTTACATTGATTACAAAATTGAATGGAATAAAATTATTTTTGTTAATTGTCTATTGTTTTTCCTTTCGTACATATGTTTATATTGTAATGCCCCATTGGGCATCAACTACCGTTTCTGCCACCTGCCCTCCACTGCCACCTTGGCTGACCAGGTCCTTCGCTAGTCTTGTTTTGCATGTGGATGACATTAGTCACCTCTTAACCACCCAACTTGCCAACTGTACTCCATCGCTTTTTTTTCTACCTTGCGTGAGAAGGATGGAGTCGGTGGAGGCCTGTTTTATTCACCTAGATCTTGTTTTGATCCTTTCATTCAATGCATGGGCGCAGTATGGTTGACATGATGGCTAGATGGAGCTTCAAGCCAGTGAAGCAGGCATGTATGAGGTGTTTTCTTCCTGATTCCTCCTGGGCGTGTCCTTTTTTTGTCTTCCCTAGCCGCAATGAAACCTCCTCATGCCTTATACAGGTGCGCAAATCCTGGACATGGTTTTTTTGTTGTTTCTGGATGCGTTTGGGGGAGAAAGGCACGTTATTTCCCTTTTCTGGCCGTGCATAGCTACCAGTGAGTGAGGTAGGCGTGTTTCCTCAATTTTCTTGGGTGTTGCGAGGTGTATTCTTGCCGGATATCCACAGTAGCGGCCTGCATCAGTGTTCAGCCAGGTGGCAGGCATGTTGCAGAATGGCAGAAGCCTTTGTGAGCACTCCTAGCAAGCAGGTTGTCCATCTATGTGTTTTCTGTTCTGTATCAGGTGCATCCTCAGATTTGGGTTTTCACCTTCAAGATATGTTTCTCAAAATCGACTAAGTGACAGTGAGAGTGTTACCAGGAGACTAGATGAAGTTTATAACAAGGATTCTCTATTAAATCCTTTTCTGCTTATTTTTCGATGTAACCCATGGAAGAGGATCTCATAAAGGCGGATCTGTTTCTTACCAAAGTTACGCAGGGAAAGGAATGACACCCAAAGCTTAGCTTGCAACATATAAGGTATGCTGGATGTCTAGTTGCTATGTTTCTGACATACTTTCTATGTTGGATACTATTGTTGAAGATGGTGTGGGTGCCTTTGGGGCTGGTGAGGGGTGTGTTTGTGTCTTCTTCTATAGGAAACGAGGGTCCTGGGGAGCTGTCTATTACCAATCTTTCACCATGGGTGACAACAGTTGAGGCGAGGACTTTAGACAGGGATTTTCCCTGCAAACATTATTTTGAGTAATGGGAAAATCGTCAGGGGAGTGTCTTTGTACAGTGGAAAGGCGTTGGGGTCTGTTTTAGTGCCCTTGATCTATGCTAGAGACATCTCTGTTGGAATTATCACACCTACAAGCTACAACTGAAATGTTTGCACCAAGAGTTTGATGTTGTCCTCAAATCTGATGAAGGAAAAGGTTTATATATCACTACGGTAGATGCCTTTCAGAGCCAGGAGTGTGATGTAATCATTATGTCTTGTGTCCGAGCTTCAAATCATCGGACTTGCCTTGTATTGGATGCCTGCGTTAAGTATGGTGTGAGGAGACTTATATATACAAGCACATATAATGTTGTGTATGTGGGAAAGGAGATTGTCAATGGCAATGAAGCATTGCGATATTTTCTCTGGAGGATCATGTTGACCCCTATGGGCATAGTAAAGCTTTAGCTGAACAATTAGTCCTAAAAAGTAATGGTAGATCGTTGAAGTATGTTACCAGTAGCATCAATGCAATTGTTTGGTGATTCAGTTGTCTGTCCTTGCGGTTGACAATAATATGAAAATGATTATTAGTATAGTCAATAGAGAAATATTTTGAGACATATATGCAGCCCAAGTGACATTATGTACAACATATCTCTTATATTACAAGCTGAAGTATGTTCATCTATTCTACCAACCTAAGATTGGATGTCAGGGGTGCAAGATTATATTCCATCTTGTGAGTGCGTGCATGGCCAACAATTTTTCACCATTGAGCTCCCTCATGGCTCTTCTTTATATGGCACTAGAGAAGGTAGTGGTTCCCTCGAGCAAACATGCAAGCGTGTCTTTACGTGGAACACTGATGTTTGGGGTTATGGTGATAGTACGACATCTGTATATCAGTCCCACCCATGGGTGTTGGTTGTTTTTCCAAATGGGGAAGCTTATGGGATTCTAGCTGACACTACGAGGCGGTGTGAGGTGGATTTGTGAAAGGAATCAACTATTAAATTTTCTACCCCATCAGTCTATCCAGTTATCACATTTGGCCCATTGACATCGCTAGCAGCAGTACTCACATCCTTGTCTCATGCTATTGTTTTTATGTTGGCCCGTGTGGAGTCTGTATGACCTGTTGAAGCTGGAGAAACAGGAAAGATATTTCTACTATTATATTTACAATTACTGTGAAATCAAACCGTTTTTTCCTTGCATTGATTTGTTAGTTGGATGTCATGATGGGAGATTTCCCTTTTCTGCTGGTCTCTTCTTGTTTTTTCTTTTATCATTGTCAGTATGTTGGTCAAAAGGATGCGTGTGCTTTCTCCTCTGGGTGTTGTGTTTCTCTTGCTTGAGTGATAGACCTTCGTCTGTCGGTTTATGTATTATTCTTCTCTGTGATTGAGTTGTAAGTTATTATGTTGATCAACTAGTGTTTTCGATATTATGGAAGTAAGTTACGATAACTATGAAGCTCCTCCCTAGCACCCAATTTGTCTTTTGACTTTTTTTGTTAGTCCTTTCAAAAGTCCCTTTGATAACCTTTTGGCATCGAGAAAGAAAGGTTGTAGGATTGTGTGAGCAATGCGTGGGCTAGCTAGCTTAGAGTTTTGGTATTAAAACTGGTAGAATGAAAAGGTTTGTGTGCAATGTGTTTTGTCGTCTCATGTGTTTAGACTCTTATACTATCTTTCATCTTGTTTCTAGGCTTTTAAGGCCATCCTCAAGAAGTACCTTAACCATCCCTATAAACTTGAACCATAACTAGCTTTTCGGATCAACTAACCTGGAAGTTTCATTGTGTGAATCCAGTACCTTGTTGACACTAGAATAGTTTGGTCTAATCCCCCTCTCAAAATTATTGCTGATGGCGCTCTTCTATTTTTTCTAACTTGCATTATTTTCTCCCTTGTAATGTTAACGCTATTAATTAATATTGGTCAGTTTTTATGCACGTAATTACCGTAATAGTTTGTGATGGAAATTTCCTTAAATGTGATTAATCTCTGGGAAAAAAAAAAACTCAGCTTTCATTTGATAATCTTATGGATTCATAGCGGAAGGTTTTGTTTTGATAATGTCACTTAGAAATTATGTTTGTATCTATTGTGCAACGGTTGACTGTGTTACCAAGGTTTGCCTTAAAATATGGTTGTTTTGGGAAATGAGTAATTTATTTTAAATTAACCAAACATTAGTATTGTAGTGGAGGTTTGCAAATCTTTAGTGTTATAAAAAATTTTGATGACATTATTGTATACTCTTGTGTGAAAAAACTCCCTTCTTCTCTCGCATGCTTGCTACTAGCCTGTAAGACTTTGACCCTTCTTGGATGATTGGAAAATCTTGTAGTTAATGGTCAAAACTTGTATACCTTGCCTTTGCTTCAAAACTTATGTTGTGTGTATACGCTATTTGATTTCCGGTTTGAAACTCAATTATACATGGCTTTTTGTGTTAATTTCTGAAACCCTTGGTTCCCCTTTCTTGGGCCGATCAACTCTTGTTCTTTTAGAAATATATTATTTTAGCCTAGATGCGTTTGGTACCTTTGATAAATTTCTAGATGGTTGGTATTTATATCAAATCTCAATCTTGTATTTATTGTTTAATTACTTACTTGATGGGAATTATGTTTTTGCTAGATTGGTTATTTTCTTCTTATAGGGCCAAGGACCATTCTCATACGAGTGTTACTTTCGTTGCTTTTTCTCCTAACTGAAGTACAAGGTCTTCTCCTTCTTTGATTGGCATGTTATAGATTTTATTATATCTTGATGTGTTGATAGTGTTTAGAGGTTTAACCTTTTTCTTGTGTTAAAGTGCTTCCTTTTGTGGTATTGTTAGATAATAGTTATGGTGGTTTTGTGTAGCCTTATCTTGCTCAGTTCTCACGAACTGACTCTTGTGGAAAATTTGTTGCAGATGGATTTTGTGGGTAGATGAGGGATAGGCTTGTAGATTTTTACATCAACCCCAGTTGAGAAGTTCTTTTGCATGAATCCTTTTTATATTGTTCAACTATTGTTTACATACAGTGGAAAATGTAGGAGAGGATCATGGTCTTAGTATAATGTATTTGTGGACTTTGTCATCTTAACTTTGGACACCTTGGTTTGTTTGACCATCATTGAAAATATTAAAATATTGGTTACTGCTTGTTGAGTGACCTTATTGGATTATCGGTATTTTAAGTGTGGATGTAACCTTGTTTTGTTCTGGTCAATGAGTATTATTAAACTCTACCCTTGAAAATAAATGTTGAGTAAATATTGCTTGACTTATTAATAATGCGACATAAGTAAAATAACGTGGGTTGTTTAACACTTATAAAAGTTGAACTAAAAGTTATATTTAAATAAATTAATGTAGAAGTTACCAACTTGAGAGCAAGGAATTATTTAAAGAAATCATAGGCGAGACTATCATTGTGAATAAGAATTATATAACATGATAACCCTAGCTCCTCTAGTGAACTTTATTCCTTTTATGGTGAAATTTGTAAATTGACCCTAAGGTGAAATAAACTGTTAGTTGTTAGAAGATGATAAGATTTAATAAGCAGGAGGAAACAATTTTGAAACCACGCAATCTAGCTCTTAGCCATTGGATGGTAAATTGTTTTATTCTTATAAAACTCATTTAGGTAAACCCTAACTAAAGTCTTTAAAAATTCTGGTTAAGTTTTCAAGTTTCAATTATATCTTGGTAATAGCTAATGAGGTCTTGAAGATGTTTTCAACTCAACCTTCTCCCTCTAACCTTTTCCCAAAGTGCCTTGTCTTTCTTCTCTTAAGTATGTTAAACGCAAAACCATGTTGTCTTGTGGGAAAGAACGAATCTTAGTAGCGTTAGTGGTGAGCAGATGGCCTTGTGGAATTTAAATACTCCTTTTTCTTGATAAACGAAGTAAGAAAATAAATATCATAATAGAGAAGATTTAAAGATAATTACTCAGTGTCAAAGGAATAAACTTGGCTTGGCAAGTTGAATTATATGAATCATATCTTGAGCCTCCTTGAAAATGTAAGCTAAGAATTGCAAGGTGTCATTTTAAAATAAATAACCCTCAAGAATACTCCATTGTGGTTGGCCCTAACTGTAAGTGTGTTCTGTGATTGGACTTCTATGTTGTCTTGTCAAAAAGAAAAGAAAAAAATCTATTGTCCTTGATAGGTGTGAACGTTTCCGTGCTGCCTTTATGGCCATCCTTGTATCAAGTTGTTCACAGTGTTAGTTGTATCCTTGCTGATGACATGTTGCATCATGTTATGTGTCAAGCAAGTCAAAAAAAAATTATCCTGTCTTTTACTGTGTTGTTCGTGTGTAGAATTTTCGGGTCGTTACACTTGGTATCAGAGCGTAGGTTCATACTCTTGAACCTATGGGCCAGATTGGTGTTGTATGGTGGTGTTACATGATGTTGTTTCATGGAGATGATGGTAGTGCATGATGATGATTTATATTGGAAGAGTAATGTGCTTTAAGCATGATGTGATTATTGTCGTAATTGTGATATTGTGAACACATGTGATGTGTATGTCACCTTGTGCGTGTTTGTGATCATGTTGATATGTTGGGGATGGGAGTATTATCTCTCCTTCTTGTGGATTCTGTGAAAATTTCACGTGTGAATTACTGTTTGTGATGTGTGAAAAGAATTATAATGTGGATGACGTAGTGTTGGAGCATTGTGGTATATTTTGGTATGTAGGTGTATCAATGTGTTGTATGACTAGATTGATGTTAAAAGAAATGAGTTATATCATGATGTTTTTACCATGTTTTGAAGAGATGTATGTATCACCTTGTTATGTAGCAAAGGATGTTATGTTGTGGTGTTACTATGTTCATCGTATGTATGATTTGTACAAATATGTAATGCTTCATGTTGTGATTTTGGGTCATACGGTGAGTGTATGAACCCTATCGTATGGTGATTGCACTTTGGGTGCAGAATGTGGTAAAGTGATGTGTTACACTCAGTGAATGTATGATCGTGATCTACCTGGTATATGCACCTTATGTAAGACGTTATGGTAGATATGTGTGTGCCGCCATTACGATTAGTGATGTTGTTGTATGTTATGTTGTGAACCTTACGCTAACCGACCCTGAGGGAAATCGGTAGAAGTGTATGTTGAGAGTGAGGAATGGTGTACCATGGGTCAATAACTTGAGCCAAAATTCGGTTTAGTAGATAACAACCTGTGATTCTTTCCTCTCTCCCTATGTGGTTGTATGTATGCAACCTAAGTACAACTATGACTATGTTTAGCCTTGTCGAAGTGGTGGCGGGATGATTCAGATGGAGGTGATGACAGTTGTATTATTGATATGTATTTACGAGCTGAGGCTCGATGTTCTGAGTGCTAGCAACTCGTTGAGTACCCCTTGGTGGCTAGATAAGGCCACACAGTTATCGTAATGTGACATCATTATAAGTTGATTTTATTCATAAATTGAGCTTTTTACTTTATTTGTAAGGACCAGAAGCTTTTCTTGATTTCCATGCTTTACAATTTTGGGCATTTCCTTGGTTTTTGGCACTAACATGGGGATTTTGATACTAACTATGGCTATTTGGCCATTTATTTTGCTTGATTTTGGGTCTTCTTTTAAATTTGGAATTTTTACCGCCTTGCCCAAGGCTTATACTTTACCACTTGGCACTTTGATTGGATTGTTGTGTTGGTTCTATTGTCGTGATGTGTGGAATAGGGTCATGGGATGCACCATGAAATGGTTGGACCTATGGACCTGCTTTGTTGTATAGTGGTACGCCCCAAGGAGTTACAGATAACTAGCGGGTTGTTGAACCACGCGTTATTATGTCACTTGGGTTAGGAGTGTTGGAACTCTATGTGTCTTAGGCCATAGGGTCAACCGGCCTCCTTGAGGGAGGCATAAGAGACTTGAGGGAGGCATAAGAGTTTGAGGGATGCATAAGAAACTTGAGGGAGGCATAAGAGACTTGAGGGAGGCATAAGAGCTTGAGGGAGGCATAAGAGTTTGAGGGAGGCATATGATATTTGTGTGTATGGTTGATGTTTTGGGATATATGTTGAGTTATTGTGATGTTTTGGTAGTGGTATTTTGATGTATGTGTTACTCATGTCATATGGATACGTGTTGTGATGTTGTGGATATGTCATTGATTCCCTTGTGAACACTATGTACCTGTAGCATGGTTTGGTGTTATGTGAATTTTTTCATTGATGCAAATTGAGGAAATGTCTGGTGGATTATAGTACTCTTTTGTTCAAGTATTTAATATGTCAGTCATAGATGTGTGACGTGTACTATGTTATGTGGACTGTGCCTATTCTATTCCATATTTGAGTAACCTTTTGTGGTGTAATACAATCTTGGAGTATATACTTGTGTGCTTGTGAATCTGTAGTGTCTTTTTGAACCTGATAGGGTGTTGTGTTAGCAGTTCATGTTGGGCACCCACAATAAGGAATAAACCAAAACTCCTCCACAATGAAATTTTGAAGAAATTAAACTAAGAATAATGTTAATGGAAAGAGACTAATGAAAATAATAAATAAGAAGGAACTGCCAATCTTCACAGAACCTTGAAAGTTAAAATTTCTACCAAATGTTCCTAAGGCTACTTTTTGACCGTGCTTTAATCAGCTAAATTTTAAACCATAGGGTGTGGTTGCTTGTTTATCTATTCCTTGTTGTGTACCATTTCCTTTCCGCTGTGTTATGTTGCATCGAGGACGATGCTTTCTTAAGGGGAGGCGAATGTAATGCCCCGTTAGGCATCGATTGTCGTTTTTACCACCTGCCCTCCACTGCCACCTTGGCCGACCAGGTCCTTCGCTGGTCTTGTTTTGCATGTGGATGACATTAGTCACCTCCCAACCACCCAACCTACTGACTATACTCCATCGCGTTTTTTTCTACCTTGCGTGAGAAGGATGGAGTCGGTGGAGGCCTGTTTTCTTCACCTAGATCTTGTTTTGTTCCTTTCATTCAATGCATAGGTGTAGTCTGGTTGACATGATGGCTAGATGGAGCTTCAAGCCAGTGAAGCAGGCGTGTATGAGGCATTTTCTTCCTGATTCCTCCTGGGCGCGTCCTTTTTTTGTCTTCCCTGGCCGCAATGAAACCTCCTCACGCCTTATGCTGGTGCACAGATCCTGGACATGGTTTTTTTGTTGTTTCTGGATGCGTTTGGGGGAGAAAGGCACATTTTTTCCCTTTGTTGGCAACGCACAGCTACCAACTAGTGAGGTAGGCATGTTTCCTCCATTTTCTTGGGTGCTGCGAGGTGTATTCTTGTCAGATATCCACAGTAGTGGCCCGCATCAGTGTTCAGCCAGGTGGCAGTCATGTTGCAGAATGGCCGAAGCCTTTGTGAGCGCTCCCAACAAGTAGGTTGTCCATCTATGTGTTTTCTGTTTTGTATCAGGTGCATCCTTAGATTCGGGTCTTCCCCTTCAAGATATGTTTCTCAAAATCGACTAAGTGATAGTGAGAGTGTTACCAGGAGACCAGATGAAGTTTATTGCAAGGATTCTCTATTGAAACCTTTTCTGCTTGTTTTTCAATGTAACCCATGGAAGAGGATATCATAGAGGCGGATCTGTTTCTTATCAAAGTTGCGTAGGGAAAGGAATGGCACCCAAAGCTCAGCTTGCAACATATAAGGTATGCTGGATGTCTGGTTGCTATGTTTCTAACATACTTTCTGCATTGGATACTACTGTTGAAGATGGTGTGGGTGCCTTTGGGGATGGTGAGGGGTGTGTTTGTGTCTTCTTCTGCAGGAAGCGAGGGTCCTGGGGAGTTGTCTGCTACCAATCTTTCACCATGGGTGACAACAGTTGAGGCGGGGACTTTAGACAGGGATTTTCCCTACAAACATTATTTTGGGTAATGGGAAAATCGTCAGGGGAGTGTCTTTGTATAGTGGAAAGGCATTGGGGTCTGTTTTAGTGCCCTTGATCTATACTGGAGACATCTCTGTTGGAATTATCACACCTACAAGCTACAACTGATTTGTTTGCACCGAGAGTTTGATGTTGTCCTCAAATATGATGAATGAAAAGGTTTATATATCACTACGGTAGATGCATTTCAGAGCCAGGAGTGTGATGTAATCATTATGTCTTGTGTCCGAGCTTCAAATCATGGGACTTGCCTTGTATTGGATGCTTGCGTTAAGTATGGTGTGAGGAGACTTATATATACAAGCACATATAATGTTGTGTATGTGGGAAAGGAGATTGTTAATGGCAATGAAGCATTGCGATGTTTTCTCTGGAGGATCATGTTGACCCCTATGGGCATAGTAAAGCTTTGGCTGAACAGTTAGTCCTCAAAAGTAATGGTAGATTGTTGAAGTATGTTACCAGCAGCATCAATGCAATTGTTTGGTGATTCAGTTGTCTGTCCTTGCAGTTGACAATAATATGAAAATGATTATTAGTAAAGTCAATAGAGAAATATTTTGAGACATATATGTAGCCCAGGTGACATTATGTACAACATATCTCCTCTATTACAAGATGAAGTATGTTCATCTATTCTACCAACCTAAGATTGGATGTCGGGGGTGCCAGATTATATTACATCTTGTGAGTGCGTGCATGGCCAACAAGTTGTCACCATTGAGCTCCCTCATGGCTCTTCTTTATATGGCACTAGAGAAGGTAGTGGTTCCCTCGAGCGAACAGGCAAGCGTGTCTTTACGTGGAACACTGATGCTTGGGGTTATGGTGATAGTACGACATCTGTATATCAGTCCCACCCATGGGTGTTGGTTGTTTTTCCAAATGGGGAAGCTTATGGGATTCTAGCTGACGCTACGAGGCGGTGTGAGGTGGATTTGTGAAAGGACTCAACTGTTAAATTTTCTGCCCCATCAGTCTATCCAGTTATCACATTTGGCCCATTGACATCACCAGCAGCAGTACTCACATCCTTGTCTCATGCTATTGTTTTTATGTTGGCCCGTGTGGAGTCTGTACGACCTGTTGAAGGTGGAGAAATAGGTAAGATATTTCTACACCTTTCAACTGATATTATATTTACAATTATTGTGAAATTGAACCATTTTTTCCTTGCATTGATTTGTCAGTTGGATGTCATGATGGGAGATTTCCCTTTTCTGCTGGTCTCTTCTTGTTTTTGCTTTTATCGTTGTCAGTATGTTGGTCAAAAGGATGCGTGTGCTTTCTCCTCAGGGTGCTATGTTTCTCTCGCTCGAGTGATAGACCTTCGTCTGTCGGTTTATGTATTATTCTTCTCTGTGATTGAGTTGCAAGTTATTATGTTGATCAAACTAGTATTTTCGTTATCATGGAAGTAAGTTTACGATAACTATGAAACTCCCCCCTAGCACCCAAGTTTGTTTTTTGACGTTTTTTTTTTTGTTAGCTCCTTCTGCAAGTCCCTTTGATAAACTTGTTTGCATCGAGAAAGAAAGAGGTTGTAGGGGTAGTGTGATCAATGCTTGGGCTAGCCAGCTTAGAGTTTCGGTATTAAAACTTTTAGAATGAAAAGGTTTGTGTGCAATGTGTTTTCCGTCGTCGCATGTGTTTAGACTCTTATATTATCTTTCATCTTGTTTCTAGGCTTTTAAGGCCATCCTCAAGAAGTACCTTGACCATCCCTATCAACTTGAACCATAACTAGCTTTTCGGATCAACTAAGCTCGAGGTTTCATTGTGCGAATCCAGTACCTCGTTGACACTAGAATAGTTTTGGTCTAATCCCCCTCTTTGAATTATTGTTGATGGTGCTCTTCTATTTTTCCTAACTTGCATTATTTTCTCCTTTGTAGTGTTAACGCTATTAATTAATATTGGTCGGTTTTTATGCACGTAATTACCTTAATAGTTTGTGATGGAAATTTCCTTAAATATGATTAATCTTCAGAAAAAAAAAACTCATCTTTCATTTGATAGTCTTATGGATTCATAGCAGAAGGTTTTGTTTTGATAATGTCACTTAGAAATTATGTTTGTATCTATTGTGCGACGGTTGACTGTGTTACCAACGGTTGCCTTAAAATATTTTTGTTTTGGGATATAGAGTAATTTATTTTAAATTAACCAAACATTATTATTGTTGTGGAGGTTTGCAAATCTTTAGTGTTATAAAATTTGTTGATGACATTTTTGTATACTCTTGTTTGATGGAACTCCCTTCTTCTCTCGTGTGTTTGCTACTAGCCTATAAGGCATTAGAACCTTCTTGAATGATTGGAAAATCTCTAGGAGTTAATGGTCAAAATTAGTATACCTTGCCTTCGCTTCAAAACTTATGTTGTGTGTATACTCTATTTGATTTCCGGTTTGAAACTCAATTATACATGGCTTTTTGTGTTAATTTCTGAAACCCTTGGTTCCCCTTTCTTGGGCCGATCAACTCTTGTTCTTATAGAAATATATTATTTTAGCCTATGCGTTTGGTACCTTTGATAAATTTATAGATGGTTGGTATTTATATCAAATCTCAATCTTGTAATTATTGTTTAATTACTTACTTGATGGGAATTATGTTTTTGCTAGATTGGTTATTTTCTTCTTATAGGGCCAAGGGCCATTCTCATACGAGTGTTACTTTCGTTGCTTTTGCTCCTAACTGAAGTACAAGGTCTTCTCCTTCTTTGATTGGCATGTTATAGATTTTATTATATCTTGATGTGTTGATAGTGTTTAGAGGTTTAACCCTTTTCTTGTGTTAAAGTGCTTCCTTTTGTGGTATTGTTAGATAATAGTTATGGTGGTTTTGTGTAGCCTTATCTTGCTTAGTTCTCACGAACTGACTCTTGTGGAAAATTTGTTGCAGATGGATTTTGTGGGTAGATGAGGGACAGACTTGTAGATTTTTACATCAACCCCAATTGAGAAGTTATTTTGCATGAATCCTTTTTATATTGTTCAACTATTGTTTACATACAGTGGAAAATTTATGAGAGGATCATGGTCTTAGTATAATGTATTTGTGGACTTTGTCATCTTAACTTTGGACACCTTGGTTTGTTTGACCATCATTGAAAATATTAAAATATTTGTTACTGCTTGTTGAGTGACCTTATTGGATTATCGGTATTTTAAGTGTGGATGTAACCTTGTTTTGTTCTGGTCAATGAGTGTTATTAAACTCTACCCTTGAAAATAAATGTTGAGTAAATCTTGCTTGACTTATTAATAATGCGACATAAGTAAAATAACGTGGGTTGTTTAACACTTATAAAAGTTGAACTAAAAGTTATATTTAAATAAATTAACATAGAAGTTACCAACTTGAGAGCAAGGAATTCTTTAAAGAAATCATAGGTGAGACTATCATTGTGAATAAGAATTATATAACATGATAACCCTAGCTCCTCTAGTGAACTTTATTCCTTTTATGGTGAAATTTGTAAATTGACCCTAAGGTGAAATGAACTGTTAGTTGTTAGAAGATGATAAGATTTAATAAGCATGAGGAAACAATTTTGAAACCACGCAATCTAGCTCTTAGCCATTGGATGGTAAATTGTTTTATTCTTATAAAACTCATTTAGGTAAACCCTAACTAAAGTCTTTAAAAATTCTGGTTAAGTTTTCAAGTTTCAATTATATCTTGGTAATAGCTAATGAGGTCTTGAAGATGTTTTCAACTCAACCTTCTCCCTCTAACCTTTTTCCAAAGTGCCTTGTCTTTCTTCTCTTAAGTATGTTAAATGTAAAACCATGTTGTCTTGTGGGCAAGAACGAATCTTAGTAGCGTTAGTGGTGAGCAGATGGCCTTGTGGAATTTAAATACTCCTTTTTCTTGATAAAATAATTAATCAAATAAATGTCATAATAGAGAAGATTTAAAGATAATTACTTAGTGTCAAAGGAATAAACTTGGCTTGGCAAGTTGAATTATACGAATCATATCTTGAGCCTCCTTGAAAATGTAAGCTAAGAATTGCAAGATGTCCTTTTAAAATAAATAACCCTCAAGAATATTCCATTGTGGTTGGCCCTAACTGTAAGTGTGTTCTGTGATTGGACTTCTATGTTGTCTTGTCAAAAAGAAAAGAAAAAAATCTATTATCCTTGATAGGTGTGAACGTTTCCGTGATGCATTTATGGCCATCCTTGTATCAAGTTGTTCACAGTGTTAGTTGTATCCTTGCTGACGACATGTTGTGTCATGTTATGTGTCAAGCAAGTCAAAAAAAAATTATCCTGTCTTTTACTGTGTTGTTCGTGTGTAGAATTTTCGGGTCGTTACATATATGTCATAAATTTTTTTACACAACTAGCACGTTTTTTGTCTCATCATCTGGTTTAGATAGTAAATTTACATGTGTACATTATGATAGTTTCTTTTGGGTTGCTACTTTTGAATTGGTTTCCATATATTTGCAACATTCAAAGAGGTTGCATGTAAATTTATCACTGTTAAGTATATGGGGGGAAGTGAGAACAACAATATTATATCAAAGTAATGATTCTACCTTTTTCCCTCCATTTGCCAAATAATCTTCAAATTGGTTCTATTTCCTTCTAATATGTGATAGTGATTAATAGTGATTAATATCATTAAGATGAATTATTCATGTAAAAAGGAGGAGATATTACAAATCTCAAGGAATTTTTTTATTAGGGAGCTTCATATGTATCTACACTTCAAGAGGAGGAAAATTTGAGTTCATTCATGACTTTGTCAAGAATTCTTCAGATATCTTTGCTTGAAATTACAAGGATTTAAGAGTTTGCAACCCAAGGTTATGCACAACACACTATCGAACTGGATCTAAGATCCTAAGCCTAATTCAAACATAAGCACATGGCCAGTAAATCCCTCATGGCATTCAACTCTCATGCTTCCAGAGTCGTGCAACAAGTCAATTGAGACCAGCATCATCTTCCCTATCAAGCATTTATTATGTTGAAATTGACAAACTTGTGATCAGAGATAGGTCAAGTAAATTTAATAGTAATGAGCGTACTAAATCAGATTGTAAAATAAGTGGAATTTCATGATCTGAATAGAGCATCACTCAAGGATCATTATCCATTTTCCATCATACCATGAAACATGAACCTTACAAGTTGTAGCTGGCTCTGAGATTTGAATTGAATAAAATTTTCCTGGAATCCGTAACCTAATATGAATAACAAAAACAAAAGCATAACTACTTTTTCATAGTGCCCTAACCCTGCAAAATCAAGCCTATATTCTATTAGAATCAGGTTCTCCAAACAAAACTGAAAAATAAATGAGGGGATTTGAAAATCATTGCTAAAATTTCAAAATGCCTACAAGATCAGCCTTAAAAATACCCTTTCCATATCTATGTATTTGTAACAACAATTGTATTCCTTGCAAAATCTATTGATGTTGCACTAATCTCTGGCATGCCAAGTCAAAATCAAATAAGAAAAGGAAATCACTATTTCATTCCTCACTAACCTGAATAGAAAAATGAAAAAACCATCAAGGTGTTATAAAAACTCTTACCAATTCTTCCAACACATGATAACATATCACCATTCAAAAAATTAAAATATGAGAGGAAAGAGGATGGTCGACAAGTGTTTGAAAAAATGCCTTCAATCAGAAAGCTAGAAATTTTTGGTTCTGCAGAAAGATAAAAGTTTGAATGGCTTCCATTGTCTTTTGTTAGCTTGAAATTATCATATTTTTTGAGGAGAAATTTTACATATCCTAATTATACACCGATCCTTGTCGATAAAATAAAAAAATTCAAAATGTTGAAAAATCTAAAATGATGATAATCCAGAATAATACAGATCTCAACCTTCACTAAAATTATGAATTCCAAATCTGAAATCTGTGCTCATAATTTTTAATTTGAAATCTCTCCTCATAAATTTAAATCTGAATCTATGCTCGTAATTTTTAATTAGAAATTTGTGCACATAATTTTTAATCTGAAATCTGAGCTCACAATTTTTAGATATTCCCTCATAAGTCTGAATTTTATATTCATATACATGAAATATACCTTCATAGATTTGAAATCATTTAAACTCAAAAAAGTTACACCACCACCTCAACCAATAATTTGGATTTCATATATCATTCACAAACTTCAAAGAAACTGTGTTTCGGCCATGATTATAATGGCACAAGAATAGAATTTTTGCATAGGGTTAGAAAGTAACTCAGGAGGTCCTTACAGATCACAGTACACAGAAGTGGAAACAATAGAAAAAAATAGTTGAAATGTAATTGTCTTATCATGCGATTAAGTTGTTGCAGGACTATTATTAACCCTGTAATGCAACGATTGATGTCCAATGCAAAACGGAAATAAGTCCAGAAGTGATGATATTACTCCAAGAGGGTTTTTAAAGGAAGGTCACTATGGTTGCAATAAAAAAAAGTGATGATAAAATGATAGTATATAAAATTGAGTATTATGCGTATACCTAATTTGACTCTTCAAATTCCTCTCTCGAGCAAGCCCTTCATTGATTATAAGTGTGCCAAATTTGATGTTTGATATCTATTTTTTTTCTGTTTAAGAAGGAATCAGAAGCACAGCAACCCAAAGTATAACTACTTTCCTGAAATTCATGAAGCACGTATAGTTATCTGTAAGGTTGTTCCTATTGAACCTCATATAACCAACCAGTGGAATCCCAATTGTAAACTATGGATGGAACTCCTCTTCCATGCAAGAAAATACCAAGTTGGGGAAACAAAATAGCAGATGCATTATCCAAGATAAATACTCTCTCATGAAACATCTGAAGATGGACTATTGATCACACCAAATTTTTTACAAGAATAATAAAAAATTAAGGTAGGTACACAAAGAAATAAAGAACATAAAATAAATCATACCAGTTATGCAGGTTCGGATAGAGATTCTACATTTGTGCTACAAAAATCGAGATGTTTCCAGATGAATATGGAGATGAATCAAGATAGGGCTACTACACCCTATTTATACCCCAATATTCCATCCATCGACTAATGTTAACTACACTTATCTGCCAAATATGATCATACATGGGATATCCATCCACCGACTGATTGTATGCATCCACCTACTGATTGCATGGCCAAAGTTTTTGCAACAGATAAAATAGGAAAACTAAAAACAATAAAAATGAAAAAGAAAATATGTGAAAAATAGTAGGGAAAAGGTAAACATGTCATAGTAGCCATCGAAACCATCATTTCAAACGTCAAATTTAGTGTCTTCGAAAAAAATGTCCAAACGACCGTCAAATTTGACATAGTTCCATGAATGTTCGCAAAGCCCTTTCCTATAGGGGGGATGCCTTCAGCGTAAGAACAATTTCAAAAAATTCACCAATCAATAACCAAAATAAGATTATTTATTGTTTAATAAAAATAAAAAGTAAAATAATAATATGTAATATTATTATTTGATTAATATAAAATTAAAATAACATTATATTAAATGGATTCAAATTTTTTATCTAGAAAACATGAAAGCTTAAAATATGGCAAGATTATGAAATCATTTAATAACTAATACGGTTTTCTTCTAATAGGATATATATATATATATATATATATATATTAAATGACATATGTTTACTTAAGTTTGTACAATTTGAGAATTCATTTAGTGGAGGAGTTAGTCTCAACACTCATCCTAATCAGACATCAAGTAATGTGAAGGTAGAAATGACTCCAATTATATGGTTCAAGATAGTGTAGTATAATTAAATATATTTAATTAGTAATTGTTTTAAAGTTGGGTTTAATTTCTTTGGTTAATTAATAATATATGTGGATGGTCATGCATATTTTTTCATTGTTAGATATTTTTATTGCAATTAGTACATATATCTTAAATATATCTATTTAAAATATATTTATAGATATTAATTTAAAGGAAGGTATATTTAGTTACGATACATATTATTATTTTTTATTGATTTCTCAAAAGAAAAATTATATAAGTGATAGTTTGATTGAAGTAAAATTTATGAATGAAGCATCACATGATGGTCAAATGAATGTCAAATTTAATGTTGAGAATTGTTGAGTTATGGAGCTCAATTACTTTGGTTTAGCTTGCAATGTGAAACTTGCTAGAAAACACAGTAACCGTCATCAGTTAGGGGGAACCAACATCAATTAGGCAAGGAGGAACCAACATCGGTTAGGGCTAGCTGACATCGATTACCTGTGTGAGGATGTTTTAATTAACTTCTGGGAATTATATCTATTTTTAGCATTAAAGTATGTCTAATGATTGTAATTGCATGGCTAAGTTCCCTAAGTCTATAAATGACTATATAAGCATGAAAGTTATGGTTTAGAAGTAAGTATTAACAAGAATTAAGAAGAACTTCAAAATTTTGGTGAGAGAGAGAATTCTTGGTGATGAAGAAAAAGATTGAGAGAAAGAAAGTAATGTACATCTGAGAGGTGTAGAAGATTGTAAATCTTCACTATATATCTTGTCAAAGCTTTGGATTTAATAAATTGGCTTGTTTCTTGGTGGACGTAGCCCACACTGGGTGAACCACGTTAAATATGGTGTTAATTTATACCTCTGGTTTGTATATTTCTTTTGGTAGAATATATGCTTTTATTTGCATATGTGCTTAGATATGATTCATGATTAATTTTAATAAAAACAATAAATTGTTATATTATAGTTAATTTATAGACATTAAATATTTATAAATAAAAATTATATATAAAATGTCAATATATAAGCTCAAAAAAAAATTATAATATAAATAAATAAAAAATGAAACATAATAATAAAAATACAATAACATCAAATAATATATACTGAAAGAAATTTTAGAAATGAAAATGTTCGAAGGGACATAAATAAATTGATTTCACCACTATTACGACGAGTAGGGATAGAATTTGTTTGAGGAGGTATAAATTTAAATTATACATGTAATAAATTTTTATTTTACAATTACATTTTTTTCTTTTATTATCAATAAATGGTTTTTTTGGTGGGACCATACCCTAACAGTAATGATGCACCAAAATTAGCAAGAACTTGACAAGGTTATAACTTGAGCTCTGGGTGTCCATTTGAGTCTATTTTTTTTTAAACCACATGTTTCGATGAGAAACATGTTGGGGCAAGTTTCAGCACGTTTTCGGGCTCTAAGTCAGCTATTTTGAGGCCAAAAATTAGGATTTAAGTTGTAGTTTAGTTTTTTCCTATTTTTGAGCATTAGTTAATTTTAGTCTATTAGTTGCATTATGAGTTAGAAAGTTGGCAATTCCTCTAATTTAGGAATGTAGAATATGCGTGGTGATTGTTGTGCTCGTATGAATAAGCATGCGAACTTACTAAGAATAACAAGTTCTAGTAAACTACTAAAAATAGTAATTTCTGCCACCTAGAGTAGATTTAGTCAAGTTAGTTAGAGTTTTCTCGACAACTCGAGTGGGGAGTTGTTTTCCTATTTAGGAAACATTGTAATTCATTTAGTTTTTTCCTATTTTTGAGCATTAGTTAATTTTAGTCTATTAGTTGCATTATGAGTTAGAAAGTTGGCAATTCCTCTAATTTAGGAATGTAGAAGATGTGTGGTGATTTTTGTGCCCGTATGAATAAGCATGCGAACTTACTAAGAATAGCAAGTTCTAGTAAACTGCTAAAAATAGTAATTTCTGCCACCTAGAGTAGATTTAGTCAAGTTAGTTAGAGTTTTCTCGGCAACTCGAGTTGGGAGTTGTTTTCCTATTTAGGAAACATTGTAATTCATTATTCAATAACGAAGAAAGAGATTTATTTCTTTTGGAGTTCATGTTATTTGTAGAATATCAAGTTTGTTAGAATTTGACTACATTAAGTAAGAAGGTTCAAGAACTAGATTTACAGAGAAATATCATGGGTTTTTTAACAAATGGGGACCACACCCTAGAGAAAAAGGGCCTAAAAGCCAAATAAAGTGGTAGAGAACAAAAGAAGGGAGCGTCCTACCAATATAAAGCATCCCAACAACAACCCTACAACACCACAACAACTATGAAACTTCATGAAACCAACAAAAATAACAGAGAAACAAATATTTTCCAAGTTCCATATTTGAACCATTGGTGAGTTTTAGTTTTCCATGTCCTTTCTTTCTCCTATCCACTACCATCCACTCCTCGGTGTCTTCTTTCGTGAAGGTCGGAAGAACAATGTAAAGGGTCTTGATAGGGACGTGACCCTAAAGCAACGATGAGCAATCCATCGTAGATTCAGCAATGACCCCTTAGTTAGAGGAATCTTTTGATATTCCATCAAATTCAAGAGAATTCTAGAGTTGTTAGTGTTGTGACTCCTTCTCTGATTGGTTCAGGAAATATTCCTTGGTAGGGGGAGTGGCTACCCTTGAGGGGCTGTCCTCAAAGACATCCGAAATGACCGTGAGATGTTCAAGAAGAGATTCCTTCCACCACACCAATTTTTCACTATGCTTGCATCTTGAGTACTCACAATCATCTAAAAGATGCCCCATTTGAAAGCAATGCTGGCGTCTGAAGACTTAACCCTCGTAGTCAATCCTCTGCAACCAATGTCTGACACCGATTTTTAGACTAATTTCTACTGGAAGGTGTTTAGAGGTGTCAAGATCTACCAGGATTGTAGCATAAGTTTTATTAATGTGCTAAGAGGTTTTATCATTTGATTTTTCAAAATATCCTAAAGTATCGCCTATAGCTGCCAAGCATGAGTTGTTCCAGAGTTATAATGGGAGTCCTGACAAGTGAACCCAAATAGGGTAGGTATCTAAGGGGTCTTTTAGTGGATCAAAATATAGAAACCAGAGTTTAGACATGAATATCCCATGTTCACCCCAAACCCAATTTTGGCCATAAATTGAATCATTTTCTTCAAGGGTTCCAAAGACAACAATGAAATACACTTTAGCATAGGGATAAAGCTCAATCTTACCTTTAATATTTTCCTTCCATCTTGGAGAGATCTAGTCGTGGAGCTGAGATAGGTCAAAACTTGTGAAATTTGCAGATGAGACCAAGGTGGGAGAGATTCGCCTCCTCCTTTATCAATTTTTGTAACAAATCCTCCTCTATCTTCAACACCAGAGTCTTCTACAAGGGTTTTATAAACCTGCCAACATTTGTGTCCTTTGTCTGTTTGGAAACCATGTCTGCAAAGGACTTTGCAGATAATCCTAACCCATTTTGAGTAGGGAATGCATGAGTATCAGTATTTCCGCCATCATATCCATGTTTCTCTTGATTGTTTCCTATAGATCCACCACCAGATTTGCTCTTTCCTATGTTTGGGGTCTATGTTTTCCTCTCAAGCATTGTTATTATACAACTAATGGTTGTTTTATAGTTTTGACTTTGCAAATACTTTGAAACCCAAAAACCAATAACATCTCTCCAGTGGTAATTTGTTATAATTGAGATAATATTATAAAAATATATATTTTTCATATAATTTATTTTTCTATTTCATGGAATATAATATTTTTCAAATATTATTTTAGATTTTATGATTATTTTAAATAACTGTTCTTCCTTCCCATAAATACGGGGTAGACATCTTAAAAAATGTTTATTTTTCTATAATTTAAACATAACAAAAATTTATGATACGCCATAAATAGCCTACCATTTTCTATATACAACAGGCTTGTACTTGCAACAAATTATTATTACATAAATAATGTTGCACATGTTCTAGTTTTCCTCCTCTGCATTAATGTTACTCGCTACCACGTTTAAGTTTTTCTTCAATTTTGCTTCAAAGGCATTTGAATTTGGCCCTGAATCGATTTTATTTTTTATTATTGGACTATTTTCATTTTTATTATTGGAGGTGGCACAATAGGAACCATAGTCATTTCACTCTGTGTGAAGAAATCTTTTAACTTCCTTGGTTAGACAGAATTTTTGTATGCAGAAGGAGAGAATAGAGATTTGAATGACATCGGAAATGGCAGCATGAAGCATGGGAAGAAGTGATTTCCAATTCCAAAGGTACTCTTAATGATATTTCAGATGAAGCAAGAAAACAGTTGCTTTACCAAAGAAATTGTATAAACCAGATCTTCAAAGCTACAAAATCTATTAAACAACAAATTCTATCTGAGATGGAGGTTCTAGAGGTTTTTTGCGATACTCTTCCCAATTTAAAAATTCATTATTTTCGAAGAATTCAATGGTCTCAGGACAACCCATTTTTTGTTCTCCGTATATAGCCTCTTCTACTACTCGAACTACATGCCCTCAACAATTTCTCCTTCTGGAGTGTGGATTGTTATCTCCAGTTACACTTGTCCTCAAGACAGTTTCCTCTTGAGCTCCACTAAGTTAGCTTCGAAGCCATAACATTTCTCGAATGCCATATTGTACAAAATAAAACATCCGAATGCTTCCATTCACTGATCTCTTGCTGATGGTTGGGTATGCCACTTAGCTATGACGCCCTCAGTGGTTCCTTTATTAGGGCTTGGAGGATGAATTTTGACCTTTTAAATTTTTAGACATTGAAAGTTTCAATGTTTTCAGATGTTGGTAGATGCACTGTCATAACCTTTTCTTTCCATAACAACAAGATTCTCCTTTGAAATTCTTCATGCTGGAAGTATGTTTTTCCACTTTTATTTTGTTGATACTATTACTTTATTATGTACCTAGTTTTGTATCCACGTGCCTCTTTATTTGAAAGTACCTAGTTATGTCATTTGGAATGCTTATGATGGAAATATATTTCTTCTTTTTGTCATGAAATTCACATCCTGAATTGCCTTATTTTCTTATTTTCTGAACCCGTGGTCTTGCACAAGGACGTGAGAGCCTTATGTGGAACTAATTTTTAATTATGATGGCATTTCAGACGTTCTAAACCTATGTTAACAAACTATTTAGCTATAGTAATAATGTCACAATATGAATTAAAGCATTTACCAGAATCAAATATACTATTTTATGTAATATTGCTACTAACTTATGCTTTGGTTTGGTGGAAACAGTTCATATTTTTATTATTATTTATAACACTTTTCGTACTCTCTATTTTAGAATAGAATATTTGTATTTGTTGCAATGCAGTTTGATAGAATCTATTTTCAGTAAACTTGTGTATATTATTAAAAGGAAATTAATTTGTGTTTACTCTAAACATACACTTAACAACATGCATCATAAGTCTCCTACATTTTTATACTTGAAATGACATTTAAATCATCTCCATTCTCAAGTGCAACATTTGTTTTGGTAATAAGTTTCATTCATTACTTTGTTTTGTATATGACTTCATTGTATAGAGTAATCATTTTATTATGCATATATTCCTATAGGTTTATAAGATTCACAATTCAATAAAAAATAATTAAGAAGGTATAAATATTAAACATTTAGAGATATTTATTGTAAGCATTTAAAAAAGAGTAGCTTGTTAAAATAGATTAAAAATTATTAATCATAAAATATCCCAAACAATAAATTATGAGGATTATTTTAGAAAAGACATTCAAATTTAATGATGTAAAAAGTGATAATAAATATGTGAAAATATTTAAAAGGTATAAATATTAAACATTTAAAGATATTTATTGTAAGCATTTTAAAAAGAGTAGCTTGTTAAAATAGATTAAAAATTATTAATCATAAAATATCTCAAACAATAAATTATGAGAATTATTTTAGAAAAGACATTCAAATTTAATGATGTAAAAAGTGATAATAAATATGTGAAAAAGATGTGATAAGTACAATAAATATGATGACATCATAATACTTAAATTTATATGACAATGAGAAAAATAAACATAAAAAATTAATAATAATTTATTAATTGAAAGCACAAAATATTCATAAATAATAAAAATGCAGCCGAAACCTGCAAGAACAAGTATTAAAAGTAAAAATACTGGAATGGATTTAATTTATTTGATCCAATCCATTTCTGCAGGAATAAAATAAAGTAATGTAATTTGAGATACGAAAACCAATGTAGTTTGAGATACAAATCCTTAAGTTTTTCGGCCACCCAAATCCTTAATTATATGTTGTTGTTTGCTGCATGCAAATCGAGTATTTATATTTGGTCCTTCCTCACTCCAATCTTCCAAGATTACAGTATTTCTTCTGGATCCCGTTTCAAGTTGGGTTTCACTTCAATGGCAACTAAAGATGGGGTCGTGACAGACAAATTGGTAATCGGTTTACATTAAAAATAAGTTTTGAAGATAATACACATTCGTTCGGTTTTTAAATACTGACTGATGAGGTAGATAATCATGACAGGACCTGGAACCGAATGTATATTTTCGCCATTACGATGGTCACCTGCAACCATTTTGTACTCGTACGGCCGCGCGGATTGTGGCCGCTTTGGCCGGGAGTAAAAGGTTTTTGAGGTATAGAACGCAAAAGAAAGTGCCATATACAGTCGATTTGGAGAGAATGAAACAGGTTAACAATATGGATACTGACAAAGAATCAGACATTATTGTTGAGATTCCTTGCGAACAAGCTATGAGACAGATTGAAGTTTTTTTTGGACGCCGCCAGGTGAATTTTGCTCCTGCATCTGTTTTGTCGTTAAAATTTAGATGAAATTGAGATTAGGTTATTGAGCTTTAGGTGTTCAAAAAAATAAAAGGAAAATTGTGTGCAGTTGTTGTCAAGTCTGGTAGAAGATCTGTGCAAGCCGGATTTTTTCAGAAGTATAATTGAGAAGAAAGCGTCTCCGTATAAAATTGAATCTGTAGAAAAGAATGAACATACTGCAAGAGGGGGGAAGTTGTTTTCAAGTTTTCTAGATGCATTGGAAAAGAAGACGAATGAAATACCTGGTTTATTAGGTGATTACTTAGCTAATAAACTTTTTCAATTTATTTACAGCCGGATTACTCAGGGGATTTATGGATGACGTGATCTTCTTTGTTTAATATTGTCTCTGAGAAATTCAAAGATATAATATTTCGCAGACGAGATAGTTGATTTGGCGTTAAAGCGATGCGAAATCGGGGAAGAAAGTAGCATTCAGTTTGTGTTTCATGGGACACCACCCAGAAATTTGAGTTCCATCTTGAAGAATGGTATGAATCCTAATCTCAGAAAACATGGAGGGGATTACTTTGCAGTGAAGGCGAGGACCAGCATTCCTTACTGTAACAAAGAGGTATTTGGGTTGTCAAATAACAACAGGAGGTGTAAATTGTTGGTGTTTTTACTTCTCTTGCCCGGCAAGACAGATTACATTTGTGGAGAAACCCATTTCGGAGCATTCAAACTCATGTATGTAGTTGATCATGAACTTCCCATTGCCACTGCTGAACTTTTAAACTGAACTGCATGATTGGAAGTATAAAGATTAGGTTTGAATAGCAGTAAGTTCAATGGATGTATAGAATTTGGAGGGCAAGGTTTTGTTAATTTTATGAACTGAGCATATCTTAACGGAAAACATAATATCATAAATTGGTATGCAAAAACAGCTTCTATCAGCTTATATTGGGAGATTTCAATATTTTTGGACTTATGATTTCATTTTAAATTAATACGGGGCATTTCATGTGTACATTTAAAAGATGGCTGTGTGGTATTTTATTTTATTAATGGAATTAACCCTAAAAATCTTTGGGAACATTAGCTAATACACGGAAATCAATGAAGAAAGAGTTCATAATTTATAGCGGAAAGAATCGGAAAGAATCGCTAAATTGCTGCTTTATAATCATTTCATTGAATGCAACTGCCTGAGAGGGGCTTCAAATTATTTAAAAGATATATAGTTATTTATGTTAAACTGTTAAAATTTCAGAAATCAATTCAATAAACATTTCTTCCCTTCTGGTTTAAAATGGTGTGGCTTTAGCCACCTAAGTGCCGTTATGAAGACCTCGTGTAGTGAAGCAGCCTTAACGATTAATCTTTAGAAATGTTTACACTATCCTATTGGCTTAAGAACCTAAAAACCCAGAGGAAAATAATGGCATTTTTAACATTTTTTATTTTTATTTTTAAATATATTTGTTAGAAATAATAAACATAAGAAAAACTTAATTTTTATTTTAAAGAAAATATATTTATTTTTAGGACAAGCTTGATTTCAAATAAATAGTGTTTTAATTAAGAAAAGTTATTATTTTGAAAAATAATTTTAAACTAACATTATTTATATTATAAAAATTTATGTAAAATATGCTGAGAGGTATAATTCTTTATATTAAATTTTAATAAAATTATATTTGTAATTTTTTTCTTACGTAAATTATGTGCAAATTAGATTTTTTTCTTTTTTTCACTTTATGTAATTATTTAAGTGCAGTAAGTGAAATTACAAAATAAAATTACATTATTTTTTGTAAAATTTATGTAATTTAATTACAAATTTTATTTTTATTTTTATTTTTAATGTAATTATTTAAGTGTAATAAGTGAAATTACAAAATAAATTTACAATTTTTTCTTATATAATTAAGATTTATAGGTAAAAAAATATAATTCCGAGGGCACTAAAACGAAGACTTCTTTTTATTTTCAATATTTATCAATTTAATACCCATCTCATGGGTTATGGGTTAGTAAATAATGTTAGGTATGTTTGTGAGACACACACATATAAAAGGATTATATATGAGGTGCTTAGAATCCTTCTAAATTTTGTAAGTTTTATGATATTATGGTGGCCAAACGACCTCACTTGGCTCATCATAGATTTTTTAGCGGGGTCTTAATTATCACATGAGACAAGATTAAACTAATTATGGAATTCATCCCAGTGGACGGATTTAGAAGCCAAAATTCAATTGGAACTACAACAAATACATCTTTTTGACTACAATAATTTTATAATTTTTTTACAATATAAGAAAATTATAAAATATTTGTAGCCTTTTTTAATGATAATTTAATTATACATTTTATGTATTGTAGATGTTCTACAATTAAAATATAATGATAATAATTTATAGAAAACTCACATATTCAATCTTTCTAATAAAAAGTTCAAAAAAATTAGAAATTAAAAATTATGGATTTTCATATAATCACTCTTTTAAAAATTAATATTAAATTATATTAATATTAAAATTCCATAGTAAAATGTTACATTATAAAATAAAATAAAAACCTTTTATATATGTTAGAAAAATTTATAAAAAATGAAAAATAAAATTATATAAATCTAACCATACAAAATATATGTTAATTGTACAATCACAAGCTTCTTTTATCACAACTAATTTAAAATATGTTCACAAATGTTTAAAAATGTAAATGTTTTGTAACATATCTATATTGAACTCCTTGTTCAATTTTTAAGTTATATTCTAAATTATATTGAACTCCTTGTTCAATTTTTAAGTTATATTCTAAAATTATATTATATATAAAAGTCATATTTGTGAACATTTCTCATAGAAAAACCATATTTTTTGAAAATTATAATTATGTAGTATACATATTAAATAATTTAGTTAATTAAGGCAACGTCGTTTTTCACTGCGTCTAGGAAAAACGTAGATTTGGATCTGTAGTGCCCACTTCCTGTAACATCCCCATTTTAAGATACTAGAACAAGGAAAAATAAATAAAAAAAATTATACAACGTTCTCTGTTCTAAATTATGTAATTCAAACACACGTTCAAGTTTTAATAATTGTTCTCTATCCAATCAATGTAATTCGGATCACACAATTTCTTTGTAAAACCAATGTTCTATGTTCTCATATTTACAATATGGAACACACATTCAATGTCATTCAATCATATAACAGATACAATATGCTGCTATAAATATTGACTCGAAGAACTACCGATCTCCCATTTTATGGCTCGGAGTTTCAGTGATCTCTCATTTCATGACTCGGCGACTTACCGATCCTTCATGTTATTCCATGCATTGTATACTATGTATACAGGGTTCTCTTTACCATTTCCGTTTATCGAAGTGATCCATTTAAGAGGCCTATCTGAATATTTGTTATTGATATTCATTTGATATCCTACTTCTTAAACTAGGTGATTAGGACAACGCAATCAGTAACTTGCGATACTTTTGCCAAAGATTTTCACATGCTTTCCATGATCATATTCCCAGATGTTATACACATCAGTGGAATACGTCCTTCACCTCACTTCGTCTGTTATCTAGAATGGTCTTTCCTGATCTCTGTCAGTCCTTCCGTCCAAGGTCAAGCTATAAGCCAAACTAGCAATATGAAAGAGTATAAGAAAGCACTCGTGGTAACTAAAGGTACATAGACATACTGAGTCGACCCTAGATGACTGCGTGTGTCTAGTTACCTTTAGCTCTCCAGAGTCACTCCATATACATGATCACATTCCTATCCTCATCTAAGTAACTTAGTCCCAACTTATGTAAAATTGATGATTTGATTCGGGGGGCGTTGTAACATGTCAGCTACAACATTGTGTCATCATAAAGGCCCCGCCTTCATGAAGACACCAGATTGCAGCTGGCGTGTGTCAAGGTCCTACGGAATCCTCTCATCAAGGAATACACATCCAACCTAAGTGATTAGATTTAATCTTAAATATTTAAGATCAATTTTTAGCAACCGCACTGATCCTTTAACCTCATTGTTCATTACAGTTGTGTAACTAAGAAAGACTTAAATTGTCTTATAGCTTAATATACATTTACTCCTCCATACCGAAGGATCGCATATTTCCATCTTGTTTCTTTACTACAAGCTTTGGACTAATAGTCCACTACAGCTAAACGTAGAAAGTTCAACCTATTAAACTTAACCAAGTCTTATCCACAACTGTATTTAAATTCAGAATTCCATCTTATTAGACATCATTTATACGAGGTCTATTCTTAAAAGAAGGTATTCAATTATTCACCTTGACCTTACTTTAGTTAAGGTTTGTTACGAATAGATATGTTTCCTCATATCTAATATTTTCTGAATTTAAACATTTCGAGGATATTAACGAAGTCCAAATACAAGGTTCAACTGCCTCTTTTTTTTTAATATATTTGATATTCCTTAGCTTATAACTAATCCTGAATATCATTAAATTAAGGGTTCATATTCATTTAAACCCTTTTCAATGTCAATCTAAATTTCATATTAACCCAAGTAGGAATTAATTGCACATTCCAACTTAAAGATGTATTCCATTAAAGAATAGATATTATGTCCTTTTAAAATCTATCCACTATCATTTGAATAATTCCCAATCAATGAATAATATTATATTCTCAATCTCAAACAGTTTCAAAATGATACAGCCATTAAAATATCACACTTTTCCTTGTATTCATCCATAAGATTTACAATCTATTCAATTGCCAGTCCAAACAACTGGACTTCATTTATATCAAACAACATTACAACACATAAGGAAAAATAATGTAACTTCTTCTTTTCCCATTTCCTCGTAGAGGAATAATAACTATCAAATACGATCCATCCTTATCTACTCAGAAGAAGCATAAGAAAACAACCATGTCTTCATTTTTACTCAAAGGACCATCTGCAAAATTTACTTGCACGGGTCAGTTCATTGAACTGAGCATATTGAGCACTTATCATTAAAATGAGGTGCTCTTAATTAACTGTCTCAATAAAAGAATTCTTTTATGAAACATTAATAAACTGAGATGGACATCATCTACAATTAAGTACTGATAAGGATGAACAACTTAACAACCCAATCTTCTAATTACTATCACAATCAAACAGAAGATTACTGACTTTCTCCCAAATGATTACTACAAAAGTAATTTCGTCGAAGTAGTTACAGATTAAAAACATTTGTATGAGCTAATACACATATGTATATAATGTTGTTTCTAATGTATTTGCTGTCAGTTCCATTCTATTTTTAACAGTTGAAATTTCAAGAGATAAATTTCAAGTAGGAATTCCAACAGAACTACTTTCCTCTCATACTACTTATTCAATTTCAAACAATCAAACGTAGAAGAGAAAAGTAGTCATTCGCCATGACAATACTGGTGTCATTTCTCAATTTTATCAATCAGCATAATACTTCTTTCAATTCAAAAGAAAGTAAACAACAGTTAAATGTACATGCTTATGCCAAGGCAACACTACAACAAAACAATCCTTTTGCCACAATTTTTCAACAATATTTATGTGGTTACAAGGAATTTCAAATTTTTAAATTGTGGCATTGAATTTGTATCTCACCCACAATTTGACATGTTTTTGTAGCTCATCAACATTTTATTAAATCGTTGTTAATCTACAATTTATGATTTTGTAAATCACCTACAATTTTTATTATTGTATATTGTCAACAATTTTTCAAGTTTGTAATATTACCACAATTTTCCTTTTTGTCAATTTTCTACAATTTCTAAAATTTTTGTCTTGTCTATATATGTTCACATTGTAGATATTGTAGAACTTACAATTTTCTATATCTTTTCAACACAATATATGTAGAAATTTCAATAACATTTTCTACAATTTATGTTACCACATACAAATTGTAGGTGGAAGCTACAATTTAATTGCCACAATAATAATTTGTTGAAATATCTAGATAAAAAATATAGAAAATTTACATTTGAAAATTTTTAATTCCACAATTTTTTTAATTATTTTATATGAGTATTGTTTAAATAATATCTTCAAATTTATTATATTTATATTTATTTACAATATATGGTATATTTTAATCTAATTTTAAACTATTAAAATAATTAAATGTAGGTAATATTTTAAATATTGGAAGGAAAAAAATTAGTGTTCATTTTTAAAAATATATATTACATCAAATAAAAAAATGTAAAAAATAAAAAATTATCATTATAAAATTTCCAATACAAAATTATAAAATCATATTTTATTAAAATATTTTTAAATAAATAAAATATTGTAAATTTACAATTTACAAGGAAAACTATTTTAAATAAAACATTAGTTTTAAGGAAATAAATACCTTCCAAATATTTTTTTTAATAAAAATAAATATTTCAAAATTGACATGCATATAGTAAAGCCATAATTAAATTCATAAATATATATGAAACTAATTTCACTTAAATTATAAATATTCATTTCCTATGCAAATTAAGGTTTGTGGGAGAGAATTTGTATTCATGATGCTGAAGTTGGTAAGATTTTTTATTCCATTTTCAAAATTTCTGCCTAGTATTTATAATTCATTGATTTATCATTGTGCGTAGTAGTTTAGATCCATAAATTTCAGTAACTTCCTTCCATAAATGAAATATATATATATATATATATATATATATATATATTAATATTAAGAAAAGCATATCATTTGAAAAAAACCATGCACTATCTTATCTAATTTCTGTATTTTTTATATGAAGGATGAATGAAAGATTGATATAAATGTGTGAATATAATTTTCACATTAATTTTGAGACGCAAGCTGTATAAAAAAATCAATTAGAATCACTTAAAAATGAAAAGTATGCTTGTTAAAAAACACTTGTTTTAGTCGGACCAGTACTAGAGCCCAATGTTGCTAATAGACACAAAAAAGTGAATAGAGAACAGAAGAAAAATTGTGGATAGATCGAATTACTCAGATATCTCATGGCCTTACAGGTCGTAATAATATTTAAAAAATTCCTTCAAACATTTGACAACTTTTATCATGCAGTCTCAATGATGTATCCTACTCAATGCGCTGGATTTCGACCAACTGGGTGAATCACTATGATATTGTGGCGTAACTTTCGAGTGAATGGTCCCTTGCGGATCCTAATGCTGCCTTCACAGCCCTTGTGTCACAGATCATTTTTACAAACGCATTGCTTCTCAGGCAGGCTGCCTCTGGAACTAGGTATTGCCTTCAGTTACAAACTTTTATCTCTTCCTACATGCAATCTATAGGCCGCATAATATGGCCATGGAGATAAATTTTCATCTTTTCAAGGCTTATCTAAACATATCGGACCGGATCCTTCTTTAGATGCTCTCCACCTTGTCTCTGAGAACCGATCTCTAGAATTATTCCTTTAGATAACCTAAACATTACATTTCACTTCTCGAAGATGACCTCTTTGGCCTGTTTTTAAAGTTATTTGACAAGGTTTTAAACGCATTTCTATTTTTTGTTACAAATTCTACACATCGCCACTAACATCAGATCTTTGATATTAAACTGCTTTTGCTTCACTAAATCTAGCAACACCGTTTTAAATCCTCAACCACAGCTTGACAAAAAAAACTCATGTGCATGGCCGATGATCTAGAAATCAAGCAACCCATAGTGACGATGGCTATCGAGTAGATAACTACTGTTTCTTTTAGAAAATAAAGAACGCATTTGTTTTGAAATTGATTTTTTTATTATTACAAAGGTCTGCAGAAAATCCGCTAATGATGTAAGGGTTTTTAATTTCTCACTGTTCGATTGAGTTTTAATAGGCGGCTAAGATTTATTTCACTTTGATCTGTTCGCCATGGATTCCACCAATGCATGTTCATGAATATCCCTTATTTTTCTTAACACGCATGTTTCCAAAGTCCATATTCAACACGTATATCCCACGTGGCTTATGACAATCACATCTTAATTGGGGGTAAATAGCTAGGGTAATTTTATCTTTTTGATGACGATGTTGTATTGTAAAAAAATATAACTTCATTAAAAATATTAAAATATATTTGAACATAAGTTTGTAAATTATAAGCATGTATATATTAAAATAACTAGAGTATTTAGTAGTCTCCGATTATATAAATTTGTAATTAATATTAATATATTTTATTTGAATTATTAATATTGTTATGGGTAATTTTAAAAATTTATATTACATATTTATTAGTTAATTAGTTCTATTTTAGTAGGTTTATGTATTTTATGAATTTTTTTTTACAAAAAAATTATTGATAGATTTTTCATAGTTAATCATCATTCTTTATTTGTTAAGAGAGTAATTACTAGCTACGCAGTTATAGTCCTATTTAGAATATGTAAAAGATGGTATAAATATATTTCATGATCCATTTTTACTTGTATATTTACTAATTTAATGGGTATTTTAATCTGCTATTGTTAAGTCTTTGTTGTCGAAACAATGTAAGTTAATTAGAATTGTATTTAATTCAAACAAGTAATGTGAACTCTACATTTTCCTTGAATACTAGACAAGAAATAATATAGTTGTTAGTCTAACATAATGCATGTACATAACCATTATAAATTTCAATGTTCTAGTCGACATAAAAATAAAATTCTATATGCTCTTCTTTAAATTCTTATATATACTTTTTAATCGGAATGTTATATTATCACTCAAATAACTTATTCATTCATTTCCTAATTACAACCTAAATGCAGTAATCATGTATTTCTAGGTCCTTCTTAAATTTAAATTAAGAACCTATTGACATGCATGCAAAAATTATTGGCAACATTTTATTCATCGACATCTCTTTGAAACCATGGGATAGTGACACTGATGATTCAGACTTACGATGTGTTACATATAGGAATTAACTTTTAAAAAAGATCTAGATATATTTACTACAAAGAAATGATCTCGTAGAGTGGTTCTTTTGATTTTTCACATGTTAAACAATTGTTGATTTATTTTCTAACTAATAATAACCTTGCATAATAACCTTGCACAAAGTTATGTAAAAGTGAAAATAATATAGAGAAGTTTAGTAAAGTGTTAAAATTACATTTAAAAATAAAATGGGAGTGTGCCTATAAATATGAATTGTCTAGAATGAAATATCTGATGTATGATATTTATATTATAGGAGGAAGGATTTATTGATTTCCATTAGAGAATTGAAAAAAGACCAAAAAATTGAACTAAAAAAAACTTTAAATGAATATCGATGTAATATTTTACAAAGTTAATTCACAATAATAATGCAGAGCCTATACATTATGTCTTCATGCTTGTTTTTGTAAAATGTCCTATTTTTTTATTGTAAATATTGTCTTAAATAAGATCTGGTCATGTACAACAAGTAGTGTATCCACCAAATAGGTGCTCTTGTACATTACAAAAAAGGTCTCTATACTTTGTCATATGGCCAATATATTAGGAAATTTTCATAATTTATTCTTGTAAGTTCCAAGGAAAACTTATAAATGATATTAAAATTTGAACATGAATTTTTAACAATTCATAGACATGTTAAAATCCTACAACTCCTTGGGTTTCCATTGTATTCAACATAATCGTGTAATAACTAATGATATAACTAGTAAAAATATATTAAATTGATTTATTTAAAAAATTGACATATATTTATCTCAAGGTGCATATTTTATAGTTTTAATATGGTTTCATCCTAAGGTTGCATATTTCTACAAAAATTAACTTCTCCAAATATATTTTATAAATTTGTAACATATGACCCTTATATATGTGTTTGTCGATTGATCAGATCACAAGAAAAATTCCAAGAAAATAAAAGGGATACAACATCATATAAATGCCTAACATATCATGATTTTTTAGATTTAAACTCCTTTATGTCCTTTATGTTTCATATCAAAAATATTATAAACAACCATTAAGTATTAAATTTTATATAATATATATACCATGAAAATAGTTACATCATTAATATATTTTTAGACAAGGGTAAAGGATGGGGTTTTTGAAAGGGGTCGTACATTTGTACAAAACCAGGGGTTTAAAAACCCTGAATAAACCCAAAAACCCAAAGAGACAATAAGGAACACATTTTCCCAATAGTAAAGAAATAGCAGAGAAACCAAAAGAAAGCATAAATAAATAAATAATAGATAAAGAAATCAAATATCATTCCTTTGTTAACAAGCCAATGTGCTACAATATTTTAACCCTAGATTTTCTTGTCTCAACACAAATCCTTGCTTCATCCACATGATCTTCCAAATATTTCACTTTTTGTTCCAAGAGAACAAATTTTTTCTTGACATATTCATATAACCACAACCCTCCCAGAAAATTAAAAAAAAAAATCCACCAAGTTGACAAGGAATAATATTTTTAAGTCTTTCAAGGACCCAACAACCTTAACATGCACATTATCTCTCTCAATGTTTAACACTATTTCCATATTAGCATGCGGAAGGCCATCCAATTTCCCTTTGATTACCTCCTACACCATAAATTCACGTAAATATGGTATTATACCATCCATATGTCCATTCTCTTCTATCACCTCATCATCCTTAATGGAAATGGAGAAGGCCTCTCCCTATTTGTGTTCTTTCTACACTACCTCCAGAGTCCCCAAATTTACTAGTGCAGGGGACAATTCACTCCCATATTATGGGTATCAAACCTTTAAGCTAGAGAACAAATCATAATTGGGATTTAACTTGAGAATAGAGTAAAAAAACCTCCTCACCATAGTCTTTATCAACCCATTCAAGAGTAAATAATGGTGATACAGGGAAATCCACAACCACAACGTACACTGCAACTAGCTCCATCATAATTGTTTGATCAATCTCCACAAAAACATACTTTTTTTAGCTGTCTCCTCTGAAATAGAGTTCAACACCTCAAAACGCACTACTGATAAAGGGGGTCCAACACCCTTAGAAACCACCATCGAAGAATCAGGTAATAAACCCTTGTGGAACATATGTTTTTCATCCAACACATGACCCTTCTATTATGAAGGTTAAGATGAAACAAGAAAACTAGCTAGATGACCAAACCCTAGTTTCCTTTGTTTGACCCGTCTAAATACTCTTTCGATACCCTACATATATGGATTAGCCTTCGTGGTCTACCATTGTAGCTATGGAATGAACTATGTCTTGAAGCAATTTTAAACACTATAGGGAATTTTGTTAAAATATATGATGATACTACAAAAATGTTTCAAACTACCTATGTTAGAATCCTATTGGAGCTAGACACCTCTCTAGATCTCCAAGATAAGATTAACCTTCAGAATGGTGATAGGTTATGGGTCCTCAATGTATGGATTATGAAAGAATCAATTTCCACTTCTATCGATGACTTTCTATTGGTCATTTGATGAAGGATTGTGGATTCCCAAAAGTAAAATGTGGGGAGGTCTTCTGGAAGGATTCCCTTCCCTCTCACTTCATTGTTAATTTCTCTATTGAGCACGAGGATGACTCCACTTTGGGCAAGTTTCCTTCTAGGGTTAATTTAACCCTTGTGATTGAGCATACTTCTTCTCAGGAGATCCTTCCTAAATCACATTTGTTTCTTATCTCAAAGGACCCTCTCAAGACGGTGAAGGAGAGGTTAGAACCTTCTTCCTCTCCTAAGTTCTTATACAGGCCAATTAATTCCATTGAGGTTATTATTCATGGTGACCCTGATTTAGTTGATGATTCTGAAAAAAGGATTAGATTATTGTACAACACAAGATAAGAACTTCCTCTTATTTACCCACAACCCCATCTAAAATGACCCTAAGATCTCATACCATGGGTTGACAGCCTCTCTTTGCCTCTCTTTCTGCTGATTGGTTGTTCCCTTCATGCAGATTTGTTTTCCCCAGACAATAGATGTGTTTCCTATTATTTTTGTACTTCTAGGGAGTTTGCTACTTATTGTCTCTCTAGTTCTCATTCACTTATTTGGGTATTGACCCATTCTTGTTGTACCCAAGTAGGATCCCACTCAAAAATCCTTTTACCATTATTAATAAAATATGTCAACTTTATAATGTTTTAATTGGTAAAGATATCTAAATTGCAATTTTTTTAGAGTTTAATTCTCATTAAATTAGTTTCTTTTGTAACTATAACGATATATTATTTCAAGGAAATTCAGTGTTATAAAGATATATGTTGGATAAAGTGTCATTTCTATCATATTGTAATTTTATATTTGCTTTTTTCATATGTAAAAATAGTAAAGTTTCAAAAATGTGGTTTCTCCATCATATTCAATGTGGTGTTCTCACACTATTCTCAATTCATAAATTAATCTTTTTAAAATATATCATTCTAAATGAATTTACAAAAATAACCTCTTTTATTGTATTCTTAACAAAAAAATAAAAACATATTATATATAATATGGTTAATGTGGAATTTCCACCTTATTTCAAATTCACAAAAATAAAATAAAAATTAATATAAGGTTTTGTCTCAATGTTATATTTAAATTAATTTAGTTTAAATATGTTATAAATAAAAATATAATAGATAATGTTTACAATGAAGTCTACACATTTTTTTTCTAAATTTTGGACGATCTTGACATTTTTACATTATTAATGTGGTATTTCCACAATACTATATTTTTAGTAGTATTTTAAATATATATAATAATAAGTATATCATTTGAGTAATATGCCATTTCCACACTATAAATATACAAAAATTTAAAATTCAAAATTCAAAATAATACTATCTTTTCACATTAAAGTAGTTTAATATATTTAGTATTCTGATAGTAAATGCATGTATGTCATGAAATATTTATAGTTAATTCTGCTTTTTAAAAACATTGTGCAATGTATAATTTCCACACTATTTAATTTCGGTTATTTACATTATTCTAGTTTTCTTAAAATTTACTATAATACATGTATGTTTGGTGTGATGTAAAGTTCCACATCATAATATACTAGTCTTCTTAAATATGTAAAACTTTAGAAAAATCCAAAATATATAATGTGGAAAATCAAAAATATTATAAGTTTGAATATAAATCTTCACAAGATATGTCACAAGTATAAGTGTGGTAGGTAATATTTATAATAACCTCTAATATTATTGACAAAAAATGTGGAATTTCCATAATGATGGTTTGGATATGTGTTTTTTCTAAAAATTATTAACAATATAAATTTACTATGGAAAATCTACAATAATTAAAAAATCAATAACAAAATTATCATAGAGATGACACAATTTTTCTACAATTATACTAAATTGTGGAAATTTTGTAGAATAATGGAAAATCTACAATAATTAAAAAATCAATAACAAAATTATCATAGAGATGCCACAATTTTTCTACAATTATACTAAATTGTGGAAATTTTGTAGAATAATTGTGGTAAAAAGTGCTTGTTTGTTGTAGTGCAGTACAAAATTCATTCCATAACAAGTATAGATTTTTGACTATATAAGAGAAGAAATGAACATTACTTCAAATTATCCATCCAACACTCTCTTTCCTTTCATCATAACTATACTGAGTAATTTAATTCAGACGTGATGTCAATCAATGATAATAGCCCAATGAGGAGTAAATAAAGTCAATAATCAAATAAAAGGAAGAAGGATCATATTACCTCTTCTTACTGCCTAACCGGATAACCACTATTTAGAACAGACCTGATCCAATAGTGTGATCCCTTCTGAATAAATATGTATATAAGTATTCAAAAACCACTAACAACCTTTCTAGAAAGTTGTCCAGAATTCATTTGCATCTGGTCCGTAAGCATTAGTATCAAAGGTACGTCTAAATACAATCATTTCCTTTGAAATATTTCACTCAATAGACATTCTCGTCCAGTAATATCAAGTAAAAGTGTACAGCAACAACAAATCATGCTTTCGTTTAAATGATAAGAGAATTCACTTTCCAAACAACAAGTAAGAAATCCACTCATATTTCGTTTTAATGAAAACAATGAAGAGTTTACAATCCGTAAATTATATATATAAATATATATATATTGAGTTCAATAAGACGCAACATATAATTTGCATGTTCTACCCAGTCCATTCTATAGACTGGCTATCCTATTCCCATTCAGATCAGAACTTCCTTTCAAATAAGCATATACGAATTCCAAGAACAAGTTGGTAGAACATCGTATCCAACTAGAACAAACAATGTAAAGATGCTACTATGCTCTTACTGTTCATAGAAGGATTCATACCTCATACACTGTATTATAACCAGAGGAACAGTTATACAACAGTCTTGTCAAATATTTTTACGGCTTTCCATATTCATTAATGCACACAAATGATAGATAAAAATTTACACATTGTTATTACCTACAGCAAGTTCGACCCGTAATGCACAATGAAGCCCTATTGCCATTATTTCCAGAATTCAAAACAACAGAAAGAGAAAAATTCATTCCATTAATTATTTCAGTAAGAAAAACAATCATTTTCTTCAAAACCCAACAAGAATACCCAAGTCGAGTTCATTTTATAATGACAGCTCAAACCAAAGGTCATACAAATCATTTTATCCTTCCATATTTACAAAAAAAAATGCACAGAACTCAAAAAATAATACATGCATAGCTAATACAGTCAACAACTCAAACCCATATTGGGTAATAGAATGAATACCCAACAATGTCAAAACAAACTCACACAGCATGGAAAAATTCATTCGATTTACCCATTTGCAAAGAAATACCCAATTCAACTTCTTTCTCAATAGACATTTCAACCCGAAAATCACATTAACTAAATCAAGCATTCCATTATTCAAAAAAACCCAATCATAAGAGCAGAGTTGTTTTAATGAGACACTTAAACAAGAGCAAAATGATTTAAGGAGAAGGGCTCAACATACCTGTTAATTTTTCTTGTGGCTCAAAGAAAACCGCGCCCACAGGAGCTATTATTTTCCATGGAAACACAAGTAAAGCTTTCCAAACAATCCTCTAACTTCCTCAGGTTCAAAAATAGCCGTGGCTACTCCAAAAAATAGCAACAATAACTAAAAATAATAGCAGGTTCGACAGAACCATGGAAGAAATGCAGAGTAACTAAAAACCCGAATGAACACAATGACCAAAAAATTTTCCTCTATCCTCTTTCCAAGGCGAGCTGGTCGCTAAGGCCAAGATCATTAATGCATTGAATGCATTTATTTTTCCTAAATTTTCAAGCCACCACCGACTCGGGTTTGGCGAGTTCTTTTTTTCAAATTTTTTGCATGTAATTCCTTCTTAGCTTCTTAGTTAGTTGGATGCCTCCAACTTTTCCCATGTTCCCACCAAAATTGGCGCTGAAACTGTAAGGACATCATTTATTGTCCAAATAAATCTCTAACCTCTCCATCTTATCTGCTTCACCAACATGGGTCCATAAGTCCCCTTCCATAGGTTAGTAATAGTTTAGGATTTTATAGTCCATAGCTAGGTTTTTCACCTAGTTCTTAAGTTATTAGGATTTGTATCAATTTTCATCCCATGCAATTTAAAATCCACGTAGGGTAGTAGTTAGGTTATAGGATAAAACTTAGTTGTAGGTTAGAATTTATTCCTCATAGTATTTACTTAATAGTTTCCAACAAGTATTTCCGACTGGTGTTCACATTCAACACAATACAGGACGTTTCGTCCTATGTTCAACCCATACCTGTGTCACTTGCATCTAGACTCTTATTGTCTTACGTTGTCTAGCGTTACAATTTGTATGTGGTTCAGGAATCGAACCTTTTCCATTGGCATCTAGGTACCGGATATTTATACCTGAAATCAGGTGCTGCAGCATTTATATCAATCCTTTAGTTTGGTTCAGACTTTTTTCCTTATAGAAAATAAATGAACAAAGTGATCTCAAAGAAGGCCACAACATACCTTGGATCAATGGAATTGATTCAAGGTGTGTTGTCAATCAACGATAAGAATTCATCAAACATAGAACAAGTCTGCTGTCTCATTTTTGCAAAACACAAGTTATATTATCCTTCATCCCAAGTAAACAAATTACAGTAAACAAGGGTCCAGATCAGTAACACATTCCTTTTAAGATTAAAATATACATCTTATCATAATTATTTTCATTTCTGTAGTTACAACATCATGAAAAGAGATTACCATGATAGCTTGCAAAAATCAAGGCGTTACATTCCTCCCTTCTGAAAGAATCATCGTCCCAATGATCAAATTAACCAATTCAAAGAGTTTCTAGGACAAAATTCAATTATCGTCCTTCCATTCATAAGTTCATACCAAAAACAGATTCACTCATTAAAATAGTGTTTTAAGATAACTGTAAAATAGACCAGTAATTGTCTAAATTTGGTAGAATTATCAGTTTTTTGAATTCAATTTCGATCAAACAAGTATGGAAAATCAGATCTCATTTCTTCGAGATTTTCCCAAGTTGCACTTTCTTCGCTAAACTGGTTCCATTGAACCTTACTTTGATTCAATTTACGATTTCTTAAGTACAATTGGCGAGTTCCTAGTACTCGAATGGGCTTAACCACGATTATTCCTGGGTCTTGGACCTACAAGGAATTCCAATTCAGCACATGTGATAAATCTGTTACGTATTTCTTAAGCAAAGAAATATGAAAAACATCATGCATTTGTGAAAAATAAGGAGGTAATGCTAGATGATAAGCTACAGGGTTGATTATTTAAACAATTTCAAAAGTCCCCACATAATGGGGTGATAACTTGGCAGCCTTGCCAAAAGTTTTAGAACTCTTTTTCAGCTTAACCCGAAGAAAGACCTTCTCACCAAGTTTATAATTCCTATCAACCTGCTTTAAGTCTGCATAACTCTTTTGCCTATTGGTAGCCTCCTTCAGATGTTCCCGAATTATTTTAATTTGTTGTTACATTTCCGTAAGGATTTCTAGCCCAATTACCTCTCTGTCCTCTATGTTGTCCCAGCTAATAGGGGTTCTGCATTTTCTTCCATACAACGCTTCAAAAGGTGCCATTTTTAAAGAGGTGTGGTATGTATTATTGTAGGAAAATTCAACCAGCGGAAGGTATTACTCCCATTTATACTGCTGGTCCATGCAATACATTCTTAACATATCCTCTAAAACTTGATTGACTCTCTCGGTCTGTCCATCCATTTCCAGATGATATGTAGAACTAAAGTTTAATTTAGTTCCCAAGGTCGCATTAAGCGTTTGCCAAAACCTTGATGTCATCCTTGGATCTCAGTCCGATATGATCAATTCGGGTATTCCATGCAATCTGAAAATATCATTTACAAATCTTCTTGCTAACACTGGTGCATCGTATTTTAAATTACCAGCAATGAAGTGTGCCACTTTGGTTAATTTTTCTACGATAACCAAAATGATATCATGCTTATTCCTTGACATAGGAAATCCTTGAATGAAATCCATCGTTATCACTTGCCATTTTTACTATGGAATGCTATGGGGATATAGTAATCCTGCGGGATGCATATGTTCTGCCTTAACATGCTGACATTCCAAGCAGTGTGTCACAAATTCCACTACATCCTTTTTCATTCCCTTCCAGAAGTATTGTTGCTTGAGATCAGCGAGCATTTTTTTAATGTCAGGGTGTCCAGAAAAAGGTGAATTATGAAATTCAGTTAACAATTTCCTTCTTAAATCATTTGCCAAAGGTATATATACCTTGTTTTCAAACCTCAGAATTCCTTCATTATCAAAACGAAATCCCTTATACTTCACATCCTTTGGATCTGCAGCAAGTGTTGTTTTAACTTGTTGGAAATAAGAGTCAGATTCCATGACATCTTTCACCTCATCCTTAAACTGAGTTCTTAACGTTATAAGAGCAAAGATGTGCTTCCTACGACTCAGAGCATCTGCCACCCTATTTTCCTTGCCTTGATGTAGCTTATATCAAAATCATATTGAGACAAAAATTCTAACCATCTTCATTGTCTTACATTTAGATTTGGTTGAGTAAAAATATACTTTAACCCCAAAAGGTCAGTTTTTAACTCAAAGGGTTTTCCAAGAAGGTAATGCCTCCACATTTGAAGTGCATGTACAATGGAAATGAGCTCTAGGTCATGTGGAGCATAATTTTGTTCATGTAAGTTAAGCTTTCTGCTTTCATAAGCTATAACATGGTTATTTTGTAATAGAATGCCTCCAAGACCTTCTCCAAACGCATCCGTTACGACCGTAAAATTTCCATTTGGGTTGGGTACAGTCAGAATAGGTGTTGTAGTCAGTTGTTCCTTTAAAATTTTAAAGGCAGATTCACATTTGTCAGTCTAGACAAATTTATTATCTTTCTTTTGCAATGAAGTGATTGGGGCAGCAATTTTTGAAAAGTCCTTAACGAACTTTCTATAATATTCTACCAAGCCCATGAAGCTTCTTACTTCATGCACGTTCTTAGGCGCAGGCCACTCAGTTATAGCTACGATCTTTGAAGGGTCTACAGCTATCCTGTTCTTGCTTATAACGTGTCCCAAATAATGCACCTCTGCATCATAAAAGGAACATTTAGACAATTTACCATATAACCTTCTCTTTCTCAAAACTTCTAGCACTATCCTTAAATGCTCCTTGTGCTCTTCGACTTTTTTGGAGTATATAAGAATGTCATCCAAGAATACAAGTACGAACTTGTCTAAATATTCTTGAAAAATATTGTTCATCAAATTCATGAAGGCAACAGGTGCATTCGTTAACCCAAAAGGTAACACTGTGAATTCCTAATGCTCGTATCTTGTTCTATAAGCTGTTTTATGAATATCTTCTTCCTTTATTCTCAGCTGGTGATACCCAGATCAAAGATCTATTTTTGAATAGAATGATGCTCCATGCATCTGGTCGAACAAACCATTAATCCTAGGAAGTGGATATCAATTCTTAATAGTCACCTTATTCAACATTCTGTAATCAATGCACAGTCTCAGTGTGCCATCCTTCTTCTTTACAAAAATTACCGGCGCTCCCCATGGTGAGATGCTCGGTCTTATCAGCCCCTTAGTCAAAAGTTCCTGTAATTGAGCCTTAAGCTCCACCAACTCGAGGGTGGTCATTTTGTAGGGTGCCTTAGATATGGGTTCGGTTCCTGGCTTGATCTCTATTACAAATTCAAACTCTCGTTTGGGCGGAAGACCTGGTAATTCTTCTGGAAATACATCACTAAAATCCCTTAATAATGGATATTTTTCCATGAAATCATTATCTTCCTTAACATTTTCTATCATTTTTACGGCATACAAGGTGCAACCTCTATTTTTATCCCTTTTCAGTTGCATAGCTATTAGCTTCCTAATTTCAACCTCACGCTTTACTCCTTGAATGACTGCTGCTTTCTGTAGGACATCAAAACAACAAATCTATTTTTCATAACAGTCGACCTTTGCCTTATGTTTTGCCAACCAATTAACTCCTATAATGACATCATATGACCTTAAAGGAGTGACATACAAGTCAACTTCAGTGGAGAAACTGGACAAGTCAAGAATTGCCCCAAAAAGGTACATTTTGACTGTATGGACAACATTATTCCCATAATGCACTATCAAAGTCTTATCCATTTGTTCAACTTTCCTTTTTAATTTCATTGTAAGTTTAGTAGAAATAAAGCATTCAGTAGCTCCAGTATCAAAAAGTATGACTATAGGTGTACTGAATAACTTACCTGAAACTTCTATGGGTGTGACTTACTTTTCAGCTTGTTTGTTGGCCACCGCAACATGTATCCTATGTTGCTGATCGCGATCATCCTTCTTTAGAGGACAGTGACTCACGTAATGGTCTTTTCCACAGTTGAAGCAACCTCCGACTGGCCCTTTCCTAGGCTCAAATTTTCTATCAGCCTTGAAGTTATCACTCTGGCTTCCATAGGACTTTTGTCCATTGCCACTAACTTTTGCAAAGCTGCTCCACACACTATTTACAGGTTTGTTCATTACTAACTTCTTGTTGCTATCCACAACAATCTTGTTTCTCATACCAAACCTTTTACAGGATCCTTTTTTGGGTGCGAGAGATGTAGAAGAGTTGGGAATCTTCTTCCTAATCTCCTCTCTATGAGAAGAGATTGCTCTCAATTTCTATTCCTATCTTATTACCTTTTCGACAACTCTTTCCATAGTGGTTGGACCGTGGACATCCACTTCGCCACCAATGATGGGATTCAGACCCATTATGAACTTTCATATTCTGAACTTCTCGTCAGCTTGGTACTGCGGTACATACTTAAGGAGTTTAGTAAACTCTTCCCAGTATTCTGTCACCGTCAGCCTTCCTTGTGACCAGTTCTGAAATTCAGTCATTATCTGATCAAAATAGAGTTGAGGTAGCCACCATTGCCTAAAATAACCTTTAAATTGATCCCAAGTTATGTCTGTTTCGACAATATTCAACTCAACCTTACGGTTGTCCCACCATGATGATGCTTCATGAGAAAGCTGATATGCTTCCCATATCACTTTGGTCTCCTCAGAAAATTTTCTTATTGCAAAGTACTTATCCATTTCACTGAGCCAATTTTCAGCTCCGTCCCCAAGTGTTGTTCCATCAAACTTTGGAGAACTTATTCTCTGTATATCATTTGTAAGTTCATCTGCTAATATTTCCCTTTTATTTTTAGGGTGATTAGGAGCGTTCACATTACTATTATCAACACTCGGATTCCCTCCATTGGTGTTGTCCACAGGAGGTGGCTGATCATTTATATCAGCTTCTTCTTCCTCCTCCTCATTTCCCATTGAATGTTGTTCAAAATCAGTCAAACGATCTCTCGTATCTAGTAGGGAAGCAAGGATTTCATCTAGATTTTGAGCGGTAGCTGCTTCTCCACCCGGTAACGGGTCTTTAACAACATTTCATCTTGTTCTGACCATTTTCTATTCAATAAGAAAATGTAAATCTTATTAAATTGTGGACTCATTAGGTCTAAGAGTTGCAACCTTCAGCTCTAATACCAAGATGTAACATCCCCATTTTAAGATACTAGAATAAGGAAAAAAATAAAATAAATTTATACAACGTTCTCTGTTCTGAATTATGTAATTCAAACACACATTCAAGTTTTAATAATTGTTCTCTATCCAATCAATGTAATTCGGATCACACAATTTCTTTTTAAAACCAATGTTCTCTGTTTTCATATTTACAATATGGAACACACATTCAATGCCATTCAATCATATAATAGATACCATATGCTACTGTAAATGACTTGAAGAACTATCGATCTCCCATTTGATGGCTCAGTGTTTTAGCAATCTCTCATTTCATGACTCGGCGACTTACTGATCCTTCATGTTATTCCATGCATTGTATACTATGTATGCATGGTTCTCTTTACCGTTTCCAGTTATCGAAGTGATCCATTTAAGAGGCCTATCTGAATATCTGTTACTGATATTCATCTAATATCCTACTTCTTAAACTAGGTGATTAGGACAACACAATCAACAACTTGCGATACTTTGGCCAAAGATTTTCACATGCTTTGCATGATCATATTCCCATATGTTATACACATCAATGGAATACGTCCTTACCTCACTTTGTCTGTTATCTAGAATGGTCTTTCCTGATATCTGTTAGTCCTTTTGTCCAAGGTCAAGCTATAAGCCAACCTAGCAATATGAAAGAGTATAGGAAAGCACTTGTGGTAACTAAAGGTACGCAAACATAATGAGTCAACCTTAGACGACTGTGTGTGTCTAGTTACCTTTAGCCCTCCAGAGTCACTCCATATACCTGATCACATTCCTATCCTCGTCTGAGTAACTTTGTCCCAGCCTATGTAAAATTGATTATTTGATTCGAGAGGGCGTTGTAACATGTCAGCTACAACATTGTGTTGTCATGAAGGCCCCGCCTTCATGAAGACACTAGATTGTAGTTGGCGTGCTTCAAGGTCCTACGGAATCCTCTCATCAAGGAATACACATCCAATCTAAGTGATTAGATTTAATCTTAAATATTTAAGATCAATTTTCAGCAACCGCGCTAATCCTTTAACCTCACTATTCATTACAGTTGCGTAGCTAAGAAAGACTGAAATTGTCTTATATCTTAATATACGTTTACTCCTCCATACTGAAGGATCACATATTTCCATCTTGGTTCTTTACTACAAGCTTTGGACTAACAGTCCACTATAGCTAAATGTAGTAAGTTCAACCTATTAAACTTAACCAAGTCTTATCCACAACTGTATTTAAATTCAGAATTCCATCTTATTAGACATCATTTATACAAGGTCTATTCTTAAAATAAGGTATTAAATTATTCACCTTGACCTTACTTCAGTTAAGGTTTGTTACGAATAGATATGTTTCCTCATATCTAACATTTTCTGAATTTAAACATTTCGAGGATATTATTGAAGTCCAAATACAAGGTTCAACTGCCTCTTTTTTATATATATATTTGATATTCCTTAGCTTATAACTAATCCCGAATATCGTTAAATTAAGGGTTCATATTCATTTAAACCCTTTTCAATGTCAATCTAAATTTCATATTAATCTAAGTAGGAATTAATTGAACATTCCAACTTAAAGATATATTTCAATAAAGAATAGATATTATGTCCTTTTAAAATCTATCCACTATCATTTGAATAATTCCCAATCAATGAATAATATTATATTCTCAATCTTATTCAAACAGTTTCAAAATGATACAACCATTAAAATATCACACTTTTCCTTGTATTCATCCATAAGATTTACAATCTATACAATTACCAGTCCAAACAACTGGACTTCATATATATCAAACAAGATTGCAACACATAAGGAAAGAAAAATGTAACTTCTTCTTTTCCCATTTCCTCATAGAGGAATAATAACTATCAAATACGATCCATTCTTATCTACTCAGAAGAAGCATCAGAAAACAACCATGTCTTCATTTTTACTCAAAGGACCATCTACAAAATTTACTTGCACGGGTCAGTTCATTGAACTGAGCATATTGAGCACTTATCATTAAAATGAGGTGCTCTTAATTAACTATCTCAATAAAAGAAATCTGCTTTTATGAAACGTTAATAAACTGAGATGGACATCATCTACAATTAATTACTGATAAGGATGAACAGCTTAACATCCCAATCTTCTAATTACTATCACAATCAAATAGAAGATTACTGACTTTCTCCCAAGCGATTACTACAGAAGTAATTTCTTCGAAGTAGTTCCAGATTAAAAACATTTGTATGAGCTAATACACATATGTATATAATGTTGTTTCTAATGTATTTGCTGTCAGTTCCATTCTCTTTTTAACATTTTAAATTTCAAGAGATAAATTTCAAGTAAGAATTCCAACAGAACTACTTTCCTCTCATATTACTTATTCAATTTCAAACAATCAAATGCAGAAGAGAAAAGTAGTCATTCGCCATGACAATATTGGTGTCATTTATCAATTTCATCAATTAGCATAATACTTCTTTTAATTCAAAAGAAAGTAAACAACAGTTAAATGCAGATGCTTTTGCCAAGGTAGTAGAAAATTCATTCCATAACAAGTATAGATTTTCAACTATATAAGAGAAGAAATGAACATTACTTCAAATTATCCATCCAACACTCTCTTTCCTTTCATCATAAATGTATTGAGTAATTTAATTTAGACGTTATATTAATCAATGATAACAACCCAAAGAGAAGTAAATAAAGTTAATAATCAAATAAAAGGAAGAAGGATCATATTATCTCTTCTTATTGCCTAACCGGATAACCACTATTTAGAACAGACCTAATCCAATAGTGTGATCCCTTCTGAATAAATATGTATATAAGTATTCAAAAACCACTAACTACCTTTCAAGAAAGTTGGCCAGAATTCATTTACATCTGGTCCGTAAGCATTAGTATCAAAGGTACCTCTAAATACAATAATTTCCTTTGAAATATTTCACTCAACGGACATTCTCATCCAGAAATATCAAGTAAAAGTGTACATCAACAAAAAATCATGCTTTCGTTTAAATGATAAGAGAATTCACTTTCCAAACAACAAGTAAGAAATCCACTCATATTCCGTTTTAATGAAAACAATGAAGAATTTACAATCCGTAAATTATATATATAAATATATATATTGAGTTCAACAAGACGCAGCGTATAATTTACATGTTCTACCCAATCCATTCTATAGACTGGCTATCCTATTCCCATTCAGATTAGAACTTCCTTTCAAATAGGCATATACGAATTCCAAGAACAAGTTGGTAGAACATCGTATCCAACTAGAACAAACAATGTAAAGATGCTACTATGCTCTGACTATTCATAGAAGGATTTATACCTCATACACTGTGTTTTAACTAGAGGAACAATTATATAGCAGTCTTGTCAAATATTTTTACAGCTTTCCATATCCATTAACACACACAAATCATAGATAAAAATTTGCACATCTCTATTACCTACAACAAGTTCGACCTGTAATGCACAGTGAAGCCCTATTACCATTATTTCTAGAATTCAAAACAATAGAAAGACAAAAATTCATTCCACTAATTATTTCAGTAAGAAAAACACTCGTTTTGTTCAAAACGCAACAAGAATACCCAAGTTGAGTTCGTTTTATAATGACAACTCAAACCAGAGGTCATACAAATCATTTTATCCTTCCATATTTACAAAAAAAATGCACAGAACTCAAAAAATAATACATGCATAGCTAATACATTCAACAACTCAAACCCATATTGGGTAATAGAATGAATACCCAACACTGTCAAAATAAACTCACACAACATGGAAAAATTCATTTGATTTACCAATTTGCAAAGAAATACCCAATTCAAATTCTTTCTCAATAAACATTTCAACCCAAAAAATCACATTAACTAAATCAACCATTCCATTTTTCAAAAACACCCAATCATAAGAGCAGAGTTGTTTTAATGAGATGCTTAAACAAGAGAAAAACGATTTAAGGAGAAGGGCTCAACATGCCTGTTAATTTTTCTTGTGGCTCGAAGAAAACCGCGCCCACAGGAGCAATTCTTTTCCACGGCGACAGTAGTAAAGCTTTCCAAACAATCCTCTAACTTCCTCAGGCTCAAAAATAGCCATGGCTACTCCAAACAACAACAATAATAACCAAAAATAACATCGGGTTCGACAGAACCATTGAAGAAATGCAGAGAAACTACAAACTTGAATGAACACAATGACCAACAAATTTTCCTCTATCCTCTTTCCAAGGCGAGCTGGTCGCTAAGGCCAAGATCATTAATGCATTGAATGCATTGCTTTTTCCTAAATTTTCAAGCCACCACCGACTCGGGTTTAGCGAGTTCTTTTTTTCAAAGTTTTTGCATGTAATTCTTTCTTAGCTTCTTAGCTAGTTGGATGCCTCCAACGTTTCCCATGTTCCCGCCAAACTTGGCGCTGAAACTATAAGGACATCATTTATTGTCCTAATAAATCTCTAACCTCTCCATCTTATCCGCTTCACCAACATGGGTCCATAAGTCCCCTTCCATAGGTTAGTAATAGTTTAGGATTTTATAGTCCATAGCTAGGTTTTTCACCTAGTTCTTAAGTTATTAGGATTTGCATCAATTTTCATCCCGTGCAATTTAAAATCCACATAGGGTAGTAGTTAGGTTATAGGATAAAACTTAGGTGTAGGTTAGAATTTATTCCTTATAGTATTTACTTAATAGTTTCCAACAAGTCTTTCCGACTGGCGTTCACATTCAACACAATGCAAGACATTTCGTCCTATGTTCAACACATACCTATGTCACTTGCATCCAGGCTCTTATTGTCTTACGCTATCTAACGTTACAACTTGTATGTGGTTCAAGAATCAAACCTTTTCCATTGGCATCTAGGTACCAAATATGTATACCTAAAATCAGGTGTTGCAACATTTATATCAATCCTTTAGTCTTGTTCAGAATTTGTTCCTTATAGAAAATAAATCGAGAAAGCGATCTCAAAGAAGGCCACAACATACCTTGGATCAATGGAATTGATTCAAGGTGTGCTGTCAATCAATGATAAGAGTTCATCAAACATACAACAAGTTTGTTGTCTCATTTTTGCAAAACACAAGTTATATTATCCTCCGTCCCAAGTAAACAAGGGTCCAGATCCGTAACACATTCCTTCTACGATTAAAAGATACATCTTATCATAATTATCTTCATTTCTGCAATTACAACATCATGAAAAGAGATTACCATGATGGCTTGCAAAAATCAAGGCGTTACACTTCCCTTTGATACTGATCACGACACTGTTGACTATATCATGGACATTATTTAGTTTTGATTTAGTATAATGTTAGATGTTCGATCATGGATTATTGTTGACTTTAATTCTTATATGATGCATGATGATTATTAGAGACATTTTTTATATATTGATGTTGATATACTATTTGACATGGCTATATTATAGATGTTGTTCGGACTTGTGATAATTGAATATTTTGATTAGACCCAGAAAATGAAAATTGGATTAAAATTGATGATGATATAGTTGTTAATGAAATTGTAAGTGATCATGTTGATTGTTTTGATGATTTTTGTGATTCATATATATATTGATGATCTTGAAATTATATTTATATTCATTTGGATGTTCTGATATGGCCATGAGGCCGAAGGAGGTATTTGTATTTTGTAGGTTTAAAATATCACAACAAACATCGGAGGATTGGAGACCAACCACTTTGGAAATCTAGATGAATTCAAAAAGGTCACCATGGCAACTGTATTTGTTTATGTGTCTTTGATTGTGTTAGAGATTCCCATGGGGGATCACCTTTAAATGTGACCAAGGGGTTTTGTATATTTATTTTATTTGGTCCCTTTGTTAATTTTTTCATGTGGTTATTTTGTGGTGCTTTGACCCTTTCATTATTTATTAAATGATGTGTTAATATAATGAGTAATCATGTTGTTAAGATAATTAATTAAAATATGTCATAAGAAAGTAATTAATAGAGTTGTTGGCCTTGAATTAAAGTGTTGTAAGAAATGTGTAAGTAATGCGTAAGAGACATGTAAGTTAATTTTGGAGTAGGAAAAAATCCACCTTCTTGGAAATTCGAATTTGTCCTTGGAGGCTTATTTTGGAGGCTTGTGGGACAAGTTAAACTTGTCTCATATCTCTTAAAATTGTATACCAACCTTACCTATGGTTGGAGAGTTAAATTTAGACTTTATTTATGCATTTTTATGGTCATGTTGAATGTTTTTATTGCACTTTCTTACATGTTTTAATTTCATTCCTTATGGGGTGTGGGATTGTTTGAGTGTGTAAGTAAAACTGTCATATTATTCACCCACCTATTGATTATGAATTAGAGAATAAAGTTGACTTTTGTGTTGGGGTTGAGAATGTATGAAGTGACATCCTACATGGATCCACCTCATCCTCTTCCCCTCCCTCTTTTATAAATTAAAATTCTTTATCTTTTTTTTGGGTTACTTCACTATAATCACTTCATTTTGGGAGACCTCTTTTGGGTTTTGAGAGCTCTTCCTTTGGGAAAGTTTGAAGATGGTTGAATACTTGTGCTTGGTTGTTATTTGGATTGCTTGCATCAGAGGAGATTGTTGTTTTGAATTGGGAGCAAACTCCATAATGGAGAGGTAGGATCTTGGCTCTTGAAACACTCTTCTTTTCCTTTTTATGAATATGTAAATGGTTAAATGTTGTTATTGTTTGTGGGTTGTTGGGTAGATGTCCTAGGAATGGTGTAGGAGAAGGCCATGGGGTGTATTATGTGGGAGGCATAAGTGTTTTGGGGAGGTATAAGTGTGGAGGGAGTTTGGATTTGGGTTCTACCTTACAAAGAAATAGCTTGCATTTCTTTACTCATTATGGGGTGCCATAAGAGGTTGGGGAGGCATAAGGAAATGTGAGGAATAAGGGGTACTTGGGGGGAGGCATAAGGGCATGTCAAGGATTTGAAATGTTATATTTTGGTAGTTTGTTCTTAGGTGGTGATACCCATTTCCCCTTTTGGAGGCATAAGCAACATCCCCCATAGTTTCTTTCTCCTTTGTCTTGCTTGATGAAACATGAGTATTAATTGTATTTTTATCTTTGTGGTTACAAAACTATTTTTCTGTTTTGGACTATTTTTTTTTTAAATGTGAAAATTGCATATGAAAGACTACCTATGTGTTGTGGAAGCCTGTTGTTGCCATGAGTTGAGTCGCATTTATTATTGCATTGTGGTTCAGGCTCAGGGGCCAATGAAGAAGGATGTATTCTCCCTTCATTATATGTCTTGGTTGGGTGGAGAGCATTGCCTTTCCCTTGGATTTGTCATGATCAAAATTGAAAGTGGAGGATCTTCATGTTGCTATTCTGGAGCAAAGGAAAATATAGTTTGACAGTCCTTGTTGACATTATTATTTATTATAACCCTTTCCCAGTTTGAAGTGGATGAACTTGTATATTAATTATGATGGAAGGACTACTTTGTTTTAGCTTTGGAAGTTGTATTTGACTATGGAAGAATATACCTTGTATTCAGTTATGTTAATAGAAAAGAAAGACATGTATTTTATATGTTGTATTTTGAAAATATATAGAAAAGGAGTTATAAAAGATTCATTGAATTAATGAAAGTTGTCTTACCTTGTTCAAAATGTCATTGTTATATTTAAATTTTGTATTTGAAATCCCTGGTTGGAAAAATGGAAGAAAGAAATACATATGAAGAAAATGTATTGAGTTGTCTTGTTGAAATGCATGATTGGAAAAGAATAGAATCTACATTTTGATTGAAGGAAAGATAACTACTTTAAAATAGAATGGAATGAATTCAATGTTGTTATAGTATAGTAAAAGAAATAGACTAATCCTTGTTTTGAATTGTATAAACTCCATCTTTTATTTCACTGTTTACTTGTAAAATTTTATTAAATATTAATCAGAACAACCCTGCAAGTTATAAAAGACAAATAAAATATTAAATTGAATTTTTTTTTTTTATAAATATTTCAAGTAATTTTAAATATTTTATTTGAAGTTTTCTTTAACCTTTTTAACAATTTTTATTTTGAAGCCTTATTCACTTATTTCTATTTTTAAATCATTTTTTATAAATTTTATGATCGGTGATGGTGGTCAATCAATCGTGATGACAACAATGATCAATCCATGGTGGTGATGATAATGATGATGAACAATGATCCATGATGATGATGATGATGCATGATGATGATGATGATGATGATGATGAAAATGAACATTAAAAACATTGATGGGAAGTGAGAATGATGACCTGTTGATGATGATGATTTGATGGAGATCCTGGATGATGAGAATAATAATATATTATTATGATGATAATGATAATGATAATGATCCAATGATGATGACAATGATCAATGATGGTGGTCGATGCATAATGACGACAATGATCAACTATGGTGGTGATAATAATCCTCGATGACAATTATCGACGATGGTGGTCCATAGATAATGATGATGACAATTATCTAACGATCGCAGAAAGGTGATTATAATGATGAAAACAATGATCGACAATGGTGCGCCCAGATGATTCATTACATGCACGATAGATGCCTCGATGATGGTGGTGATGATTCAGTTACAACGATAATGATCGATGATGGTGGTGATGCACCCATTATGATGAAAATGATTACGAAGACAATGATGATGATCATGATGATTAGCCCATGAGGAGGATAATGAAAATAATCTCCCGTAGAAACGTCTTGCATACTCGGGATGAGAATGATGTCTGTTCCACGCCCTGAATATTACGCACCTGGAGATGAAGATGACAATGATCCGATGCCTCTTTTCCGCACCCAATGGTGATGGTTAATGATTCCATGACCTCTCAATGATGCATGATGATAATTGATGATGCACACCCCGATCAACAATGGTGGGGATGATAATGACACTAGGGATGAATGATCAATGATGGTGTTTGGTAGGATAATGTCGACGAGAATGATTGATGATGGACTGTTGATGATTAATGATGATGAACGACTGGTTGACAAAAAAAATGTATTCCGCAACTTTTGATAACTGATCCATGATGGTTCTTGATGATCATGAGTGACAACAATTAATGATGGTGGTGATGATAAGGATCCTTTTGATGGGATTCAATGATCAACAGATGGTGGTCGATGACAATCTACGTCGAAAATGGATTAGCTACATCATGGATTGGTGGAGTTGTTGAATGACAATGAAAATCTATTAGTGCTTCCCCTTTTAAACCATAAACACTCCCCTATTCGAAGGGTAATGAGTGGATCAGATGTTGTAGGGAGAACAATGACACTGCAAAGCATATTATAAACCCCCAAATTCCCCAAATACTCAATTAAAAACCTGATCAAACCATTGAAACGATGTATGGTGATTCAATCCCATGATTTGACAATGATGAAAAAAACTGATGATGATGATGATGATGACAAATATGATTTCAATGATGACAATGATGATTATGAAAATGATGATAGATGTTGACAATGATGATGACTTAGGACCATGAAAACCTACTGCAAATGACGATGGTGATAATGATGATCACCTATTGAAGATGACAACTGCTTATGGAAGGAAAATGTGGACGATCAATACCCCACTGACTGAAAATGGAAACACCATGAGTCGTCTAACATATGACAGCTGATAGATGATTTAGATTTTTCATAGATTTTTTAATTATTTAAGCCGTTTATTTAATTATTATAATTATTATTCCCTATTAAACTTTAACCATAATTATTGAAACTTTTTATTAACCCGTTCTGTATTGATCCGGCTGCCATATCTTCCTCTTCATTTTGGGGTAATTTGTAATATTCTATTATACTTTTTTTTTAACTTCTTTATTAATTTTAATTTTTAAATTTATTTATTAATTTTAATTTACGACCATTTTTGTTAATTATAGTTTTTAATTGTTTATGTTTAGTATTTAATTTTTTAATTTTAACTAATTTTAATGGATTTACTTTTTTTATTTTGATATGCATTTTAAGCATTAGGATATGGACTTTATACATTGACTATTAAGGATTTCAAAAAAAATAATTATATTTTAAATATTCCCTTGGCTATTTAGTGGTGGATTGTAAATTTGGGAAGATTAATTTTTATAATCCAACTTTGATCGTTGATTTAGATTGCTAATTTTATTTATGTTATTTTTTTTACAGTTTACTCAGATTTTTAATTAGAGGAGGGATCTTAGGATTTTTAATTCTTTTAGGCTTCTATTAATTTATATAATTTTTACCCCTTCTATTAACCCTTTGGATTTATAGGATCCTTACTATTTGCGTATGGTTCCCTTCCTCCTTTGGGGATCCTGAATCATGTGGGTGAAATTTAATTTTTATAATTTGTATACTGATTTTACTCAAATGAAAATTTTTATTTATTAATACTGGTTACGATTTGTCTTTAATATTAATTTTTTTTTAAGGAATATTTATGTAGCCACCCAGATTTGTTTATTACTCCCCCATTTTTAGATTTTCATGGGATTATAAGCCTTTTAATTTTTAATATTTATTATTTAATAATTTTAATTTTGAATTTAAATTCTTACACCACTTTATCAGTTTTATTAGCATTTAATTATTAGATTTATTAATTATTTTTAATATATATATTTTCTTGCTAAACAGATGTTCTGGATTAATTTTCACTGCAATTTTTAAATATAATTGAATTTTAACTATAAACAGGCGGCGGTTCTGAAACCGACACTTGGCTAGGGCTGCAGTCCTAGGAATGTCATTTTGCTAGTAGGATAGTGCCAAAGTATATGAGTTGGTTTCAGACAGAAAACAAGACATGAAGCAGTGCATGGATGTGAATATGAAATGCCCAGTCACGTATCTGGTCCTTTCCGAGCCCATTCACATCCTCTAGTGCATGGGAGGACATGGTCATGTCTTTCAAATACATGAAAGGATTATTGAGACTAAAATGTTTAGTGATCGATATGAGATCCAATGATTAAAAGTATAATGGGAGCAGTGAGCAAGATCTTTAGTGATGCATAACAAATCTATTCAGGAACAAGGTGTAGACATTAAGCAAGCATTTTACTTACCAGAGATGTCTTATAGCCATTGTGCTTTCAATTACCAATTCTTATTCGTCATCAGTAATTTATCCATATTAGACAACTCACTATAAATGTGGTTTTTTTTGATGATGCAATAACATTTCTCCCATCCAAGTAACAAAATCCATTTCAGTAGAAGTTACCAGGATAAAATTGTTACATCCCACAAGTTGGCCACTTGGGCTTTCGTACTCTGTAATCACATTTCTATAGCACTAGATAATCACTCACTAAGTTATATCAATTTTTGAACAAATACAGGTGGAATACACTTGCAACAAAATCAGAAGTAGAATAACATAATTAGATCTAAACATTGTGTATAGTTCCAATAGTATGAAGTTTACAGATCATTTTAGTGTCAGAAGTTGATGTAAAAATATTCTAATGGACTGTGGTATCTACGAAGTCTTTATGACTTTGGTTTTGTATGAAAAAGACAAGGTCCTAAACATAGATAGAAGTTTTACCTTTTCAGCTAGATTTCTTCCTATGAAGAGGTGTTTATAAACAATGTCGAGATTGCAAATGGAGGAACTTCAAATTGGTCCATAACAAGTGTGATATGCTAGATACCATGATGGATAGATTGTATTGAAAACATAGTATTGAGACTCATTGAGTCTCTGTAAAACATGCAGGGTAGAGGATGAGTAGGTACCGATGAGTTTTGTGGCTTCATCAAGGACTCGGTGGTTCGAGCACTAGCCAAAAAAATTCAGTATTAAAAAAAAGCCACAAAGAGGGAAGAATTGGAAGAGGATGAAGAGATGCCAATTGTAGGTGCAAGAAGGTAAAATCTGCACATACACCTTTTAAAGTTGAAACAAAAGTGGAAATAAATAATTTTGAAGGACAAGTAGATGCAGAATTACTAAATAAATGGATAAAACAGTTGGAATGTCTACTTTAGTATGCATAATGTCACTGACCTGCACAAAGTGTCACCTTTGCACGTCTCAAAATGGAAGGTCATGCTCTAGTTTGGTGGGAAACCCATCTAGCCACTTGTGAGAAGAAGAAACGTCCTATTGTTAGTACTTGGAAAGGTTTTAAAGAATTGATTAGAGCTAACTTCTATCGTGTTGGCTGATAAGACTGACATGATGATTAAGTGGCAGTACTTTAGATAAGGTAGTGGTCAAAGCATGTAAGACTACACTACAGAATTTCAGAGACAAGCCATGTTGCTTAATATGGACTTGGAGGATGAGGACATTCTGACCAAGTATTTGGGAGGACTTCACACTCACCTTTGGAGGAAGGTAATATCCACAAATCCGAAGGATATCAATGAAGATTGTATACAATCATACTACATTAATGATGCGAAGAAGCAAGAAGAAATAGAGTTAACAGGGAGAAAAGTCAACAGAACAACAAGATACAAAGAACAGGGGAAGACAAGTAACAGAGATAAATGGAAAGGCAAACACTACCACTACTTACTTTGCATACTTGTAAAGATCCTAAGAATTTTTGTAAGAATTGTGATGTAAATGGACATACTGATGCCACATGTTGAAAGTTGCATCCAGAATTGCACCCAAAGCACCGAACCAAGGATTCCAAGAAATCCATGGCCACTATGAAGACAGAAATAGAGGTGGAGATTGAGGATGATTCGGATGTAGACAGAGAGGTTGGGATGCATGGCCACTAACATGTACGGGGCAGCAGAAGAAGAAGAGATGAGCAAGTCTATTTCAAATCATAATCCAAATCAAGAAGACTAAGGTAAACTGCTTTACTAGATTATGGTTATCAGTCATATTTTATTTATGATGCGGTTGTAGAACAGCTTGGTCTAGAGACTTACGCGTCATCCACATCCATGCCCACTAGAGATGGGTGAAGAAGGGTGTAGAAATACAAGTTTTCAAGGAAGTGTAAGTTTCAGTTTGAGATAAATACCCAATACATAGATGTATTAAAGGCTGATATTATTCCACTTGATGTGTTTGATGTTGTCTTCGAAAGTCCTTACTTGTACATGCCAGGGATTATTGTGTTCATAAGGAGGAAGAACCAATGTGCAGATGGGTTAAGGATAGGAGCCGGTTTTAACATCTAGGTCACCACCCACATCAAATCAAAGAAGAGCTATGGTAAGTGCCAACCAAACACCAAAGACTTATTCAGGAAAATCAGTCAGTTTTTTTTTCTTTCATTAGAAAGAAAAGTAAAAAGGACGTGAGATTACGGATACATCTGACCAAAGGATGGATATTTTGGATAGCACTTGTTATTTTTTGCATAAGAAGCCACCACAGGAACTATTCAAACAAACTTCCACTATGCAGTTACCATATCTACCTATAGATTCATTAGACCTGACTATGGGGCATAAAGAAGAAGAGGAGATACAAGAAACAATGGTGACTAAAGCAGCAGTGCACTTGGAGAGGATTCAACCAATCCATATCAAGAGACAAAGATATGGAAGATGAACTAAACCACTACAGTATGGGACCTTCGCCATACTTGAGCAGGTTGGAGAAGAAACCTTCAGGCCATACTTCATGTAGATGCATGCGATAGCAAGTTGCAGGAGCTCGCATTCACTACCACCATCTATGCATAACAAAGAAGGAAAGACACAAAAGTTACCTTCCAAAGAGGATTGTACTCAAGGCAACTCGGAGGAGGATGTAGTACTGGAACAACAAACTAGATATCCACAAGAATCTTGGCAAGTTAGAGGAGAGAAGACACCAAGGCAGACCCAGTGGTACTCGAATGCAAGCACGAGAGGGAGTTGATTCCTCTACCACTCCCCCACTAAGATTTTGTGGGACCAAAATCCTCCTCAAGTAGGGGAGGTATGATCCATAGGGATCCAAGAAAACACACCACTTCATCATTCCATCAGCACCAAGAAGGAGAAATAAGAAAAATGAATAAAATGAGGTAAACAAAGGTTTTGGAAGGAATCTCCACTCTATGCAGATCGGTGCTTTCAGAACCACCTGCCCTTTAAGGGTAGTGCAGTCCTGAAACCATCGCCCAGGCAAGGCGGTGGTCCTGAGACCAGTCGGTATGCTTAGGGTGGCGATCATGTCACTTTCAGAACAGAAAAGCAAAGAATGGAAGCATGAATGGTCATGAACTTGAAGCACGTCCATTCGTGTCTCTTCCCTTCCATGCCCATTTCACATCCTTCTAATGCATGGGTGGACATGAGTAAGGCCTATAAATGTGTGAAAAGAGAAAGAGAATGGACATTTGAGAGATCCAGAGAGATCGAGAATCAAGAGTTTAATGAGAGCAGTGAGCAAGATCTTCAGTGCTGGAATGGAATTGTAGGAGCAAGGTGTAAAACAAAGCAAGTCAAGTAATTGGAGAGAAGGTTTACATTGTTTCTTCTTTCATACTTATTGTAATCTGTAATTGTCTATATTAGACCAATAAAAGTGGGAAGAAAGAGAAGTTGTCCCTTCCGATTGGTTTTCCTCCATTGGAGGTTTCCAGGATAAAATTGTTGGTGTTGAAGTTTTGAATTCTTTCCTTCTCTGCAATTTTCCTTTCTATAGCACTAGATAATCAGTCACTGAAGCTTCTAATTTTTCAAGCAAATCTGTCATTTTCCAAAGTTGAAAGTAGAACAGCATAATTGTGTGATTCGTAGAGTTCCAAAGTAGAAGTTTACAGATCACTGGGACCCAAGATGATGATTACTAAGGCAGCCATGCATGTAAGCACCCTCCGGGGATGAGAATCATGAATCATAAACCTACAGTTTTATATTGTTAGTGGGACTTATGCTTATTGCTATCTCTGTGCAGCATTGACCTGAAACAACCTCTCTGAAGCTCATCCACTTGGAGTTGTGTGAGATCAACATTTGAGTACATTATATTTGAAAGATAACCTCGTTTTAGCGTTCAAATCTTGCAATATATCTCCTATATATAGAGATTGACACCTGATAGCAGAGAGTGTCGAGATAGAGTACCTATCAAGTTTCTGTCAAGACAACATATTCTTCGATAATCCGAAAATGTACTCATGTATCCAAGAAAGCATGATCACAATGTATCCCTTGGTCATATGGTAATCTAACCCTTGGTCATGACTAACACAAGGGGGCTTAACCAATATTTGCAAGACCAAATATTTCTTTTGAGCCAGAATGAACAAGTGTTGAATGGAGTAATTGCAAGAACTTGTGAATACATAACTTTCTACTAGCAGCTCTTTTTGAGGTGTCTTGTTTTTAACATGCAACGTACTATATATTTGTCAAGCTCCTTTTGCACATTAGTCATTGTATTTATACGTAAGTTTCATATGTATGGCCTGTAAAAGATACTTTTAGGCCTTGTAAAGATTATATACACATTAAAATATAAAGTGCCAAAAAAATTGTAATCTTGGAGGGTACAATATTTAACAGTAATTCAAGAAATTTAAGTTACAATTGTGCCTTGTGCTCTCTTTTGCACTTCAGATTCTGCAAATCTCAAGTGTGTTATCTGCAGTTCATAGGGTCAGAATCCGTGTACAAATGTCGCTTCTCACACCATGTAAATATAGTATTACATGTTAGTGGAATAATTTTCCAAATTTTTCACTAATCTTACTTTGAGGACTAACAGGGTTATATTGTGATCTTGAAATCTTACTGTGGGTACCTTTCAAGTTCTTCAAACCAACACCAGATATAAAAAATTCCAAGTGGTTTAACTGATGTTATGAGGCATATGATCTACTATGTTTGTCAGTATCTCCTGGCTTGCTCTTTGCATCAATATGAATCTAAAGGCTTGTAAACACCCTAATAAATTTAATGGACCATTTTGGAGCAACTGCTTTGGGAAGCAGGTTGAGAGTAAATGAGGGGTCCATGTGGAATCAGTGCAGAATGGAGCTAATATTTAGTTTCCATATCTTTAGGCAATTATGACAGGAATACAAAACTTCTTCACCAAACATCAGGTCAGTTTTAGATTAGCATGTCTGAAATTGTGTAGGCATAGAGAACAAAGGATGAGCAGATAAATCCTTTCAATGTCTTGCATTAAGTTAGGTCTTAACTTATTATGTAGATTTTTGTTTCTACCTTCCACACCACTAAGAGTGCCCTATTGAGCTACATGGACCATGTATATCCTTGAGTCAATTGTAAGTGTTTGCTACACATCCTATGACTAGGGAGCAAGATAAGCTCTATTCAGATGGGTACATTGAAGTCCTCTAGATCACATGCTACTAATTGTTAGGTCATTGTAGAATATTTGTGGACACTTCTTTGTAACCTAAGGACAAGAAATAGAACAAAGACAATGGGGCCATTATAAGATTTGATTTCAGTAATTACCAATGCTACTGTCCAAAGCAATCACATCTCCAGACCATCCTCTTCAGATGCCAAATCCACATTTTTTTAATTAAAGATTAAGGTCAAATATGCCTATACTACAGAGAACTAGGCATCCATGAACATAAATGTATGAAGGAATAAATTGATCACTTAACAAAGATTAATGAGACATGAAAACAGCATAAGTGTCCCTGAAATTACACATTAACATATAGTTCCAACTACAGGAGTCCTCTAAGGCAAAAGACTTTATAATGGTTAGGGGATATAAGAATTATAGGCAAGGCCCTTGCAAAAGTTGCATTCTCTAGCCTATCTGCATGGATGATATCAATTTTGGTGCTTCACATCACATGGCTTCATCATCAGTTACCATTTCTCATCCTTGGAGCCATGTATCTTTGGCTTCTAGTTTGATAGGTGATGACAGCTCTGTAGAAAGTTTCCATGTGAGAGGGTACTATTACACAGTGAGTGATGGAACAATCCAGGATGTTTTATGTATGTAATCCCTACCATTTACCATTTACTAAAATCTCCTATCTAATTTATAAGTTAAACTCATCATTGGTTCATAAAATGAGATTTTGTTTGTATTAATTCCCAAATTTTGTGTTCATTAGGGAGTTGCACAGTGATTCTAACAGAATGGCAATAGGGTGAGCAAAGTCACCATGTCGTAACAGTTGTACACCTAAACTCACACTGGGATCTTAGATGCACCCTTCTAACTGCAATATTCACTCGTAGCTCGGATGTGGGTGAGTAATCTATGGCATGATATGCACATTTGGCCATCTTAACTATCAGGACTAACATGCAATGTGTACACGGGGTTGCATAACTCAATGTTCAGCATGAGTCATTGGTTACAGAAATGGTTGCCTTGTGTTCGCTATTTCTATTGATGTGTTTGTCAAGGTTGTGGTATATCTTGAAGGTCGATAATAATAGAGATCACTTCTATTATGTTGTGGATCTTGTTTTCATGTGTGAAAGTGTTGAATACTATACACTAAGACTACTGAAACTTTCCACAGTTGTCTTGCAAGAGTTCGGGGCCAAACCGAACCCCGAACAGGGGCGCAGCCCCCAAAAAACAAATTTGGGCCTTAAAATGTGCACGATATACTGGGAAATGTGCTTTTCTCATATGGGTGGGATTTTTGACCCATAGGTTTATGAGATGATTTTGGCCCATGGTTTTAATACCCATGGTTTTGTAAAACTACTTAAGCAGTTGTCTACTTATATGGTTTTATGCATATGGTAGGCATAATGTAACATTGCAGATGTGTTTTGAATTTGGGTGTGAATTCTATATAGTTTGTTGAGCATAGCTCCAAAAAATATGGATATTGTATTGTGAGAGTTGTGGTTTGTAATAAAATCTAAGCAAGTGATTCTTGGTGGATGTAGCCCAAATTGGGTGAAACATGTTAAATATTGTCTCTTTGTGTTGTGTTATTTTATTCTGCACTTTTATTTGAGATCTGTAATATTTTCTGCATATTAGTTTCTACTGTTGCAATTCTTTGAGGGATTATTCTGCATATTTTATCCCTTATTTTCTAATAACTACAAATGGAATCCATACTCAGTGAAGATCTAATAATGGGCATTCGCGTCCATTAACATTACTTAGAAGAATTGTGGATGTGCAGATTCATTGCTTGAAATTTTTTTGAAGGTATTGCTAAAACGTATCGAATATGTTTTAATTTTTTTCTTTCTATTTTTTCATTCTGTGATTTCCAAGAGAATCACAGGCAATCAAATTGGCATTACTCATCTCCACAAAATTGGGGTTGGTCTGCTCTTATCCATGTTGTAAATGGAAATTGCAACATTAGAGGAGGCCAAAAGGAAAACAACCCACACCCATCTCTCTCCCATTTCGATATTATGGATCTCCCCACAGTTTTTGTATATGGAATATAAGAGATGTTGACAGTGGTGGGGTTGATCCAGTTCTTTTAGAGACAATACCCAATGGGAATGCGGTTCATGCTCGTTGGTCTAACGTATTGCTCAATCTCTCGATTTTTTTCAGTTGTCTTTTGGTTTTGATTGTGAATAAAAAAATGACGACGACATCAAATGGTGGGTTTATTTCAAACAATGACCTTAATAAATATCATCTCGATCTCTTTTAATTGTTTCTCTCAGCTCTCCATCTTTTCAATTTTAATCTAATGATATTAGCTAAAAGTATATCATGTTATGTATGCATCATATTCTACAGAGGTTTCCAGGATACATGAAAACTTATATTGGGTTTTGCACTAAGATATATAAATTGATTTCATCGAACAACTATTATACACTCTGGGGGAATCAATGGTTGCCTCATTTTCTCAGTCATAAATATATCTTGTTTGATCCAATTTAAATAATATACTAATGATAACCATCTGTAGAATTTTTTTCCATATTCTATACTTGCCATATTTTTTTAGATTTTGTGACCCAAAAGATGCTTATAGACAAATTATACTATATGTTCAAAGACATTGTGGCACCATTTTTTGTAAAAATCTATTTCTTCTAAGGTTTTGTGACAAATGTATTTTTATTGTTGATATCTAATTATTGCTTAGAAATTGATTATTTTTTTCGAGGGGATTACTAACTATCTACATGGGATGCATTTTTCTGAGGCAATGCCATGGTTCAATCCTTGTGGGGAATGGGGGGTGCCTCAAGTATTAAGCTATGTTGATGGTGTCCCATGTATGTTTGTGGAAATTTTATACATAAAAGAATCCTAAAGTATTTTGATTGAAAATTATGGAGACATGTTTGTATGTTGGAAATTTCTAAGCACAAGGTCTCAAGTATTTTCATTTAATGTTATGTTGATTTGGACCACAATTGTGCTTTCTTCGACAAGGGGGAAAACAAAAGCCACAGTGGTACAATTATAATTAACACGTCCTTCCTCCTTCCTCACTGTAGAATTCTAAGCCTAATGTTAATAGAATTCTTTGAGAGGATTTGAATAACTAAAGTTATTGGATTAATTTTTTTATTTATTAAAGTGGGTTAAAGATTTGAACACTAATATTACCAATTATTTTGTATGTTACATTTATTTGACACTATTAATGAAGGAAATTTTAAAAATATAATGATGTGTACTTTGTGTAGACCATATTTTTCTTTCCGCATCATCTTTTCCAAATTATTATTTTATTATTTTTTGATATTTTAAATTATTATTGTACTTTGTAGTTAAATATTTCTTTGAAATTATAAATGAGTTTACATATAAAGGAAAAAAAATATTTAGCTTATTAAATTAGTTTTATTTAGAGCATATAACAATGAATAGTAAACATTTCTTTATAATATATTTTTTTCAATATAAAAAATAAAAAAATAATTTTCTCGATATATATTCCTATTTAGTAATAAAATTAAATATTTGTGTGTAGTTTAAATGTAGACAACCAACATAAATAATTATTTAAATGAATGTCAAATTGGTTAAATCTATTTTTTTTTCATTTAAAAAAAAAAAGATACTTTCACAATTAATTATTGTGGCAATCAAATTGTAGCTTCCACCTACAAGTTTTATGTTGTAAACACAATTGTAGAAAAAAATTGTTGAAATTTCTACAAATATAATATTGATGAGAGACAAAATTTTAAGTTGTGGAATTTCTACAAAAAGTGAATCTATAGAAAAACTACATTTTGGTGAAAATTGTGGAATACTAACATATTTTTTTTGTAGAAATGTTATAAACATCATGAATTATGGATCATCCATGAATAATGAATTGGGAAAAAAATACAATAATATATCAAAATGTGGATTAGCTACACTTCCAATGCAACAATTTTAATTTTTCGAATACCATATAACCACAAAAATATTGTTGAAAAATTGTGATAAAAGATCTAATATGTTGTAGTGTTGCATACATGTATTGAGCTGAATATTTGACAGGGAAGAAGATATATATGCACAAAAGTTATGATTTGAGTTTTGAATACTTTGTTTATTTGCAATATTATTTATTTTCTTTTTGTTGTTCATTTTTTTGTTTGCCTGATTTCTACAAATACAAAAACAACTTTTTTTTCTATGCATAGGGTAGTTTTAATTAGATGTCCCTATTTTTAAGATAAAATAAATAACTTTATTTGGATGAACAAAAGCATGTGGTATTTGCAGATGATTGTTCTATTTTTAAGATATTCTATTTTCAATTTGAATGTTTTATTGTTAGATGAAATCCATCTATATATTTGAATGAAATATAATATTAATTATATGTAATTCAATGTTAATATAATTTTATATCAATAATAATGTAATGTGTGGCTTGTATAGATAATTATATTTGAATGAAATATTAATTATAAATTTATTATTGTGTGTTGTAAATTTAGAGAAGCCATACATAATCATTTGAAGAAATGTGAAATCGAGATAATGTTAATTATAATATTTTTAGTTTTCTTAATAGCTATTTCACAAATCATTATTGTGGTAGTTAAATTTTAGCTTCCACCTACAAGTTTGTTGTGGTGGTTTTAATTATAGGAATACTTGTTGAAATTACCAAATAATATTATACTCATAAAAAAATAAAATAAAAATTATAATTGTGGAATATTTGCAAAGACAATTTTTGAGAGATTGAGGAAAATTGAAATAAATACAAAATTGTAGGAAACACACAAACATGAAATTTTGTGGATAAAACATAATTTAAAAAAATTATATAACCTACAAATTTCATAAATTGTGGATTATCCATGATATAATAAATTGTAAAAGAACTATAACAAAGTGGTAAATAGTTGATTAACTATAACTCCACATTTTAATTGTTGGAATGCCTTGTAACCGCAAAAATATTATTGAAAATTTGTCGTAAAAATCCTTGATTGTTGTAATGTAGTAGAGACAAAGGGTTGTTAAATTCAAGAGGTATATTTGGAGAGAGATATGGTAGAAAGAATGCAAATCTAAAAGTGGTGGAAAAACTAGCTAGAATTCATACTTTTCCAGTTCTGCACTAGAGTAACCAAAATCATAATCTATATCAAGGACAAAGGTGTGATAAATCTAACATCCAATTCCATTATTATAAAAAAATTGGTCATTATACAATAATTTAGGAAAACTAGTTTGATTTCAGTAGGAAAATTTTAAATCAATTAAAAGAAAATTGACTAGAGTTTGGGACATAGCTCTATTTTCACAACATGAAATTTCACTAAAGAGAGCAACATGTGATATTTTGTTTTTAAATAATAATTGTAGTAATCAAATGAAAGGAAAAAAATATATATGTTTTCAAGTTTAGATGATTTATTGCAATCAGATGTCAAACTACGAAATGAAAACAATTTTTTTTGTAATGAACTTTAATTTTTGTAAATATGGACATAAACATGTGACTCTAGGACTCCACTCTTACAATTTTTGGTGAAAATTTATCACTTTTTTATGTATAATGGATTTCATTTTTTTATAAAACTATGGATTGCAATATTATTAATATGGGATTCCATTACAAACTATGGATTCCATATGTTTTCTTAGCACACAATTGGAAATCAATTTCGGTATTTTTTTGGATTCCAATTTTGAATTTTTTACTTCCAATTAGTGTATAATCATAATTTCCAATTTTCTATAATTGAAATTAAGTAACTAAATTAAGCAAGAGGAACAATTAAAATTTCCACAATTTAAGTCAAACAAGTGATGATTTTTTAATTTGTTATTAATATCCAATGATATAGGAAAATCAAAAAAAGAAACCTAAATTGAATATGTAATAGAATACATAATTTATTCTCCCACATTTTGCCCACTAAATTTTTATTACCAATTCGACATGTATGAATAATTATATTAATTCAAGCTAATTAAGTGAAGATTGAAGTTATGGCACCATGTTACTATCAAAGAAGACGTTGTCGAGGGGTGTACAGGGCCAGAACTGGAGGGCTATCATTTTTTTTTCAGTAAAAGTATTCAAGTGTGTCGAGGCCAAGAAATTATTTGACAAGGGCGAGGAGATTGATTTTGTTGCTTGCGACATAAGTAAGGCTCTATTTCCAAAGCCGTATGATGAAGTGGACGAATATGATGCGTTAGATATATTTCTTTGGAAGGGCGCTATAAAATATGTCCTATTAAACACATTGATTTATAAACCTTTAGAAGGATTTTACGGTCTTCTCCCAAAATACGCCTCATCCCTTTCAAACACTCTGGTCAAATACTTTCGAAGCACTCCCATGCTATTGTTATATCACGACCTTATCTTCATGTTACACAAGCTTCTGTGTCTCCAAGTTCCCTGGGCTTAGACTGCTCAAACGATCCACACGCTACCTTCCTCTGCTCCCCCTCCCATTCTTGACACCCATTCTTCAAACAAAACAAGAAACCCCAGGATTGTCAAAAAAGAGGAGTCTGTTTGAGTCACACCCTCATACTGCCCAGATTCTCAGAAGCACCCAAGAGTTGGAGGTTGCTCAAAACTTGCTGTATATTAGTAGGAGGTGAATCATGTGCTCATTGATTGGAGTTATGGGAGAAGAAAGAGATGAAGCAACTAAAGAAGGACTTTCAACATATGGAAAAGAGAAAGAGAAAGGAAGAAGAAAAATGATGAGGATAATGAATATTGGGAAGGATAGATTGCTGATAGTATATAAAGAATGTTGAAACTCTCGGATAGTATAGACTAGGGATAGCTAAAGATAGACAGATCACAACATGGCTTCTTAAAGCCATAAGTGAATTTTAGAGCAAAAGTTGGAGCATTGCCATGCTCAGTGGAGATCCTGTTTGTAACTATTTTAGGGGACAAGGGCATGATAAGGGAGGACTCTGACCATCTGACAGTTGATGCTTCGAACCCAACATACATTACCAAATTGGCATTGTTCACCTCACTGCAAACAATCAAGTCCAGAATTGAAATAACATCCAAGAAGTAAACTAACTTGGGCTGGTGGGAGTCACTTTAGATGCTAATATTTTGTGGTCTTTTTGTTGTGACTTTGCTGCTTTTTTGTTGCTTTATTGTAGTCTTTGTCCTTTTCTGTTTCTTGTTTGTAACTATCTCTTGGTTACATTTGGAAATAGTGTTCTATCTAGATTTTGATCCTTTTTTGTTGCATATACATAGTTATATCATGTTGTTGAGACCTTTTTGTAACAGGGTATATTCCTTTTAAAACATTGACAAAATTTAAAAAAATAACATGAATATTATTAGTTTGAAATTAACACTTAAATTATTTATTATACATATATTTAAAAAAACTTTATTATGGTTAATATAAAATTATATTAATATTAAAAATTTATATTATCTAAAATATTAATTAATTATATCAATTTTTTTCATATTTATTAATTCTCATCAGTTACAATTTTTTTAATATATATTAAAATTCATTTATGTAATTAAGTTATTATAAAGTTTCCATTAAAATATTACATTACACACTTTTAATAAAATATTAAATTTTATGTATATAATACCTACCATTTTTCATTTATAAAATATTATTAAAAAAAAAATTAAAATATCTTTTATTATAAAATTAGATTTTGTTTGTATTAATTCCCACATTCTTAATTAAGAAGGAACTTTTTAAAAGAATGAAATGGTCAAAAGTAATGTCGTAAAAGTTTCCTAAACTAACTGGGTTATTAGATGCCTCTTATAACTAAATTTTCTTCGTAGCTCCAAGTGGGTGTAATTTTTGATGATATGCACATAGTCAGTTAAAATCAGGACTAACATGCAATGTGTACACGGGGTTGCATAACTAAATGTTTACTTTAGTCATTGGTGAGAGAAATGGATGCTAATTAGATATTAATGTTGATGTGTTTGTCAAGGTTGTGGTATATCTTGAAGGTCGATAATAATAGAGATCACTTCTATTATGTTGTGGATCTTGTTTTCATGTGTGAAAGTGTTGAATACTATACACTAAGACTACTGAAACTTTCCACAGTTGTCTTGCAAGAGTTCGGGGCCAAACCGAACCCCGAACAGGGGCGCAACCCCCAAAAAACAAATTTGGGCCTTAAAATGTGCACGATATACTGGGAAATGTGCTTTTCTCATATGGGTGGGATTTTTGACCCATAGGTTTATGAGATGATTTTGGCCCATGGTTTTAATACCCATGGTTTTGTAAAACTACTTAAGCAGTTGTCTACTTATATGGTTTTATGCATATGGTAGGCATAATGTAACATTGCAGATGTGTTTTGAATTTGGGTGTGAATTCTATATAGTTTGTTGAGCATAGCTCCAAAAAATATGGATATTGTATTGTGAGAGTTGTGGTTTGTAATAAAATCTAAGCAAGTGATTCTTGGTGGATGTAGCCCAAATTGGGTGAAACATGTTAAATATTGTCTCTTTGTGTTGTGTTATTTTATTCTGCACTTTTATTTGAGATCTGTAATATTTTCTGCATATTAGTTTCTACTGTTGCAATTCTTTGAGGGATTATTCTGCATATTTTATCCCTTATTTTCTAATAACTACAAATGGAATCCATACTCAGTGAAGATCTAATAATGGGCATTCGCGTCCATTAACATTACTTAGAAGAATTGTGGATGTGCAGATTCATTGCTTGAAATTTTTTTGAAGGTATTGCTAAAACGTATCGAATATGTTTTAATTTTTTTCTTTCTATTTTTTCATTCTGTGATTTCCAAGAGAATCACAGGCAATCAAATTGGCATTACTCATCTCCACAAAATTGGGGTTGGTCTGCTCTTATCCATGTTGTAAATGGAAATTGCAACATTAGAGGAGGCCAAAAGGAAAACAACCCACACCCATCTCTCTCCCATTTCGATATTATGGATCTCCCCACAGTTTTTGTATATGGAATATAAGAGATGTTGACAGTGGTGGGGTTGATCCAGTTCTTTTAGAGACAATACCCAATGGGAATGCGGTTCATGCTCGTTGGTCTAACGTATTGCTCAATCTCTCGATTTTTTTCAGTTGTCTTTTGGTTTTGATTGTGAATAAAAAAATGACGACGACATCAAATGGTGGGTTTATTTCAAACAATGACCTTAATAAATATCATCTCGATCTCTTTTAATTGTTTCTCTCAGCTCTCCATCTTTTCAATTTTAATCTAATGATATTAGCTAAAAGTATATCATGTTATGTATGCATCATATTCTACAGAGGTTTCCAGGATACATGAAAACTTATATTGGGTTTTGCACTAAGATATATAAATTGATTTCATCGAACAACTATTATACACTCTGGGGGAATCAATGGTTGCCTCATTTTCTCAGTGGCAAATGTATCTTGTTTGATCCAATTTAAATAATATACTAATGATAACCATCTGTAGAATTTTTTTCCATATTCTATACTTGCCATATTTTTTTAGATTTTGTGACCCAAAAGATGCTTATAGACAAATTATACTATATGTTCAAAGACATTGTGGCACCATTTTTTGTAAAAATCTATTTCTTCTAAGGTTTTGTGACAAATGTATTTTTATTGTTGATATCTAATTATTGCTTAGAAATTGATTATTTTTTTCGAGGGGATTACTAACTATCTACATGGGATGCATTTTTCTGAGGCAATGCCATGGTTCAATCCTTGTGGGGAATGGGGGGTGCCTCAAGTATTAAGCTATGTTGATGGTGTCCCATGTATGTTTGTGGAAATTTTATACATAAAAGAATCCCAAAGTATTTTGATTGAAAATTATGGAGACATGTTTGTATGTTGGAAATTTCTAAGCACAAGGTCTCAAGTATTTTCATTTAATGTTATGTTGATTTGGACCACAATTGTGCTTTCTTCGACAAGGGGGAAAACAAAAGCCACAGTGGTACAATTATAATTAACACGTCCTTCCTCCTTCCTCACTGTAGAATTCTAAGCCTAATGTTAATAGAATTCTTTGAGAGGATTTGAATAACTAAAGTTATTGGATTAATTTTTTTATTTATTAAAGTGGGTTAAAGATTTGAACACTAATATTACCAATTATTTTGTATGTTACATTTATTTGACACTATTAATGAAGGAAATTTTAAAAATATAATGATGTGTACTTTGTGTAGACCATATTTTTCTCTCCGCATCATCTTTTCCAAATTATTATTTTATTATTTTGGTATATTTTAAATTATTATTGTACTTTGTAGTTAAATATTTCTTTGAAATTATAAATGAGTTTACATATAAAGGAAAAAAAATATTTAGCTTATTAAATAGTTTTATTTAGAGCATATAACATGAATAGTAAACATTTCTTTATAATATATTTTTCAATATAAAAAATAAAAAATAATTTTCTCGATATATATTCCTATTTAGTAATAAAATTAAATATTTGTGTGTAGTTTAAATGTAGACAACCAACATAAATAATTATTTAAATGAATGTCAAATTGGTTAAATCTATTTTTTTTTCATTTAAAAAAAAAAAGATACTTTCACAATTAATTATTGTGGCAATCAAATTGTAGCTTCCACCTACAAGTTTTATGTTGTAAACACAATTGTAGAAAAAAATTGTTGAAATTTCTACAAATATAATATTGATGAGAGACAAAATTTTAAGTTGTGGAATTTCTACAAAAAAGTGAATCTATAGAAAAACTACATTTTGGTGAAAATTGTGGAATACTAACATATTTTTTTTGTAGAAATGTTATAAACATCATGAATTATGGATCATCCATGAATAATGAATTGGGAAAAAAATACAATAATATATCAAAATGTGGATTAGCTACACTTCCAATGCAACAATTTTAATTTTTCGAATACCATATAACCACAAAAATATTGTTGAAAAATTGTGATAAAAGATCTAATATGTTGTAGTGTTGCATACATGTATTGAGCTGAATATTTGACAGGGAAGAAGATATATATGCACAAAAGTTATGATTTGAGTTTTGAATACTTTGTTTATTTGCAATATTATTTATTTTCTTTTTGTTGTTCATTTTTTTGTTTGCCTGATTTCTACAAATACAAAAACAACTTTTTTTTTCTATGCATAGGTTAGTTTTAATTAGATGTCCCTATTTTTAAGATAAAATAAATAACTTTATTTGGATGAACAAAAGCATGTGGTATTTGCAGATGATTGTTCTATTTTTAAGATATTCTATTTTCAATTTGAATGTTTTATTGTTAGATGAAATCCATCTATATATTTGAATGAAATATAATATTAATTATATGTAATTCAATGTTAATATAATTTTATATCAATAATAATGTAATGTGTGGCTTGTATAGATAATTATATTTGAATGAAATATTAATTATAAATTTATTATTGTGTGTTGTAAATTTAGAGAAGCCATACATAATCATTTGAAGAAATGTGAAATCGAGATAATGTTAATTATAATATTTTTATGTTTTCTTAATAGCTATTTCACAAATCATTATTGTGGTAGTTAAATTTTAGCTTCCACCTACAAGTTTGTTGTGGTGGTTTTAATTATAGGAATACTTGTTGAAATTACCAATAATATTATACTCATAAAAAATAAAATAAAAATTATAAATTGTGGAATATTTGCAAAGACAATTTTTGAGAGATTGAGGAAAATTGAAATAAATACAAAATTGTAGGAAACACACAAACATGAAATTTTGTGGATAAAACATAATTTAAAAAAATTATATAACCTACAAATTTCATAAATTGTGGATTATCCATGATATAATAAATTGTAAAAGAACTATAACAAAGTGGTAAATAGTTGATTAACTATAACTCCACATTTTAATTGTTGGAATGCCTTGTAACCGCAAAAATATTATTGAAAATTTGTCGTAAAAATCCTTGATTGTTGTAATGTAGTAGAGACAAAGGGTTGTTAAATTCAAGAGGTATATTTGGAGAGAGATATGGTAGAAAGAATGCAAATCTAAAAGTGGTGGAAAAACTAGCTAGAATTCATACTTTTCCAGTTCTGCACTAGAGTAACCAAAATCATAATCTATATCAAGGACAAAGGTGTGATAAATCTAACATCCAATTCCATTATTATAAAAAAATTGGTCATTATACAAATAATTTTAGGAAAAACTAGTTTGATTTCAGTAGGAAAATTTTAAATCAATTAAAAGAAAATTGACTAGAGTTTGGACATAGCTCTATTTTCACAACATGAAATTTCACTAAAGAGAGCACATGTGATATTTTGTTTTTAAATAATAATTGTAGTAATCAAATGAAAGGAAAAAATATATATGTTTTCAAGTTTAGATGATTTATTGCAATCAGATGTCAAACTACGAAATGAAAACAATTTTTTTGTAATGAACTTTAATTTTTGTAAATATGGACATAAACATGTGACTCTAGACTCCACTCTTACAATTTTTGGTGAAAATTTATCACTTTTTTATGTATAATGGATTTCATTTTTTTAACTATTGGATTGCATTATTATGTAATTATGGGCTTCCATTACTAATACTATTGGATTCCAATATTTTTTCTATTCTACACAATGGAAATCCAATTTCGTTATTTTTGGATTCCAATTTTGATATTTTTTTATTCCAATTATTGTATAATATAATTTTCCAAATTTTCTATAATGAAATTCCGTAAATTAAGTCAAGCGGAACTAATTAAAATTTTCCACAAATTAAGTCAAACAAGTTGAATTATTTTTTTAATTTGTTATTCATTATCAATGATATATGGAACATTGCAAAAAAAACTCTAAATTGAATATGTAATAGAATACATAATTTAATTATCCCACATTTTGCGCCACTAAATTTTTATTACCAATTCGACATGTATGAATAATTCTATTAATTCAAGCTAATTAATGAAGATTGAAGTTATGGCCACCATGTTACTATCAACGAAGAGCTGATTGCTGAGGCTACAGGGCCAGAACTGGAGGGCTATCATTTTTTCAGTAAAAGTATTGACAAGGTTGTCGAGGCCAAGAAATTATTTGACAAGGGCGAGGAGATTGATTTTGTTGCTGCGGACATAAGGGTAAGCTCTATTCCCAAGCCGTATGATGAAGTGACGAATATGATGGTTAGATATATTTCTTTGGAAGGGCGCTATAAAATTGTCCCTATTAAACACCTTGTATTTTAAAACCATTTTAGAAGGCATTTTACGGTCTTCTTCCCACACTACCTGCTCAATTCCCTTCAACACTCTGGTCAATACTTTCGAAAGCACTCCCATGCTATTCCTTTATATCACGACCTTATCTTCATGTTACACAAGCTTTGTGTCTCCAAGTTCCCTGGCTTCCTGACTGCTCCCAACGATCCACACGCTACCATCTCCTCTGCTCCCACTCCCATTCTTGACACCCCTTCCAAATCCAAAACCAAGAACCCCATGATTTCAAAAACAGACACCCTCATACTGCCCAGATTCTCAGAAGCACCAAAGAGTTGGAGGTTGCTCAAAACTTGCTGCATATTAGTAGGAGGGGAATCATGTGCCTCATAGATTGGAGTCTATGGAGAAAGAGATGAAGCAACTAAAGAAGGACCTTCAACATATGGAAAAGCAGAAAGGAAAAGAAAAATTGATGAAGATAATGAATATGGGAAGGATTAGATTGCTGATATTTATAAGAAGTTGAACTCTCCGGATAGTAGACTAGGGATAGCTAAAGATAGACATGATCACAACATGGCTATCTTTAAAGCCATAAGTGAATTTTTAGAGCAACAAGTTGGAGCATTGCCATGCTCAGTGGGATCCCTGTAACTATTTAGGGGAATGATAAAGGGAGGACTCTGACCATCTCGCAGTTGAATGCTTCGAACCCAACATACATTACCAAATTGGCATTGTTCACCTCACTGCAAACAATCAAGTCCAGAATTGAAATAACATCCAAGAAGTAAACTAACTTGGGCTGGTGGGAGTCACTTTAGATGCTAATATTTTGTGGTCTTTTTGTTGTGACTTTGCTGCTTTTTTGTTGCTTTATTGTAGTCTTTGTCCTTTTCTGTTTCTTGTTTGTAACTATCTCTTGGTTACATTTGGAAATAGTGTTCTATCTAGATTTTGATCCTTTTTTGTTGCATATACATAGTTATATCATGTTGTTGAGACCTTTTTGTAACAGGGTATATTCCTTTTAAAACTATTTACCAATAATTTAAAAAAAATGAAGATTGAAGTTGTTTTTGCATATTGAGACTTTATTAGAATAATGAAGACTTGAAGTAAATACATATTCATAAATTTAGAAATTATTGTTGGGATTACAGAAGGCTAACAGTCTCTAACTTGCATAAGGCATGATTTCATTTGAGGGTATGTGGTGAAGCACCATTTTTGATAGCTTTTTAACATTGATTTTATCTATTTCTAAATTAGATATCATAGTAATGGAACTCAACTGTCTCTATGCATTTATGAATATAAGATAATATAACTAGTGTTAACTACTTGTATACAAGATAATAAATTTTAGAGCTTATCAGTCACTAAGCTTTTCCATTCTATAAATCATAAAGAACAATAGAGAAAGTTTAATTTTAAACAGATTGATTTGATAGTGTATTTCCTTGAAATAAATCAATACTTTCACGGTAAACATAATGAGGATTGCATAAGGATTGATCCCTCTCAAGAGTATGTAATCCAGCCAATGTTAAGTAAAATGCATTAATTAGGGTTCTTAACATTTTGTAAGGTATTTCTCAATGGCTTTATGTCCCCGATTTGGTATTTTGATTTGATCTCGTTTCCATATTTTACTTGGTTTCCATGCCCATATGATGCTATATATTTCAATCTCTGATGTTTCCCTTGATTTTCTCTACCATTCATTATTATTTAAGCATTCTTGATACTTTTCATTTTCTATATTATCTTTTCATGTGGGTTCCCACCAACTTACCCTTATCAATTGAGCCTTTTTGTGAACATTTTGTATTAAAACCCATTCTACCCTACCCATACACATACATACATTATCATCAACTGATATTACTAGTATCATTTTTCCATAATTCACGTACACTATTGGATTGAATTCATCTCAAGGTATTTCAAAAATAATCCAAACACATATATCCTTATTTGAAAGGACATTTTGACTATAGTAGTTATACATGTCAAGAGGTGGGGCTCCAATTATATGGTCATGCATTTCACTATCCTAGATAATTTTTGGCCAATAAATATCTCTCGTCCTCTTACTATGTAATTGACAAAGGGATTGTCGAGGGAACACAAAACATTTTTCCAATATGTTATCTTTGGAAGTTAGACTGCTTCACCTCCATCTACTGAACTACTTTCCTAATGTGTAATGTATGTCTAAATGCCTCCTTGTAGGTATTCCATCTCTTTTAGTTCTTTGAATGGTGTCAATGGAGGATTCCCTTTAGGAAAGTATGGTTTCTTACCCACTGTTCTCTAGATTTAAATTGTTTGAGACCATAAAACATCAATGGATTATCCTGTATACTCTATCACAAGAATTTTTTTGAAGACATGGAACTTAAACATATTTAGTTTTATAATACCCATTATCTTATGCTTCTCATCTAATAAGTATGGTTCTAAAAAGGCCTTAACGCCATAGAATTTTTGAATAAGGAATGAAGTGAATGTGTTGGACCCCTCTTGACATGTTCTATAAGTGTCAAAAAAAGTTTGTAAAGAGAATGTTTCCAATTTACATAGTAATGCTGATAATCTCCTGACTTTTCCAGCTATATCCTCATGTGTGTGACCCACTAGCAGGAAGCTTACGCATACAATATGTTGAAAACCCTTTTGGTTGTCAACATAGATGAAAATGCAAACAAGGTATACTTTGTGTTGTCTCTTTAAGCGTTATTTATTTACACGTAGATAACTAGTGGTTGTCTACTAAATAAACATGTACATATGCTCACAATATTATGTGTATGAGACTATACATTTTTCTTCTTGTACTCCTTACATTTTTCATACACATAATTTTACAATTATGCATCAAATAATGGGTTTTTGATGTCCCACTACTATATAATAAATCACCATACTCATTAAATTCATTATTTATTCTGGCTTCCTTGTACCCATAACCAATGATGTTATTATGAAGTTTTCTCAATCCTCATTAAAAGGTAGGCTGTAGTTTCCAAAACCCTTGGTTTTGTGTCCATGTTTTAACGTAGCAGTCAAAGTGATGGGGATGTTAATACCATTGCTTATTGACTTTAATTTAATGTATGTCATTAGTACGCCAGTTTTCATCTTGTCCATTTTATCATGTATACTGATCAAGAAGCTATTAGGTTGTTCTTCTAATTACATCCTATGGCCATAGTAATTTACAAGATAATTTTAAATATAGTCATTAAATGCTTATTTTAGTAAATCTTGACATATTCCAGTGAATATAGACTTCAATATTACAAGTTTTGGTAGAAATCTATCACCATTTTTGTGTGTATTGATTCAAGTTTTGTTTATTTTGGATTCTATTATTACTATTATTGGATTCCATTAGTAGTAATATTAGATTCCAATATTGTCATTATTGAACTAAATGGAGTTCCAATTTTTCTATTATTGGATTATTATTTCACTATTATTGGATTCTAATATCACTATTATTGGGTTCCAGTGTTGTTATTATTGGATTCCAATGTTGTTATTATTGGATTCTAATGTCATTTTTTAAATAATGGTAAATGGTTTTTTAGATAGTGTTGGTATCCAAATTTCCTCTCCCTTTCAAGCTAAGAAGCATCATAGATTTGGCATGGAGCTTAGAGACAGATAGATCATGATGTATATCATTTTGTAGCAAGGGACAAGATCTAACTAGCCCTTTGTCCCTTAGATTTTTGAAGAGATGGATAGCACCTTCAAGAGGATTTGACCTATCCTCACTGCTTTAGGTCGTGCCTTTCGACCAGGGTGCAACAACCTATTTTATAACCTCTGTTTGATGAAGGAGATGGATATATATTTATTTTACACAAATTTTATGAAAAAAACCTTGGGAAAGTAGGATAAATACTCCATAATTTAACTCTCAAGAGTTGTCACTTCTAAAAGATGGATAAACTTTCAAAACAAGGCTAAGGTTAATAATGACACTATGGGATCCTGATTGTTTTGCATATTTTAGTGAATGGATTTTGTTCCTTTATTGATATACAGGGAAAACAAGGGTAGTTCAGGATGGATTCATGGTTTTGAATAATTTTGGTGGGAGATTAAGTAGGATAGAGTTGATTATACCAAATCTTTGAGACACTTCATAACAATGGAAAACTCAACAACAGAAAACTTCAGAATAGTTAAGATGTTACTTTAACCAAAAGGTGTGCTTCAATGGAGGCCCAGATCAACACGTTCTCACATAGTATTTGAGAATCTAACACGAAGGATAGAGTTAAAATACTCAATTAAACACCAAAATCTATGATCAATCACACCATAAGGTACACCCAAAGACTTATAGACAATTCTTTATTAACAAATGATAGTGGAATGATTTTAAATTCATTTATCACATCAAAAGATGGAGGCTCTTCCTGAAATGAAATTGTAAATTCCACTAAACTATCAGAGGGACAAGATCCTGTGTGATTTCACAAAGATTTCAATGTAAGATTACAATAGGAGAAAGAAAAACTACTTGCTGACATTCTGAAACAAAGAAAACACTAATTGCTCCAAGATCGACACAAATTAATTTCAAAATTACTTAAATTATACAGTATGGGAAAGCTTCCAGAGTAATCTTAGTGCTCGTCAATGGCTATACATCTGTAACCAACTTGACATGATAGAAAATCTAACACAAAGGAAATTAACCAAGTATCTCAAACGGGTTTCTCATAATACAGATTTTCTTAAATTTTTGTTATGAAATTTAATCCCTGACCTTTTACAAGAGTATTCTCATTTCATTTATACATTTTCCTCACTCAATTTCCCTCCCAAAAAAGAAGAATATTCGAGGGACCTTTTCTTTTTACCAAATTTCCTTAGAAAGTGACATTTAACAAACTCACATCTGAAAGATGTCAGGTGGACCAATTGTGAACTAATCATGTTTCTTTGGCCCTCGAGAAATGACTAGGATGCCATGTCATAACTTATTGGAAATCCTTATAATCATTCTGATTTTGTCATATGAGAAATCCACTTTTTAATCATTTTTTGGAGGCTCTGCACAACTGGATATGATAGGTAATTCTTTTCACCCTCAAGGCAACACTTGTTAGGGACTAAGAGATAAAATATGTGGAATAATCCCTTACAGAATCACAACAGTAGAAACTAATATGCAGAAAATATTATAGATCTCAAATAAAAGTGCATAATAAATAACACAACACAGAGAGACAAGATTTAACATGGTTCACCCAATTTGGGCTACGTCCACCAAGAATCCCTTTCTCAGATTTTATTACAAGCCTCCACTCTCTCAATACAATACCCAAATCCATTTGGAGCTATGCTCAACAAACTCTAAAGAATTCACACCTGAATTCAAAGCACATCTGCAATACATTTTCTTGTCTATCTATCATATGCATAAGACCATATAAATAGACAATTGCTTAAGTAGTTTCATACAAAACCGTGGGTATCAAAAAAATGGGAAAAAAACGTGGGTATCAAAACAATGGGTACCAAAAAACCATGGGCCCAAAAACAACCCATAACGGTTACCCATTACCCATGGGTTAATAAACCACCCATGAAAATTTGCTTCAGGGGCTTTACCCCCAAGCCCCCGTTGATTGGGGGGGCTTCACCCCCCCAAAGCTCCTTGACCCGCTCACTGGTGAGCAGGACTACCATAAAAATACCTGAGTGTAACACATAGAAGGTGTACCACACTCTAACATAAAATCAGGCTCCACAAACATAACAATCTCCCACTTGGAGACTGATTTCCACTTAGTAAACTTCTCAACCCTTCACTTTCATCCACGAAGGCCAACCAAAGTTGAACATAGATTTATTTTATCCCTTGTGACCACATTGGTCATCATGTCTGCAAGATTTTGATTGGTATGAATCTTCTCTAACTTCAACTTATCTTCTTCCAAAGATGTCTTGATGAAGTGATATCTCAACTGTATATGCTTAATCCTAGAGTGGAAAGTAGAGTTCTTAGCTAGGTGTATAGAACTCTGACTATTATTATGCAACTTACATTCCTTCTGCTTATGCCCCAACTCCTCAAGCAATTGTTGTAACCAAATCATCTCTTTTCTTGCCTCCATGGTTGATAAAGCCACCAACTTCTGTATTCATGAAATCTAGTTCACTGTTGTCCCACCTACAGTGTAAATATAGCCTGTTGTGCTCCTCCTGCTGTGAACATCTCTAGCCATGTCTGAATCTACATAACCACATAAAGTGGTGTCGGATCCACTGTAGCACAAAACTATCCCCATGGTCCCTCTCAAATACCGAAGGATCCACTTTACTGCTTGCCAATGCTCTTTACTTGGATTACTCATAAATCTACTCATAGCTCCCACTGCATGGGCAATATCAGGCCTAGTGCACACCCATACATCAAACTACCAACCACTGATGAGTAAGGTACCTTGGAAATTTTCTTTCCTATTCTGTCAATCCTTTGATAACTTAAAATGGCCTGCCAAAGGAGTCCCAACCAGTTTAGCATCTTGAGCACCTTCTTAATGTACTCTTCCTGAGATAAAGTCACTATCCCGAGTTATCCTCATACCAAGGACCTACCCCCAAATCCTTCCAAAGGATTCACTTAGCTGTTTCTTGAGTGCATGTTTTTTCCTACAACCATGTCACACATACATAGGATAATATAACTTCCACCCTCAAATTTATTTGTATACACACAATGGTCAGAATGACATCTAATATAACCTTGCTCCATCATGAAGCTATCAAAATTCTTATACCATTGATGTGGAGCTTGTTTCAGGCCATACAAGCTCTTCTTCAGTTTACACACCATCTCCTCTTTACCTTTGACTTCATATCCTTCTGGTTGCTGCATATATAGCTCCTCCAAATCACCATGGAGAAATGCTGTCTTTACATCTAACTGTACTAAGTGCAAGTCTTCTACTGCCATTATTCCAAGAACAGTTATGATAGAAGTCATTTTTACTACAGGAGAAAAAATCTCATCAAAATATATACCTTGTTTCTATGCAAACCCCTTGACCACCAACCGGGCCTTATATCTTTTATTTCCCCATTCTTCATCTTTAACTCTGTAGACCCACTTGTTCTGCAATGCTCTTTTTCCTTCCAGTAGCTTCACCAAATCCCAAGTCTAGTTCTCCATGAGAGACTTATGCTCCTCATCCATGGCTTGATCCCACTTCTTACTAGCATCTACCTGCATTGCTTCATCAAAGCTCTCTGGCTCTCCACTATCAGTGAGTAATAAATAATAAAGAGAAGGAGAAAAACATTCAAGTTCTTTTCTTACCCGAGAAGACCTCCTCACTATAGGAGTTTGGGGTTCCTGTTGAGTAGGTTCCTGAACTGATTCATGGGTCACTTTCCCATCCGGAAGATCCTCTACCACTACATATTCTTTCTTGAATTCTTCCTTGTTTTCCTTTAACTATTTCTTATACATGACTTTCTCATTAAAGACCACATCCCTAGACTAAATGATTTTCTTGTCTTTAATACTCCAACATTTAAATCCAAAGTCATCACCACCGTAACCAATAAAAGTGCATTTTTCTGATTTAGCCTCTAGCTTGGTCCTATCATCCTTGTCAATATGAACAAACACCTCACATCAAAAAACTCTAAGAAATGAGTAATCGAATTTCTTACCGTACTAAGCCTTCTTAGGTATGCCTCCATCCAAGGCACTTGAGGGTCCTCTGTTTATCAAGTACATAGTTGTGCTCACCGCTTCTACCCAAAAATAAAGAGGCAATCCTGCATGTATCCTCATGCTCCTAGCACATTACATTATTGTTCCGCTCATCCTTTCCGACACCCCATTCTACTACGGGGTTCCTGGAATTGTCTGTTACCTACGGATTCCATTCTTAGAACAATAATCATCAAATTCATTGCTACAATACTCCCCTCCATTATCTAACCTGAGACATTTTAACTTAAGTTTTGTTTCATTCTCTACCAATGCTTTCCATTTAACAAAAGTATAAAATACATAAGAATTGTTTCTAATACAATAAACCCAAAATTTCCTTGTTGCATCATCAATAAAAGTAACATAATAACTTGAACCCCAAAGAGATGATACCTAAGTCGGCACCCACACATCAGAATGTAGTAGCTCTAACTTACTCTCTTTCTTCATAGGTCCAACCTTGAGAAACCTTACTCACTTTTGTTTCCCATATATGCAGTTCTCACAAAAATCTAAACTTGTTTCTGTATATCCATGAAAATTCTTCTTTATGATGTCCATGCCCTTATGGCTCATATGGCCGAGCCTATAGTGCCATAATGTTGTATTTGCATCTGAAGCCACAAGATTACAATCATTAGTACTATCAGTGGTTAAATACAAGGTTCCAACCTTCTTACCTCTTTCCACCACAAGAGCACCCTTGGTGACCTTCCAAGAGTCAACTATAAATATCACAATACAACCATCACTTCCCAATTACCCCATCGATATCAAATTTCTCCTTAATGTAGGCACATATCTGACATCCTTGAATAGCCATGTATTCCCATTCTGCATCTTAACCTAAATAGAACCTTTTCCAACTATATTGCAAGGCTCATCATCACTAAGAAAAACATGCCCAAAATCCCCTTGAACATAATCAACAAAATAATGCCTATGTGGAGTAGCATGAAAAGGAGCCCCTGAATCTAAAACCCAAGATTCATTCATATTATGGAAGGAAAGAATCAAAGCATCGTGGCATACATTACCCGATGCCACATTTGCCTCCTTGTTTTCTTCTTGTTGTTTCTTCTTATCCTGAAGCTCCCAACAGTCCTTCTTTGCATGCCCAAACTTTCCACAGTGTGAGCATACTATCTTGCTTTTGGATTTTGACCTTGCCCGATCCTTTGATTTTTGATGGTTTCCTCTATTCTTCTGTCTCCCTCTAGTTTCCACTGTCAAAGCATTCCCTGAAGCAGAAGATTCACCAGATATTTTTCTTCACATTTCCTAGCTTAGAATCACCCCTACAACATCCTCAAACTTCAACTTCAAGCTATCTATAACCGAGTTGCTTACCGCCATTACCAAGTTATTCCAACTTTCAGGTAAAGAGCACAGAATTAATAAATCCCTAAATTCTTCATCAAATTCTATTATAACGGAAGCTAGCATATTCAAAACCATATTGAAATCATTTAAATGATCTGATACTGAACCATTCTCAGACATCTTCATATTAAACAACTTTTTCATTAAAAATATCTTATTAGAGGTAGAGGGTTTTTCATACAACTTCCCTAATGCATCCATCAGTTCTTTTGTAGTATTTTCCTTTGAAACATTAAATAATACCGAAGATGCAAGACACAGTTGGATCATTCCAAGTGCCTTCCGATCCAAAAAATCCCATTCCACATCTATCATACTCGAGAGTTTGTTCACCTTCTCAGATAGTGGAGTATAAAGATCCTTCTGATAAAGGTAATCTTCCATTTACATATTCCAAAGACTGAAATTATGCCCATTGAATTTATCAACCCTAGATCTTCCATCATCTGTCATAGCTCCCACTTAAGTTAAAAACTTTCCCTGTGATTCAACACTTCTGCAAACCAAACCAAGCTCTGATACCAATTGTTAGGGAATAAGAGATAAAATATGTGGAATAATCCCTTAGAGAATGGCAACAGTAGAAACTAATATGCAGAAAATATTACAGATCTCAAATAAAATTGCAGAATAAATAACACAACACAGAGAGACAAGATTTAACATGGTTCACCCAATTTGGGCTACGTCCACAAAGAATCACTTACTCAGATTTTATTACAAGCCTCCACTCTCTCAATACAATACCGAGATCCGTTTGGAGCTATGCTCAACAAACTCTACAGAATTCACACCTGAATTAAAAGCACATTTGCAATACATTTGCTTGTCTATCTATCATATGCATAAGACCATATAAATAGACAATTTCTTAAGTAGTTTGATACAAAACTGTGGGTATCAAAACAATGGGCAAAAAACCATGGGTATCAAAACAATGGGTACCGAAAAACCATGAGACCAAAAACAGCCCATAACGGTTACCCATTACCCATGGGTTATTAAACCACCCTTGAAAATTTTCTTCAAGGGCTTTACCCCCAAGCCCCCATCGATCGGGCAGGTTTCACCCCCCCAAAGCCCCTTGACTTGCTCACCGGCGAGCAGGACCGCCGTAAAAATACCCGATGTAACACATAGAAGGTGTACCACACTCTAACATGAAAACAAGCTCCACAAACATAACAACACCTTTTTCATCTTTTGCACCTGTAACTTTCATCATTTCATCCTTTTCCCTTTCTTTCCTCTACAACTCTATCCTACATCCAACTTCTTTGTTAATTCCTATTTTCACAAGTGCCTGAGTAATTCCAACTAAAAAACATCAAAATTAAAAATCCTTAGACTCACAAATTAAGTTCCGAATCCATTCAATGGCACTTTTCAAACAAAAAAGAAAAGGAAATTCATCAAAAATGATGAAAAACATTGTGTATTCACATCTTCAGGAGTCTTTGAGCAAAAATAGTGGAAAAAATAGGTAAAATACATAGCAACCATTGATTCTACCCCTTTTCTATTTTATATCATAGTCATCCATGAGTTTTCTTGGCGCAACTATAAAGGAGAAGTACAGGGGAGAGTTTCCAAACAAGCTCGGGCCTTCCACGTGCCCTAGGCCCAAGAAAAAAGCATTTTGGCCTTTAAAAAGTCTCAATGTAAAAAGGAGCCAGTGGAAGCCTCCACATGTCTCAATGGTGCACTTTGTGATAGTCCCAAAAAGAAGAGACCCCAAAAAAGCATGGGCTCACCATGTGTCTCGGTCCAAAAGAGTTTGTTAAAGAGGTTGAAGGTTCAGTAGAAGGCACCATGTGTCTAGGGTCCGAGACATTTTTCTTTGGCCATTGAAAAGTCTAAGCAAACGGCAGAGTTAGTGGGAGCCTCAAAGTGTCATCCTAGCGCTTCTTCAAAATAAAACTTAGGGTCTAGTCCCTAAATAGGTGTGGTCCCTCCACTTTTCCTAGGAATTTCAAAATTGCTTTGAAATGTTTAAGTATAGAGTGGAGCCGGTGGAAGCCTCCACATGTCTTTATGTCACACTTGTTAAGGTGGGACCTTGAGGTAGATCCTCAAATGAGTGTCAGCCTTCCACATGTCCATAGTCTACCAAATCTGCACTAGCCACATGAAAAATTTATCTAAGTTTGGGAAAGGCAGCGAAAACCTCCACGTTTCTCCTCGACGCAACTCAAAGGCTAAACAAAAGGTGAATTTTCATATGAGCATCGGCCCTCCATGTGGAAAAATTTTGAGTTGAAGCAGGCCTCAGAATTTTCAAAGTGCCTCACCTTACCACATCCAACCATAAAGGGCCACATTTCCACAGATGCTGAGATGTAAATTTGACCAGGAAAAATACACCGGTTAAACCATAAAATGCTGGAAAATCACCATTTGCACCCGAAAATGAATCCTTCTTCAAGGAAAAATAATTTAGAAATGATATAAGGCCCAAATATGATCCTATGAGCCATATCTAATCACGTTTCCACATATATTTGGGACAAAAAAGACATGGACAACAAAACATGACTATGGAAAATGGAAGGAAAGGAAAAATCTTGAGTTTATGCCCAAGTTTCAGACTCTTTCACACAGACAGAGGAATGAAATTTTTTTTTTATAGAATTTTAAGTGATCCTCGACCAAGGAAGGGATTGACCATGGCAACCAAAATGAGGACAAAGTTTTCATGCATCAATACGGGGAGATAGAAAACATAACAGATCCTGAAAACTGAAGAATTTCAAGGAAAAATGGGGCGAGACCATAATGAGCACCAACATTAGCTCTGAATAGGGGATGGGCACTCCCTGCAAGTGCCACGAGAACAAATAGAGAAGACCAAGTTCCAAAAAGAGACCATTGGGCAATGGAGTCAAAAAATAAGCTTACAGTGCAGAGAAACCATAGCCATCCTCTATAAAACAAACTGAGAAACCAACAAAACTAGGTCACCAAGGACCAGAATGAACAAAAAAAAAAGCAGAACAAAAACAAATAACTATACACTATAAACATGGATTATACCTTGATTCTGAGAAATCAATCAAGGAAATGTTTCAAATGCTTTCCATTAATAGGAAATTCAAGTAATTCCCCGTCTATGTCTTTTATGAAGAAGGTATTCTCACGAATTCGAATATCAATTGAATAAGGGCCCATCCATAATGTATCAAATTTACCATGTTTTCCCTTATCTTCATGCCTATTATCCCATAATAGCACAAGATCCCCAATGTTGAAAGCTCTTGGGGTCACCTTCTTATCAAATAACTTCTTCAACTTTTCTCTAAAATTCACATGCCATTGATGGGATGCCCTTCTTCCTTCATCTAACTCAATAATTTGATTGATTCGAGCATCATATGGACTTGTTGGGTTTCAAATTTGCACTTAAGATGAAACCACAGTCAGGGAACAAACAAGTCCCTCCTCTTTGATGGGAGATGTTCCCTTATTGAAAGCAAAGGATAAAAATATATACAAATGTACAAATTTCATCAATTTGTGGTCTTTTGATATCTTGGAAATATCTTTTCTACAAGGAAAATTATCAGCACAAGAGAAGAGAGGAATGAAGGACAGGATGGAGGGAGAAGAAGGAAATACTTTTAGGGAAAAGAGATTACAAAGAAAACCCTTATTTGCATTAGACAAATGAAATACAGAGAAGAACCATTCATGTTTTTACCAGATACAATCCCACAGACACAAAGTTCTTTGAAATTATATTCACAAGAACACAAAGTTTCTTCATATATTAGAGATTAAATGATTCTCAAAAAAGAGCAGAGGAATAAAGAGAAACAAAGGAATAAAAGAGAAGATCTTGTATTGATTATTTTTAGTTCAAATTTACAGTCCCAACATATCAAAATTCTAACCCCGACAATGGCTTCCAGAACCCATCAAATAGCTTGTGAAAAGAGGTTATAACTTTCTCCAAGTGAGAAAAATGGTTTTTAAAGGGAGTTCATCCTTTGTGCCCTTCAAAAATAATCCAATGATAAAGAAAAATCATGGCAAAAAACCAATTTGCACAAATACACAGACATTTTATTTTATTTGCCAGTTTCAATATAAACCATTGATTTGTTGTTAAAATGTTCAAATCAGACCGTCCACATGGAAGGAGAAGATTGGAGTAGGAATGGGGGAATTCCCTTTCCATTTTCATGATTTTTTGTGTTTTGGCACTTTGGAACAAATTTCCCCGCAGCCTTGCCTTGACTTTTTGACTTGGACACGTGGCGAGCTGTGACCGAAAACAAGATTGTCATTCAATTTTGATAATTTTGACCTTTTCTATAAAAATTCACAAAATCTCATTTACATCTGCCGGCCCACAACTTTGACTTGATCTGGAAATGTGGCACAATCTGGTTGGAAACAGGTGCATGACTTTCGTTGTAAAATTTTGACCCTTTTTGAAAAAAAAGGCAGAAAAACTTATTTTATCCCGTCGGCTCGCTACTCTACTCTGGCTCCTGCGATATGTGGTCCTCTTAGATTCACTATGGGTTATGAGGAAATTGACTTACCTTAACATGTTTTTAACCTTTTGGCAAAAGTTTTAAAACCTTGAATTCTTCCATGGCTCCACCGATCCGGTCCTCCCTTTGGGCACGTGGCAGCCTTGGATTCATTATGGGTCCTTAGGAACCTTTTGGTTTTAATTCTTCTCGTGGGTTCATGGGAAAAAACTCACCAACCTAGATTTTTTTTCAAAAGAGAAAAGTGCACAAATACCCCCGCATCTCTTCTAGTCTGCCAAAGGGAAAAATTTCCAACTTAGGCCCGCTGAGCCATAACTTAAATAGTAGAAGGAGTTAGGAGGACTTTGTTAGGTTGTGGAGCCTGTTTTCATGTGTTAAAGTGTTGAAGATTGTACACTAAGAGTACTGTACAATTTTCATGTATCCTCGCCAGGGTTCAGGGCCGGGCCAGGCCTCGAGCGGGGGTCCGGGGGTGGCAGCCCCCGGTAGGAGGGGTTCGGGGGCGCAGCCCCCGATATATTTTTTTAGGCGTAAAATTTTTGGCCTTGAAAAATGCACCCGACATATCGGGAAACGTGCTTTTCCCATATGGGTGAGTTTTTTGACCCATAGGTTTATGAGATGGGTTTTGCCCATGGTTTTGATACCCATGGTTTTGTAAAACTGCTTCAGCAGTTGTCTATTTATATGGTCTTATGCATATGATAGATGTATAAGCAAATGTATTACAGATGTGTTTTGAATTCGGATGTGAATTCTGTAGAGTTTGTTGAGCATAGCTCCAAATGGATCTGGGTATTGTATTGAGAGAGCGGTGGCTTGTAATAGAATCTGAGCAAGTGATTCTTGGTGGACATAGCCCAAATTGGGTGAACCACGTTAAATACTGTCTCTTTGTGTTGTGTTATTTTATTCTGCAATTTTATTTGAGATCTGTAATAATTTCTACATATTAGTTTCTACTGTTGCGATTCTGTGAGGGATTATTCCGCATATTTTATCCCTTATTTCCTAACAATTGGTATCAGAGAGAGGTTTGGTTTGCTGAAGTGTTGAATGATAGGGAAATTTTTTAGCTTGAGTGGGAGCTATGGCAGATGAAGGAAGATCTAGGGTTGATAAATTCAACGCGCAGAATTTCAGTCTTTGGAAGATGCAGATGGAAGATTACCTTTATCAGAAGGATCTTTATACTCCATTGTCTGAGAAGGTGAACAAACCCTCGAGTATGACCGATGTGGAATGGGATTTGTTGGATTGGAAGGCACTTGGAATAATCCGGCTGAGTCTTGCATAATGTTTCAAAGGAAAAGAATACAAAATATCTAATGGATGCATTAGGGAAGTTGTATGAAAAACCCTCTGCCTCTAATAATATATTTTTAATGAAAAAGTTGTTTAATATGAAGATGTCTGAGAATAGTTCAGTAGTAGATCATTTAAATGATTTCAATACAATAGTGAATATGCTAGCTTCGGTTACAATAGAATTTGATGAAGAAGTTAGGGCTTTATTGATTTTGTGCTCTTTACCTGAGAGTTAGAATAGCCTGGTAATGGCGGTAAGTAACTCGGTTCCAGCTAACTCGAAGTTGAAGTTTGAGGATGTTGTAGGGGTGATTCTAAGCGAGGAAATGCAAAGAAAAAGCTCTGGGGAATCTTCTACTTCAGGGAATGCTTTGACAGTGGAAACTAGAGGGAGACAGAAGAATAAAGGAAACCGTGGAAAATCAAAAGATCGGGCAAGGTAAAAATCCAAGAACAAGATTGTATGCTGGAACTGTGGAAAGCCTGGGCATGCAAAGAAGGACTGTTGGGAGCTTTGGGATAAGAAGAAACAACAAGAAGAAAATAAGGAGGCAAATGTCGCAATGAGTAATGTATGTCAGGATGCTTTGATTCTTTCTTTGCACAATATTACTGAATCTTGGGTTTTAGATTCAGGGGCTTCTTTTCATGCTTCTCCACATAGGCATTATTTTGTTGATTATGTTCAAGGAGATTTTGGGCATGTTTTTCTTGGTGATGATGAGCCTTGCAGCATAGTTGGAAAAGGTTCTGTTTAGGTTAAGATGCAGAATGGGAATACTTGGCTATTGAAGGATGTCAGACACGTGCCTACATTAAGATGAAATTTGATATCGGCAGGGAAGTTGGGAAGTGATGGTTGTACTGTGATATTTACAGCAAACTCTTGGAAGGTTACCAAGGGTGCTCTTGTGGTGGCAAGAGGTAAGAAGGTTGGAACCTTGTATTTAACCACTGATAGTACTAATGATTGTAATCTTGTGGCTTCAGATGCAGATACAACATTATGGCACTATAGGCTCGGTCATATAAGCCATAAGGGCATGAACATCATAAAGAAGAATTTGCTTGGATATACAGAAACATGTTTGGATTTCTGTGAGAACTACATATATGGGAAACAAAAGTGAGTAAGATTTCTCAAGGTTGGACCTACAAAGAAAGAGAGTAAGTTAGAGCTAGCACATTCTGATGTGTGGGGGCCAGCTCAGGTATCATCTCTTGGGGGTTCAAGTTATTATGTTACTTTTATTGATGATGCAACAAGGAAATTTTGGGTTTATTGTATTAGAAACAAATCTGATGTATTTGGCACTTTTGTTAAATGGAAAGCCTTGGTAGAGAATGAAATAGGTCTTAAGCTAAAATGTCTTAGGTTAGATAATGGAGGGGAGTATTGCAGCAATGAATTTGATGATTACTATTCTAAGAATGGAATCCACAGGCAAAAGATGGTTCTAGGAACTCCACAACAGAATGGGGTATCAGAAAGGATGAACAGAACAATAATGGAACGTGCTAGGAGCATGAGGTTACATGCAGGACTGCCTCTTTCTTTTTGGGCGGAAGCGGTGAGCACAGCTGTGTACTTGATAAACAGAGGACCCTCAAGTGCCTTAGATGGAGGCATACCTGAAGAGGCTTGGTATGGTAAGAAAGTTGATTATTCATTTCTTAGAGTCTTTGGATGTGAGGTGTTTGTTCACATAGACAAGGATGATAGGACTAAGCTAGAGGCTAAATTAGAAAAATGTATTTTCATTGGTTATGGTGGTGATGACTTTGGATATAAATGTTGGAGTATTAAGGACAAGAAAATCATTCGATCTAGGGATGTGGTATTTAATGAGAAAGTCATGTATAAGCAGCAGTTGTAGGAAAACAGGGAAGAATCCAAGAAAGAATATGCAGCGGTAGAGGATCTTTCGGATGGGAAAGTGACACATGAATCAGTTCAGGAACCCCCTCAACAGGAACCCCAAACTCCTATATTGAGGAGGTATTCTAGGGTAAGAAGAGAACCTGAATGTTTTTCTCCTTCTCTTTATTATTTATTACTCACTGATAGTGGAGAGCCAGAGAGCTTTGATGAAGCAATGCAGGTAGATGCTAGTAAGAAGTGGGAGCAAGCCATGGATGAGGAGCACAAGTCTCTCATGGAGAACCAGACTTGGGATTTGGTGAAGCTATCGGAAGGTAAAAGAGCATTGCAGAACAAGTGGGTGTACAGAGCTAAAGATGAAGAAGGAGGAAAGAAAAGATATAAGGCCCAGTTGGTGGTCAAGGGGTTTGCACAGAAACAAGGTATAGACTTTGATGAGATTTTTTCTCCTGTAGTAAAAATGACTTCTATCAGAACTGTTCTTGGAATAGTAGCAGCAGAAGACTTGCACTTAGAATAGTTAGATGTAAAGACTACATTTCTCCATGGTGATTTGGAGGAGGAGCTATATATGGAGCAGCCAGAAGGATATGAAGTTAAAGGTAAAGAGGAGATGGTGTGCAAACTAAAGAAGAGCTTGTATGGCCTGAAGTAAGCTCCATGTCAATGGTATAAGAAGTTTGATAGCTTCATGATGGAACAAGGTTATATTAGATGTCATTCTGACCATTATGTGTATACAAAGAAATTTGAGAATGGAAGTTATATTATCCTGTGTTTGTATGTTGATGACATGTTGGTTGCAGGTAAAAACATGCAGGAAATAAAAGTACTCAAGAAACAACTAAGTGAATCCTTTGATATGAAGGATTTGGGGGCAGCCAGACAAATCCTTGGTATGAGGATAACTCGGGATAGGAAGGAACGGAAGTTGACTTTATCTCAGGAAGAGTACATTAAGAAGGTATTATACAGGTTTAACATGTAGGATGCTAAACCGGTTGGGACTCCTTTGGTAGGCCATTTCAAGTTATCAAAGGAGTAGTGTCCCATGACAGAGCAGGAAAGAAACTAGATGTCCAAGGTACCTTACTCATCAGCTGTTGGTAGTTTGATGTATGCTATGGTATGCACTAGGCCTGATATTGCCCATGCAGTGGGAGCTGTGAGTAGATTTATGAGTGATCCAGGTAAAGAGCATTGGCAAGCAGTAAAGTGGATCCTTTGGTATTTGAAAGGGACCATGGAGACAGTTTTGTGCTACAGTGGATCAAACACCACTTTACGTGGTTATGTAGATTTAGATATGGCTGGAGATGTAGACAGCAGGAGGAGCACGATAGGTTATATTTACATTGTAGGTGGGACAGTAGTGAGCTAGATTTCAAGACTAAAGAAGCTGGTGGCTTTGTCAACCACAGAGGCTGAGTATGTTGCTACCACAGAGACAAGCAAAGAGATGATTTGGTTACAACAATTGCTTGAGGAGTTGGGGCATAAGCAGGAGGAATGTAAGCTGCATAGTGATAGTCAGAGTGCTATACACCTAGCTAAGAACTCTGTACTTTCCACTCCAGGATGAAGCATATACAGTTAAGGTACCATTTCATCAGGACAACTTTGGAGGAGGAGAAGTTGAAGTTGGAGAAGATTCATACCAGTCAGAATCCTGCAGACATGATGACCAAGGTGGTCACAAGGGAAAAACTAAAGTTGTGTTCAGCTTTGGTTGGTCTTCACAGAAACTAGTGAAGGGTTGAGAAGCTTGCTCAGAGGAAAAATAGTCTCCAAGTGGGAGGTTGTTAGGTTGTGGAGCTTGTTTTCATGTGTGAAAGTGTTGAAGACTGTACACTAAGAGTACTATACACTTTTCATGTATCCTCTCCGGGGTTTAGGGCCGGGCCGAGCCCTGAGCGGGGGTCTAGGGGCGTCAGCCCCCGGTAGCAGGGGTTCAGGGGTGCAGCCCCCGAAATAAAATTTTTTAGGCGTAAAATTTTTGGCCTCGAAAAATGCACCCGACATATCAGGAAACGTGCTTTTCTCATATGGGCGAGTTTTTTGACCCATAGGTTTATGGGACAGGTTTTGCCCATGGTTTTGATACCCACAATTTTGTAAAACTGCTTAAGCAGTTGTTTATTTATATGGTCTTATGCATATGATAGATGTATAAGCAAATGTATTGCAGATGTGTTTTGAATTCGGCTGTGAATTCTATAAAGTTTGTTGAGCATAGCTCCAAATGGATCTGGGTATTGTATTGAGAGAGCAGGTGGCTTGTAATAAAATCTGAGCAAGTGATTCTTGGTGGATGTAGCCCAAATTGGGTGAACCACGTTAAATACTATCTCTTTTTGTTGTGTTATTTTATTCTTTAATTTTATTTGAGATATGTAATAATTTCTGCATATTAGTTTCTACTGTTGTGATTCTGTGAGGGATTATTCCGCATATTTTATCCTTTATTTCCTAATAGACTTCTTTACCTTTTTGGAAAGGGTAAGAAATTTCCCATCCGATGTAATGATTTTCATGAGTCTGAAAGTCCTTGGAAAGTTCCAATTTTTAAAATACCTTTTTCAAGAATACTTTAAGGGCACCGACTCAAAAATTTTACAAATTTAGAGGTAGAAATTGAAGGGAAATTTGAGGGTGATAACAACTAGCTCTTTCTGGGGATGACTTGGCTTGAAAAAAAGGCACAAGGCAAGATCAAGAACAACAGAACAACTCTGGGAAATGAATACTAGTTTCTTATCTATTGGGTGATAGAGTCAAGAGGCAAAAACAATACAAGACAACACACACAAGGCAGGAAAGGGAACAAACCAAAAATGAGGGCCCAAAACAAACACCCCACACAACAAGGAAGAAAAAAGGAAACAAACAAACCAAAAACAAAGAAAATACACAACGTACAGAGGGACTCCCTAGTCACCTAGGACCTGAACAAATTTAAGTACTACCCACTATAAGGGAGTGGGAGAGAAGATCCATCCATGTGACTCAAATAAAAAGAGTTCTCACGAGCAAAATGTTTGATTCTGAAGGGGCCAATCCAAAGTGATTCAAACTTACCATGGCTTCCTCAACACTCATGTCTTTTATCCCATAAAAAAACTATGTACCCCACCAAGAAAGCTCTAGATTTGGCTTTCTTGTCAAACAAATCCTTCACTTTCAACTAATGGGTTGTTATTCTATCAACCACCTGCAATCTATCTTCATTCAACCATTACTGGCAGTTGAGATTCCACACCATACACTACTTGGAAAGGAGACATTCCAATGGCCCTCTTAGGTGTAATCCTATCAGCCCAAAGTGCATCATATAATTTCTTATGCCAATTTATTTGAGAATCATTCACAAGTTTCTTGGTAATGGTCGCCAAATTCTTGTTTTTTGATTCAGCTTTTCCATTCCCTTGAGGATAATAATCAGAAGAGTGAGTGAGAGATATTCCATATCCATAAAAAAATCCACTATCTCAGTAGGGGAGAAATTAGAAGCATTATCAGTCACAACTTTGTTTGGAATTCCAAATCTTATCAATATGTTTTCCTTTATGAAGTTGTATACTACTTCAGAAGTATTACTCTTGACTCGGATGTCTTCCACCCACTTTGTGAAATAATTTGTGGCACTCAACACATGAGCATTTCCAACACTTGAAGATGGATTGAGAGTTCCAAGGAAATCCAAACCCCATTGTTGAAAGGTATCCTCTATCACCACTGGCTTGAGAGGCAAAGCAGCCAACCTTGGTCTTCTAATAAATGTTTGGCATGCTTCACATTTACTCACCCACTTTGATGCATCTTGGAATAGAGTGGGCCAATAATAGCTAACATGAAGGATTTTGTGATCTCTTACAACATAGGAGAAATGCCCCCCACAAGCTTGATCATGAAAAGTAGAAAATAATTTCTTTTGCTGCTCTTTATCTACACATTTTAAAAATCTTCCATCTACACCTCGTTTGAAAAGAGCATTTTCCCAAAGAACATACTGTGTAGATCTAAGTTTAATGGATCTTTTTTATTTTACATTCAAGTGAGATGGGCATTCACCATAGGTCAGAAAATGAGCAATATCATCATACCATACATTTGTTGAGCTGAGAAACAAAACCACAGGAAGATCCGCTTCATCTTTAGACAACATTTCATCAACACCTTTAGCAATGAGCTCACATAGGCCCTTACCATGAACCAACTTGGTTGTCTTGATATCCAAATTATATTCTTACACTTGTTCCACCTAATTACCTCTCTTAGTTCTAAATTCTTGTTGTGTGAGAATCTATTTGACACTTGTATCAGGCACAAAAACAATAGCATGAGAATTTAGAATATAAAATCTGAATTGTTTAACTTTTACAACAGCAAAAGCGTGTTTCTCCATCATGGTGTATTTTAGTTCATGGGATTTCAAAATGTAGCTCATGAATGCTATGGGAAACTCATTATATTCAGCATTCTTTTGAGTTAAAACAATGGCCAAAGTGTTTTCAATGGCATAACAATAGACAATAAAATCTCTTCTGAAGTCTGGACATGCCAAAGTGGGAGTATTTGCAATGGATTTTTTGATATCTTCAAAAGCAAGCTTTCCTTTAGAGGACCAGTGAAAATTCTACTTCCCTTTCATCATGTGAACAATGCTCATAGTAAGTTAAGAAAAATCAGGTATGAATCTCCTCAAGAAATTAATCTTACCAAAGAAGGAATGAATACCTTTCTTACTCGTGGGAAGAGGAATTTTTTGTATGGCCTAAACTCTTTTCGGATCAATTTTGATTCCATATTTTGAGACAATGTGTCCCAACAACTTACCTTCGGTTACAAAAAACAAAAAATTCTTAGGATTTAAAGGAACTCTGTGCTCTCTACATTTTTTAGGAATTTTTCAAGGTGTTGAACATGATCTACTTTGATTTTTGAAAATACAGTTAAATAATCAAGATATACCACGATGCATTTCCATTTCAAACTTCCAAAAGCTAGATCCAGAGCCCTCTGGAAAGTAGCACCAGCATTGATGAGTCCAAAAGGCATTATCTTGTAGACCAAAGTGCCCCAAGGGGTGGTAAAGGTGGTCTTGTGCTGATTTGTAGTGTTTACCTCTACTTGGTTGTACCCTGAGAATTCGTCCAACATTGATAACATCTTTGAGCTTGTGACAGCTTGCAGCACTTAGTCCATCATGGGAAGAGGATAATTATCTTTCAAGGAAGCCTGATTTAGATTTCTAAAGTCAACACAGATTCTAATCTCCTCATTTTTCTTTCTGACAGGACCTCTGTTAACAATCCAAGTGGAATGATGAATAGGAAAGGTGATTCAGGATTTTAAAAGTTTATGTATTTCTTGAAAGATAGTGTCAGCAATATTTGGATTATACTACCGTTGCTTTTGTTTGAAATGCTTGATGTCAAGTTTAAGAGGGATGGAATGTTGTATTTATTTTGGTTTAAAATATTTGAGATCTTCATACGAGTGAGCAATCACATCAGCATACCTCTTCAAAAGATTTATCACCTTCTCTCTTTCTTCTTGAGTGCAACACTTCTCGATGTTCACCATTTTAGGTTCATCTATACTTCCAATATTTATTTTTTCAATTTTAGTAGACTACTGATTTTCTTGGGAATCCTTAGATTTGACATACCTATCATGTTTATCAAAAAGATCCTCCAAACTCACCAAACCCTTAGAATTTTTTTTTCCTTTTAGTCTGATACATCCATCATGATCCATCTCTTCTTTAACACTTTCTTAATTTGAAGACACATATTCTCTGGGCAAGTTATCACTTCCTTCAAAATACAACTGATCAAATTTATCTCTCAACTACAAGAAAGAGAGTAGATGTTGGTCATCATTGAAGACCTGCCAATTGTTGGCATTGTCAAGAACACTAGGCCTATGAGTCATTTCAATGGAGAATTTGTCCTGAGAGAAGTCAGGATGAGGAATTAACAAAGATCCAGAGACTATCAAGGAATCAACCCTAGTATTCTCTTCCCTTGGTACTACTGTAATGGAGAAAGCATCGAGGAATTCAATAGAATCCCATACCAGATTCCGATAGTGCCTCAATCTTCTGTTTTTTAGTTGATAAAGGTCTCAAACCTACTTTACAATTAGCTCAGCATCTCCATGATCAAAAAGTTTCTTCACTCCCATCTCCTTTTCCATATTCAACCTAAGAATGAGGGCCTCATATTCAAGAGTATTATTGGTATTCTCAAACTGAAACTTGAAAGCAAAAGGGTGAATCTTACCCTTAGGAGAGATCAGCACTATACCAACTCTAGAGCCAGCTGAGGAACATTTTCCATCAAACTCCAATGTCCAAAAATCATTAGGATCAAACAATACTCCTTTTGATGGACTTGCTTCATCCAGTGACACAATCATATAGTTCCCATGCCCAATGTCTTCATACAAAATTTGTGCTTTTGGATCATCTATTTTTTACACAAGATACTTAGCTTGCTTCTCAGGCATCAACTTCTTCATCTTGCCATTAACTAGGATGAGTGCATGTAAGCAATCCATTTTGATTTCCTCTCTAACATCCTTGCAAAAATTCCTACTCAATAGCATGCCGTAGGAAGGAGGAATGTCAACAACTAAGATTGTTGCCAAAACCTTTTTCTCTGGCCAAGCAACGAAAGCTACTTTTGCATCCTTGATTCTCCCAACTAAAGGAACTTCCCTACTCTCCATAGAATAACAAGAACCATATGTGTGGATAAGAGTGAGGCCCAAGGAATGAGATACTTTAGCAAGAATTACATTTTTGGATGCCCTAGAATCAATAACGCAATTACTAAGCTTGTGGCCTGCTATAAGGAGAGTCACATAGAAAGGTCTGATTTTCATATTGGGTGATGTGACAATAACTAAAAGATTTGGTTGGGAAGGGGAAGAAGGAGTTGGAAAAAGACCTTTGGAAACATGGGATGGGATTTTAGATTCGGAGTTGACAAAATCAACCATTTTGGCAAAGGCTTTGGGACGGGTTTGATAAAAATCAGCCTCAGAAATCTAAACCTTAGTTTTCTTTATGTGATCAATAATATCAAAGGATCGAGATGTGGATGGGGTATCATTACAAGGAAGGGAAGAGACCTTAGACCTTTTGGCTTTATCATTTGACACAGTAGAAGCTTTAGAAGCAGAATTGGAGGGAGAAAAACTAGCAGAGCTTACCTTTTGTGTGGAGGTGGTGGGGATAGGAGAACCTCTCTTTGCAAGCACTGGAATGGTATTGGAAGACTTATTTGATTTCTTTGGAGGCTACACAACCTTCTCCTTTTTTTTGTTCTTTTCTTGAGTCATGACAACATATGACCCACTGTTCATGTCATCCACTATATCATTATAATCATCCTCATCATCAACACCTTCAATGGTGAGGAAGTTGACTCTAGAATCGCTAGGCTGCTCGAAATCTTCATCAACATCTTCTTCTTGATAATCATAAAAATTCATTCTCTTCTTTATCATCAGGTTCAAGGACTTCACATGTTACATTGACAGGAACTTTGAGAGGTGGACCTTCACTTGCCAACCTGGTTTGGGAAGAAGGCAGTTTGTTCTTAGGCTGAAAATTCTTCCTTGGAACATCTTGGTATGGAGTATGCTAAGCCAATTGTTTTTTGATTGCAATAAGGTCATTGGCCAGATTTTGTACCAATTGATCCAAATTGCCTCTAGGAGAAGAGGAAGAAGATGATGTCTTGGATTTTTGAGATTCTATTTTTAGTTTTACTGACATGATCAAGTCATCTTCCAAACTGACTGTCAGCCTCTGATCCTCATCCAAAGTTTCTAGATTGTCTCTCCTCAAAGCATAGCTTATTTCAGGTAGTTGTACATTCAAAAAGAAACATTTTTTGATTTGATCAATGGGTCGGGTGTCTTGTGGGATCTGTTTAATAAGCTTATTAAACCTAGTCACAAATTCTCTCATAGGCTCTTGTGGTTCCTTTTTGATTTGATAAATTTGGGAAAGCAGAGCATGCACATCTTCTACAGTTTTGAAATGGTTCTCAAATCTTGTTTTCATCATGGTGCAATTGGTAATTGCTCCAGTAGGAAGATAGTAAAACCAATTTTTTGCATTGTCTTGTAAGGTCTCCACAAACAGCCTAACAGAGACATCTTCATGTTCCACACTGAGGACTCTATATGCAACAATGAAGGCTGTAATGTGTTCATCAGGGTGCACTTTCCCATCACTCCTAAATTTGGGAAAATTCTGTCTATTACCCCTAGGTAACTCATGTAAAGATTGTGGAAGAGCCAAGTGACCAACTCGGTGGCCCCAAGGTAATGGAACTGCCATCCTTGGAAAAATCGCATGAAGAGAAATTGAAACACCAACAATAATTAAAGCATGGATATTAGGGCTGAGTTGCTCTTGAGGGATTCCACTCCCAAGGGTTCTATCTTTAGCAAGGGGTGTGCTTGTAGAACGATCTATTCTATTTCTCCATGTTAAAGGAAGAGGAAAAACCTGCTACTCTAATAGTTGAAACTGAGAATCCTCAACTCCAAGAGCTCTTCTACTACATGTTTATCTCAGAGTCACTAGATCAATGGAATGATCAAATTGTTATTCTTCTTAGAAAGGAATCTATTGAAAGCATTCCCCAGTAGAGTCGCCAAAAAATTTTGGGTTTCAAATTTTCACTTAAGATGAAACCATAGTCAGGGGACAAACAAGTCCCTCCCCTTTGATGGAAGAGGTTCCCTTAGTGAAAGCAAAGGATAAAAATATAGATATACAACTTTCATCAATTTTTTGTCTTCTGATATCTTGGAAATACGTCTTCTACAAGGAAAATTATCACCACAAGAGGATAGAGGAATGAAGGAGAGGATGGAGGGAGAAGAAGGAAATAATTTTAGGGAAAAGAGATTGTAGAGAAAACCCTTATTTGCATTGGACAAATAAAATAAAGAGAAGAACCATTCATGTTTTTACCAGATAAAATCCCATAGACACAAAGTTCTTAAAAATTGCATTCACAAGAACACAAAGTTTCTTCGCATATTAGAGATTAAATGATTCTCAAACCAAAGCAAAGGAAGAAAGAGAAACAAAGGAATAAAAGAGAAGATCTTGTATTGATTCTTTTCAGTTCAAATTTACAGTCCCGACATATCAAAATTACAACCCCAATAATGGCTTCTAGAACCCATCAAATAGGTCGTGAAAAGTGGCTATAACTTCGTCCAGGTGACAAAAATGGTTTGCAAATGGATTTCATCCTTCGTGCCCTTAAAAAATCATCCAATCATGAATAAAAATCATGGCGGTAAACCAATTTATGCAAATACATAGACATTTTTTTTTATTAGGTAATTTCAATATGAACCATTGATTTAATGTTGAAACATTCAAATCGGGCCGTCCACATGGAAGGAGAAGATTGGAGTGGGCACGGGGGAGTCCCCTTTCCATTTTTTTTATTTTTTTTGTTTTGGCACTTTGGAACAAATTTCCCCGCAGCCCTGCCTTGACTTTTTGACTTGGACACATGGCGGGCTATGACCGGAAATAGGATCGTTGTTGAATTTTGAGAATTTTGAAATTTTCTGTAAAAATTCTCAAAATATCATTTACCTCCACCAGCCCGCAGCTTTGACTTGATCTGGACATTTGGCGCAATCTAGTTAGAAACGGGTGCACAACTTTTGTTGTAACATTTTGACCCTTTTTGGAAAAAAAAGCACAAAAAACTTGTTTTATCCCGCCGGCTCGCTGCTCTACTCTGGCTCCTGCGACACGTGGTGCCCTTAGATTCACTATGGGTTATGATGAAATTGAATTACCTTAACATGTTTTTAACCTTTTGGCAAAAGTTTTAAAACCTTGAATTCTTCCATGGCTCCACCGATCCGGTCCTCCCTTTGGTCACATGGCATCCTTGGATTCATTACGGGTCCTTAGGAGCCTTTTGGTTTTAATTCTTCTCGTGGGTTCATGGGACAAAACTCACCAACCTAGATGTTTTTTCAAAAGAGAAAAGTGCACAAATACCCCCACATCTCTTCCAGTCTGCCTAAGGGAAAACTTTCCAACATAGGCCCGCCGAGCCATAACTTAAATAGTACAAGGAGTTAGGAGGAATTCTTTACCTTTTTGGAAAGTGTAAGAAATTTCCCATCCAATGTAATTATTTTCATGAGTTTAAAATTCCTTGGAAAGTTCCAATTTTCAAAATACCTTTTTCAAGCATACTTTAAGGGTGGCAACTCAAAAATTTTACAAATTTAGACTTAGAAATTGAAGGGAAATTTGAGGGTGATAATAGGACTAACTTCTTGATCTTTGATTTGTTGAAAAAAATGAAATGAAGACAATTGAAAATGAATGGTTAGCAAAGCTTGAGTTCTATATACCAACTCAAATGGGATTTTACTAGTAGCTCTTTTGACAGTGATTCTGTTAGCCCAAACAACGAACTTCACTTGCTCACCCCACTTCATTTTTTTCAGCTCCAAGGTTATTCTAATGATCTTTAACAAGTTTTTATTTCGAGACTCAGCTTGTCCATTTTTTTGGGGATTGTAGTTAGAGGCATTGGTCAAATTGATTACATACTCTTTGCACATTTCCACCAAAGGTTTGGCTCTGAAACTCATGGCATTATCAGCAACGATTTTAACAGGCACTCCAAATCTGCATATGATATGATTCAGGATGAAGTCCGTGATAACTTGGTGTTTTTCCTTCTTGGTGGGTATTACTTCCACCCACTTAGTGAAATAATCAGTGGCTATAATAATCCATTTATGACCAGCACTGGAAGGATCAGAAATTTTTCCAATGAAATCCATTCCCCATTGCTTAAATGGGGATTCAACTGACACAGGCTGCAAAGGAAGGGATCCTAAAGCTTTCATTATTCTAGAAAAATGCTAGAAGCTTTCACATTTCCTAACAAATAGAGTTGTATCCTTTAAGATATTTGGACACCAATAACCAACCCTCAAGATTTTATGTGTTGTAAATCTTCTAGCAAAATGTCCCCCACAAACTCCTCCATGGAGATCAGCAATTAACTTTGGGGCCTCAACAATGCATCTTAAGAGAACTCCCTCTGGGTTCTTCCAAGCTAACTCAAAATCAGTAATGACATATTTTTTAGAGGCTAACTTAAGAGCTCTTTTTTATTTTTTTCTCAAATGTTCAGGGCACCATAGATGCTTGAGATAAAATATTATATCTTTGTACCATTCAGAGCTTACCAACTTTCCAAGGACATCCACCCTTTCTCCTTCTAATTCATTCACCTCAATAGTTTGCAAGTTTCTCTTAGCCATAAGCTTAGCTAGGCCCAAACCCCTTACCAATTTCATGGTTTGGATATCCATGCAATATTCTTGCAACTTGTTCACCCATCTGCATCTTTTGCTTGAGACCTCCATCTCTAATAAGATGTCTTTCACCATGGTGTGGGGAACATAAGCAAAAAATTTAGAGCTAAAGATGTAGGGTATGAAAACCTTTGTTGCTTTCACTAATGAAAATACTTGCTTCTCTATGATGGTGTAATTTAACTCATCTCCTTGCAATGCCTTACTGAAAAAGGAAATTGGTCTTTCAACCCCTTCATCATCCTTCTGCAACAAAAAAGATGTAATGGTGTTTTCTGAAGCAAAATAAAACACTTGAAAAGGATTCTTGTAAATTAGGGCTGCCAAAATAGGGTCATGCTTTAGTGCTTCTTTGATCCCATTAAAATATTTAATGGAAACTTCTTCCCATTTGATAAATTGGTCCTTCTTCAGCATACTAGTAATGGGGATGGTTAGCTTAGAAAAATTAGACACAAATCTTTTGATAAAGTTTATTTGTCTAAAGAAGGATTGAATTCCCTTCTTGGTTCTTAGAATTGGAACCTTGTTGTTGGCTTCCACTCTCTCTAGATCAATCATTACCCCTTCCTTAGATACAATGTGACCAAGTAGCTTTGCCTTTTGCACTCCAAAATGGAACTTCTTGGGATTAAATGATATGCCATACTCTCTAAACCTTAACAACATTCTCTCTAAGTGTCTCAAGTGATCATATATTTTTCTAAAAAACACAATTACATCATCTTGGTAAACAACAATGAAATAATTAATATAACATGCAAACTCTACATCCATTGCTCTTTGGAAATTTGCTCCAACCTTTATTAAGCTAAAAGACATCCTGACATAGACAAAAGTTCCCAAAGGAGCAGTAAAGGTAGTCTTTATTCTTTCTGTCTCCTTCACCACAACTTTATTATAGCTAGAGAAACCATCCAGAGTGGATAAAAGTTAAGAACCAATTACTAATTATAGCGTATTCTCCATGTTTGACAGAGGGTAATTATCTTTCAATGATGCTTTATTAAGGTTCCTGAAGTCTAAGCATAGCCTTATATCACCATTCTTTTTCCTAATAGGCACTAGGTTTGCAACCCAAGATGAGTACCTTGTGGACTAAATGATCCCTCCATGCATCAACTTCTTCAGTTATTCTTGCATTTTCAAAGAAAGGAGAAGATTGATGGGCCTCTATTTTTTCTTAAAAGGGTTGGCATTAGATACAAGAGGAATTTTATGTCGGAACAAATCTTCCCTGTATGCCTTCAACTTAGACTAAGACCAAGCTAGGCAGTCTTGATATTTCTTTAGAAACTGAACATAGGACTTCTTCTCTTCCTTGCTTAGATTGCTTCATAACCATATTTTGTGTGGTTTTTCCTTTGTGCTGAGGTCATGTTCTTCCACATCTCTTGAAACCAACATACTTCTTTTAATAATTTAATCAACATTATCAAATTTTGATTCCAGTGCCACCAAACCTCTGGGAATCATGTTTGTCTTCAACTGGATGATGTCTTTGCCAAATAAATTTTCCTTTCCTTTAGCAACACACACTATTGGTTCCCAATCTATATTTTTGTCAGAAAACTCACCTTGGTTCTAAAGAAACCATTTCACCTAGGCATCATCATCAAACACTTGCCAATTTTTAATGTTATCAGGGAAAAATGGTGTTGTTAGTATTTCAACATCATACTCACAAAATGGAGACACTGTATAATTCCCAAATCTAAATTCTAGCACTACTAGCTTGTTTGCAACAACATTAAAATTTCTATCATGGTGCACAATATTAAAAGAGTCAAAAATTTCAATAAAATCCCAGACTGCATGCTTGTATTGTTTCATTCTCTAATTTTTAGTAGCATACAGTTTACTAATTTGCTTGATAATCAGTTCTGAATCCCCTTTGAAAATGATATCCTTTATACCATATTTCCATGCAATTCTCAAGCCTAACAAAAGTGCTTCATATTCAGCAATGTTGTTAGTGTATTCAAAGTTAAGTTTGAAAGAAAATACAAACTCTTCTTAGCCTAGAGAAATCAGAACAATGCCAGCACCATTTCCAATATTAGAACAAGCTCCATCGAATAACAAGGTCCAAGGTAAACCTACTTGTTCAAGACATTTACATTGATCAATATTATGCTCTTTGCCATCAGCAAACCCAACAAAGTTATTAGCATCTACATCAACATACAACACTTCATAAGAGACATTATTGGGTTCGTCAATGAGGTGCAACATCTTTTCCTCTCCATACAACTTTACATGGTTTCCTTCAATTGGAATGGTGGAAAAAGACATATCCATATGAATAACTCCACCAACACTTACAACCAAATTTCTTGATAATAGCATGCCCCATTTGGCAGGGAAATCAACAATAACAATATCAATTTTCAAGTTCTTACCTGGATAAGCTGCAAGTTGTACAACCAAACCTTTTACACACCCTACAATTGGAACCTCTCTAGAATCTATTGTAGTACACTTGCCATAAGTTGTTGTCAATTTAATGTTTAATTCATTCATGACTTCCAGAGGCATAACATTACATGATGCTCTGGAATCAAACATACAATTGTACAATAATCTGTCTTTAATAATTAGCATTGTAAAAAATGGATCAACATTTAATTGATAATCAACCAAAGATGTTCCCAAGTAAACTTCAGGTGGTTCACCTATCTCTTCCAATGTTGGATGTTTTTCTAGGTCTGCAATGATTAAAGGAGGTTTTTTTATATTATTTATATTTCTACCTTGGGCACTCCTATCTTCTTCCAATCCCAAATACTCAAAATCCCTCTTCTTGTGCTCAAGAATCCTAAGTAGTTCCACAATTGGGACAGAAATCTTGATTTGAATCAAGACTTGGAAATTTTCATAGGGAATTTATTTGGGAAAATCAACATTTGGAGAAAGATTGACAAACTCATTAGATGAAACAAGTTTTTTCACATTTTGGGCATGGGTGGGAACACCAGTTCTACTTGAGACAAAAAGGCATTTTCTAGATTCATCTTTATTTGGAGCCTCTTTTGGGACATGGATGAGAACTGGGGTCTTTGGTTTGGCTTGAGGCATGGCCCCTTTAACAACTATACTTCTTGTGTTATACTCTTTTTATTATGCAACAACAACATTCATTAACAACTATCTATCCTCTTCTGATGGGATTCATCCATCATACTTCTTAATCATTAGTGCTCTTAGGTACTCAAAATAATTATTAGAAAGTTCAAATGCTTATACCATATCTATTTCTAAAGCATGAGAGGGATGCAAAAGAGGTACTCGGTGACTGCAGTCCCAAAAACTTGCAGCAGTTCTTACACTTATTACCTCAATTGAAGTTGCTCCTTGTTGTGATCTTGTAGAGCATTCCACCTTACATGCATCATCATTAGTGTTTTCATCATCATCTTCTTCAACTTACTGATCTACTTCACATGGTGGGTGGGGTAAGAAACATTTGTCACACCAATCCATTTAATTTGTCTCTTTAACAACATCAACTCTGGCATTTAGAGGATCATACATTACTCTATTCTCCCTAGTTAGGGGTTGTCTAGCTCCCATGGGTCATTTACCTCTGTCATCAGATCTATGATCATTTATAGGATGATTTGTAAATTTTTCTTGTCCTTGTTGTCTATGTTGACCTTGAGAACCTTGTCCAGTTCCTTTCTCCTTCCTGGCTAGCTTGTAAGAGATTTATTTGACAACCCTGACCAAGGTCTTTACAACTTCCTCAAGATCTATAGCCTTACTTGATTGAGGATTTTTTGGGTTAATCATTTTAACACCCTCCTTTTTAGGAGGTTTTACAATTGCTTTAATGTTGTTCTCAATTTGCAGAGCCATGGTAAAGGCATGCCTCAAAGTCCTAGGGTTCTTATCCATCAAATAGTAAGTAGTTTTCTTATCAAATGCATCTGAATACTCTATCAGACATGATTCATCAAATGGCCTCAAATTAACAAGAAGTCTTCTCAATGTTTTGTTAAATCTTGTATTGAAATCATGAACTGATTCATTAGGATTATTTTTTATATTTTCAAATTATAATAAAATAAACCTAGGGTCTATTTTATCTCCATACTGCAATCTAAAATCATTCTTCATCTCAGTCCAAGAATCAATGGAATTATCTAGCAAAGATTTATACTAGTTGCTTGCATCTTCTTCTAGATTATGGATAAACAATTTAATGTATGCATCCTCAAATTCTATTTCAAAGTCCTCCATCATATTTACAAAGAGATTCAAATGATGATCACCAGTGATTGCATTATTTCCTTAAAACTTAAGCAATCTATTTCTTACATCTTGTGGCACAACATTTGGATAGCCATCCATACCTCTAAAATTGATAGAACCAAAAGTATTAACAACAAATAGAGGTCTAGGTGGAGGATGATCCATATTATTTTGAGGAGGTGACCTTGGAGGAGATGTAAACTGATGAGGAGTGATAGGTGTGTGTGGTACAGGGATGCAAGTTTCAGAATGATTACCCTCTAAAGGATCTGTTCCTTAGAAAAATCTATTAGATTTTGAAAACACCAAGGTAGATTGAAAAGAAAATGTTTCAAATACAAAAGAAGGACCCTCTCCAGTTTGAGAATTCAATTCAACAAAGAGACTCCTGATTTAGAAGCACTTGAGGAAGTATTTAAATATTCAATCATAGGCTGATCAGTTTCACCAATGGAGATATCTTTTCTTGATGCTTGATCTCTAACAACCTTCCAAATTCTTCTTCCTTTTGAATTAGACTCTCCCAACTCTTGAAACAACCTTATACTAGGGTAACTAGCGAAGATAGACCTTCTTCCTTCTGGCTTTGTAGATATCAATGAAAAATCTTACTTGATATATGTTGAGAAGCTAGTATTTATAAATAATTTAAACAACATGGAGTCATCACTAAGGATTTTCACCTTAGTTTGTGAAAATGCACTATGAAAGACCTATCCAATGTCTGTCAATACCATATTCATGCAAATCTCACAAGATCTACTCTTCTTCTACCTAAATTTATCAATGATGATAAAAACTTTAGTGGAATAAATCTATAAGCTGGAAATATTACACTCAGGACTCACAACTTTGAACAATTCGTACAGATCTGAACAGATAATGATGTTTCAACAATGTATTTGCACTTTAAAATTTATAAAAAGCATTACCAGGGTCTGTACGTGTACATCTTTATTTAAATACTTTAAAGAGTCCCCAAAAATGGCACCACTATTATTGTTGATGGGCCAAATGGATATGAACTGGAAAAAAATCAACAAATCATCCCCAAAAGTAGTGCCACCATTTTTGTTGATGGGCCAAATGGATATGAACTTACAAGAAATCAAAAAATTATCCCCAACAATAGTACCAATAGTGTTGGTATCTAAATTTTTCTCCCTTTCAAGCTGACCAACATCAAAGATTTAGCACGGAGCTTAGAGACAGATAGATCATGATGTATGTCATTTTTTAGCCATGGATGAGATCTAATTGACCTTTTGTCACTCAGATTTCTAGAGAAATGGATAGCACCTTCAAGAAGATTTGACCTATCCTCACTACTTTAGGCTGTGCCTTTCGACTAGGGTGAGAGGACATGTTTTGTAACCTCTGTTTGATGAAGGAGATAGAGATATCCTTCTTTGCATAAATTTTATGAATAAAACCTTGGGAAATTACAATCAATACTCCATAATTTAACTCTCAAGAGTTGCCACTTTTAAAGGATGGAGATACTTTCAAAACAAGGCTAAGGTTACTGAAGACACTATGGGATCCTTATTGTTCTGCATATCTTAGTGAATGGATTTTGTTCCTTTGTTGATATACAGGGAAAACAGGGGTAGTTTGGGATGGATTCATGGTTTTTCAATAATTTTGGTTGGAGATTAAGCAGGATAAAGTTGATTATACCAGATGTCTGAGACACTTCACAACAATGGACAACTCAACAATAGAAAACTTCAGAATAGTTAAGACATTCCTTCAACCAGAAGGTGTGATTCAATGGAGGCCCATATCAACACATTTTCACACAATATTTGAGAATCTAACATGAAGGCTAGAGTTAAAAGACTCAATTAAACACCAAAATCTATGATCAATCATGCCATAAGGTACACACAAAGACTTACAGACAATTCTTTATCAACAAATGACAGTGGAATGATTTTAAATGTGTTTATCACATCACAGGATGGAGGCTCTTCCTAAAATGAAATTGTAAATGCCACTAAACTATCATAGGGATGAGATATTGTGTGATTTCACAAAGATTTCAATGTAATATTACAATAGGAGAAAGAAAAACTACTTGTTGACATTTTGAAACAAAGCAGACACTAATTGCTCCAAGATTGACACAAATTAATTTCAAAATTGCTTAAATTCTTCAGTATGGGAAATCTTCTAGAGTAATCTCAGTGCTCATCAATGGCTATACATCTGTAACCAAATCGAGATGATAGAAAATATAAAATAATAGAAATTAACCAGGTATCTTAGACGGGTTTCTCTGAATACGGATTTTCTCAAATTTTTCTTATGAAATTTAATCAACGGCCTTTTGCAAGAGTATTCTCATTACATTTATACATTTTTCTCACTCAATTTTCTACCCCAAAAGAGAAGAATATTTGAGGGACCTTTGCTTGTTACCAATTTGCTTCAGAAAGTGACATTTAACAAATTCACATTCGAAAGCTGCCAGGTGGACAAATTATGAACTGGTCATGTTTCTTAGTCCCTTGACTAATGAGTAGGCTGCCATGCCACAACTTTTTGGCAATCCTTCTAATCATTATTATTCTATCATGTGAGAAAACCCCTTTTTAATCATTTTCTGGAGGCTCTACACAGATGGATATGAGATGTAATCCTTTTCACCCTCGAGGCAACACCTTTTTCATCTTTTACACCAACAACTTTCATCATTTCAGCCTTTTCCCTTTCTTTCCTCTACAACTCTATCCTACATCTAGCTTCTTTAGTAATTCCCATTTTTGCAAGTGCTTGAGTAATTTCAAATTCAAAACATCAACCTCAACAATCCTTGGACTCACAAATTAAGTTCCAAATCCATTAAATGGCATTTTATAGAAAAAAACGACAAGGAATTTCATAAAAAATGAAGAAAAATAGTGCGTATTCACATCTCCTGGAGTCTTGGAGAAAAAATGGCAGAAAAAATAGGTAAAATACATAACAACCATTGATTCTGCCCCTTTTCTATTTTATATCATAGCCGTCCACGTGTTTACTTGATGCAACTGTAAAGGAGAAGTACAGGGGAAAGTTTCCAAACAAGTGCAGGGCTTCCATGTGCCCTGGGCCCAAGAAAAACTCATTTTGGCCTTTAAAAATTCTCATTGTAAAAAGGAGCTACTGGAAGCCTCCACATGTCTCAATGGTGCACTTTGAGATAGTCCCAAAAATCAGAGAACCCAAATAAGTGTGGGCTCGCCACGTGTCTCAGTATGAAAAATTTTGTTAAAAAGGTTGAAGGTTGAGTAGAAGGCTCCATGTGTCTAGGGTCCGAGACATTTTTCTTTGGCCATTGAAAAGTTGAAGCAAAGGGTAGAGTGAGTGAAAGCCTCCTAGTGTCCTCTTGGCACTTCTTTAAAATAAGTTTTAGGGGCCAGTCCCCAAACAGGCATGGTCCCTCCATGTGTCCTAGGCCTTCCAAAATTGCTTTGAAAAATTTAAGTACAAAGCGGAGCCGGCAGAAGCCTCAACATGTCTTTCTATTGCACTTGTTAAGGTGGGACCCTGAGGAAACTCCTCAAATCAGCACTGGCCCTCCATGTGTCCATGGTATACCAAAGCTTCACCGGCTGCATGAAATTTTTTTGTCTTGGAAAGGTAGCGGAAACCTCCACGTGTCTCCCCAGTAAAACTCCAAGGCCAAACCAAAAGGTGAATTTTCAGATGAGCGTCGACCCTCCACATGGAAAATTTTTTAGTTGAAGTGGGCCTTAGAATTTTCAAAGTGCCTCACCGAGCCACATCCAACCAGAAAGGGACACGTTTCCACAGATGCTGAGATGTAAATTTGACGGGGAAAAATACACCCTTCAAACCATAAAATGTAGGAAAATCACCATTTGCGCTCAGAAATGAATCCTTCTTCAAGGAAAGATAATTTGGAAATGATATAATGCCAAAATATGATCCTCTGAGCTATATCCAATCATGTTTCCACATATATTTGGGACAAAATAGATAGGGACAACAAAACATGACTATGGAAAATGGAAGGAAAGGAAAAAACTTGAGTTTACGCCTAAGTTATAGACTCTTTCACATAGACAGAGGAACGAAAAACAAATTTTGGACTTTTAAGTGATCCTCGACCAAGGAAGGGACTAACCATGTGTTGGTCTGAAAATTTGTCGAGTGGGCAGATCTATGGATAGACCAGCCAACAGTGTGTAGGGCATAACCCCTCTTTGAGACAACAAAGTGAAACTATTTTATTGTTATTCTACCAGTAGGAATTTGTGCAAGTCTTACAATATTTTTCCTTTAGGGGGTTTTGGGATATCATCCCATCAGAGATAGTTCTGACGAAGAACAAAAAGGAATGAATGGAGGAGTAGAAGAAAGATGGATGTGAAGGGAGAAAAGAAATGAATCCCAAAGTAGAAAGGTCATAGGGTTTATGTTTTGGGCTAGTAGTAAACAAAGCCAAACTTACTCACATAAAAAAACAAAGCAATATTGATTAACAAATGACAAGAGTGTAGGTGAATCCAAAAGAATAAGAATGCAGATCTAACTTAAGAAAGATCTAACACATAACACAGGAATTTAGCACAAAGTCTCAATGTTTGTATTAATATTTTGTTCAGTTACAAGAAAGCTCAAAGTCTTTCTCTCCTCACTTCTATTTTTCATACAGATTTGCTCACCCTGAATACTACAAGTGTCCAAGTATTTATAGAAGGAGAAGGAGAAAGAAGAAAAAAAGGAGCCAACCACTATTTATAAAATATTTACAAAATATTTAAAAGTCAAATGTTAACTTTAGGGTAATTTGGTGGATGACAACATCCCATGGTGCAACATGGATGATGTCATCATTTGTGCCAACATACTTTTAAATAATTTTACAAAAATGGGATTTATCCTAGGAGGAAGGAGCCTATTCGTTTTCATCCCTTGGCTTGAAAGGAGTGTCTTGCTTCTACTCAGGAGAGGTGATGTGAAACTGAGCTCGATACTCCATGAACTTATTGACCATCGCCTGAAGTTGATCCTGAGTGGGACCCTTGGTGTGATCCCCGATGACTTCGCAAGTTTCTCGTTCATCTCTGAGTCTTTTAGGGAGTTTTAAGTATTCATTGCCTGCCTCCATCAAGTACCCAATGAAGTTCCTACAGGCCAGAAGATTGTTAATAGATTCTACATCAAAAGTGGCCTTTGACGTGAAACCTTGCAATGTAATTCCCTTGAAAATTTGAATACTATCATCTGCCTTTCTCAAGGCGTACGCTACACCATGCAACCCTGGAGACATTCTTAAGATGATCTACTCTATTTGATGCATGGCATCCAGGGCTTCCTCCTTAATTTTTTCGATCTTTTCCAAGACAAACTCCATTTGGTCAACCTGATATTCTAAAGAAGCAAGGACTTTGTTGGGTGCTTGCGGGTGATCAAAGATGCCAAATTTCAACAAGTCATCGACTGAGCAGTCGAGCATCTTCTAGAATTTTTTGTGTTGTAACCTGGCATGGTCCAACTCTTTGGAGATAGACCCTACTATTGGCTGGAGTTCCTTGTTCTCTTGATCTATATTTTGATAGAGCTCTGTGAACTTTGTAATCACTTCCTCACTATCTTTGAGGATATGTTCTCTCCAGGCGGACACTGCTGTACCTTGCTCATTGATCTTGGCATACTCATTTATCTTCTCCTGACTAAGAACTTCGGGAGGGTTGGCAAGAGTCATAGGTGGGGCATTGCTCATCTTTTGTAGGGCTTGGAGAAGATGCTTGTTTTTCTTTTTTAATATCCTCTTCTCTTCCTTTGCTTCTTGAAGCTTCTTACAAAGGGCATCCACTATGGACAAGGCCTCTCCTTGCAGGCTCTCTGATGATGTTCCCATTGTGACTTGAGTCACTGTAAAATCTGTAGGAGAGGTCTTCTTTCTTCTTTGTGAGATCAGGGTACACAATCTCCATAACCATTTCACCTAAAGCACTTTGAGAGAAGCGGGTTATAGCCTTTTGCTTCTTAGGCCCTGTAGTTATAATAATAGAGAAGTCCATGGGTGCAATAGGGACTTTCCTCTTGTGTTGGGTCAGGTGTTCGGAGATCCATTCTGGACTTAGGGGAGTGGGACTAGAGGAAGAGGAGGAAACAAGGGTAGAAGAATGAGAAACTACATTGGACATGGGGAAATGTGTCGAGACACTTGGTCGGGGCATTGAGAAAGAAGCCAACAATCTAATGCTCATGGGGTTAGGAGTCACTGCAAGAGAGGGAAGAGTAGGGGTGGAAGGGATTTGTGAGATGAGGGAAGAAATGTTGAGGGATAGATTCGTGAGGGAAGAGAAGATGGAGGAAGAGGGAGGGGGAACAGTAGAAGATGAAGGAGAAGACACAACCAAAGGAGTGGTTGGTTGAGCGACATGAGGAGGGGAAGGAGGAGCAGGAGAGGGAATGATTGGGACCTCACCAGTTGTAGCAATGACAACATCCTGAGTGGATGTGTCTATTAGAGCACCGGCTACTTCTTCTCTTCCTAGGGACACTTCGTCCACAACTTGTTCCTTGGTTGTGGAAGGAGGACTCTCAGGAACTTATTTCTAAGTAGTTCTTGCCTCTCCATCTTTATCCTTTCCTTTGCCCTCAAGAAAATGTTTTGTCCTAGGTGGTGCATTACCCAAGGGAGACATGGTGAAGTCTACCCCAAGGTAGATGATACCATTTTTCTTGCACCAATCCTCGGTGTGCTGCGGAGTTCCCTTGACCCTTTCCTCTATAGTCTGAGGGGCCTTGTTTCTATCAATTTCAAAAAACGGCCAATTGTACCCATCCGTGTCTAGATAAACTTGATCAACTTCTTAATTAATTACTTAGAAATCCTTTGGGATGATAACCACACCATATTGAATGATCTCTTCCATGGCCAGTCGGGAGTGATCCTTTCATCTGAGCTCAACTTCGTGATATAGATCAATGTAGATATCTTCGATCTGAGGGACGTGAATTAGATCAATCTTTTCCCTTGGAAGGAAATCATAAGGATCAAAGGTTGGCCTTTCCAGGAAATTATGCTTCAAATTGAGCAGTTCAAGCTCTACAAACATCTCCTGGGCTTTTCTCTATGAAGTACATGTGTACCTACCCACTGTGAGGGGGAATGAAGTTCTACCCTTCTTCCTTTTCAAACACTTCTCATGGTATCTGATGAGCTATCTAGATAGCTCCAATAGGATTAGTTTAGGTCCCGCATACGTTAGCAATTTGGTGGGATCTCACAAGAAGTTAGCGGCTCTGAGATAGGTGAAAGTGGGGAATTACATGAATAATTCTCCCCACTTCTCTGTTGTGGTGATCATGCTTTTAGTCATCTGACCATAAGTTATGTTGGGCCTCAAGAGGAAGATGACGCCATAGAAGAAGACATCATTGATTTTACTGAATTGGGCTATGCTTTTCTCCAGTTTTAACTTTGGATAGTACTCATATATTTTGACCTGGGGCCATACCCCATACTGATTCAATGCTGGGTAGTCCCTCTCTGAGGCAGTGGCATATACTACATAGGAGTTCATATAGAACCTCTCAGTTGTTGAAATTTGTTGAAGCTACTTGGAGATTGTGCTGCTGATAATCTCTCCCCAGTCAAAACGTTGATAGGGAACATTTTTATTCATTGTTTCTAAGTACCTAAGCATCCACTTCTGAAAGAAGTGGGTATCAGGTAGCCAAAACACCCTACTCAAGAAGGTGATTGTGTCACTCAGCTCCTCTGAAAATTCACTGCGATGAATGACTTGTGGCCCCTAATTATCACCTTCTTATTCTTGAGGTACATCTCATTTATTAACTACATACATTTGTCTTCATTTTTAGTCCATGTCTTCTTACAGTCCACTTGGCTCACTACTACCAAATGTCAGTGGTGAGGGATACCCAACATGATCTCAAAATTTCAGGCCGTGAGGTTGATTATCACCTCGCCCTTCTCATTTTCAACACATCTTGTGTCCTTATTGTAACAATGGCCCACCAACATCATAAACTCATTGTTGATTACACTCACTGGGAGCCCTGCAGCAAAGTGCAGACCACTGCCAACCAATTTATCCATCCATGGGCTACCTGTGACTTTCTTGGTTCTGGCTCAGAAGTCCTCCATGTCAATGTGCCTGAGTTCTGAATCTCTGATATCAAGATCGCACTCTACAAGCAAGTGAGCCATCCTAACCCTTTGGTATTTATATTTCATTTCTTGCTCTGTTAGCTTTGCTTTACCGTTGGAATTTTTTGGCTTCTTACTCGATGAAAACATGTGTGGATCTGAGTTTAGCTATTGATCTACAAGAAGAATTAGAGAATTCCATCGTAGAAGGGCCATGTTAGCTGTTAAGTCATCCATAAAAGCTTTACAGAATGAAAAGTTAGCAATTTATGAGCCTCTAGGTGCAAGGCGCAACTTTACTACAGGCTGCAAGGATTTAGAAAAGCAAGGCACACTTTGGGAAATTGTTACATGGGAAAAAGTAGTGCCAGAAGGGGCGTGGTGTGCGGAATGGCTACACACAACATTCAGATGTTGGTGTCAAGAGATATGCATTTGTGCCATTGGAAGTTCTTAAGTGGGGCACAGATATGATTGTTGTAGCAAGGTCTCAATATGTGTCATTGGTGCAGATGTGGCATATGTTGCATAAGGGTGGGGTGCACCAAGCACATTTTTAGAAGGTGTAACATATAGGTCAAGTGTGCCAAGGAGCTTGGTTGGTGCAGCGCAAAAAGGCTTTACCTAGCATGAAGTGTTGTTGCTATTGTAGGTGTGCTAGCACCAGCACCTTAGGAATTTTTATAGTTTTTTACAAGGCCTTGGCATGACTATGTTTGATTCGGCATGACTAAATGATGCACCGAAGGGGCATGACTGTAGTTAGTGCAACACATATGAAAATTGCGCTGTGGAAGATAACAGGCCGATTCTCTTCATTTTGTGGTTTTTTTTTTCTCTCAACTCAGATTTTTGATAGTAAGTGGTTAACATTGGAAAAGTAGGAGATAGAGGAGAAAAGGGGTAGGGGTCCATTCTGAGGCAGAGCCTTCTAGATTTGTAGATCTGGAAGGAGAGTGAAAAACAGCTTGTAGGTGGTTTTTGCAAGATGGGTTGGGATTGTGCTATCTTCTTAGGTTTATTGTTATCATCAACAATCCTAATCACCTAACCCAACATAAAAACCACAAAAAATCCACAAGAAGGACAAGGTCCACTTACTAGGAATATATAACGATGAAGGAGATGATGTGGGGACCATGAACATGACAAATGGCAACACGCGGGGCTGACAAGAATGCTATCAATGTGCAGAGAAAAAGAATTTTCATATTTTTGTAAGGTGAAAATGATAGGTCAGATGTGCCTATATATAGCAAAAGGTGTAATAAATACACCACCAAATTTTCCTATGACGCACTTAAGTGGATGTCGACATGAATGGATTTGCACCATGGCGCAGTTTTGAGAGTTTCAACACTACGTTTTTAGTGCTCACAACGTACTTTAGAGAGTGATAACAAGATGGCACTTGTGCCTTGGCGCACCTTTGAGAGGTGCAACATTTGGAGTGGTGACACTCCCTAGAATGAATCAAAGGAATAGAGGGGCATAGTTATGGTAGATGTAATGTGAATGAAAACTGTGCCTAACCCAAAAAGGTTGAAAATGACCAAGTTCTAAAAACTAGATTTTCAAGAAAGGGATTTTATGCCATTCTGAATGTTAAGAGAACTCAACAGGGGACCAAAACAGAAATTTTTGGTATGGTTACTTGCAAAAATTCCCTTTTCAATTTTACAGGATAAAACCATGATAACCAAAAGGAAGACAAAGTTTTCATGCATCAATATGAGGAGATAGAAAACACGACAGAGCCTGCAAACTAAATAATTTCATGGACAAATGGGGTGAGACCAAAATGAGCACAATAGATAGGACCATACCCTAGGATACATAGAGGTTCAAAATATAGAAGAAACATGAGGACCAAAACAAAAAGAAAAGGCCTAGAATCTAGAATGAGAAAAGAAGTAGAAAGGCATAGGAAAATATTCTAGTAAGAAGCTCAATGATAGCCAGACTATAGCTTTACCACAACTAAAAATAATGGGAAACTCATAAAAAATACAAAATTTGAATGACCAGTTTAGGTATGGTTAGGTACCAGGAAAAGAAGATAAAACCTAAACATGATTAGCAAGAAATAACTAGAATTTCCTACCACAACTCCGAGTCATGGCAGGATGGAAAATGTGAGGCATTTTATTTTTAACCTTTGTCCATCTATCATCTCCTTCAAAGGAATAAATAATTTCCACCTTACCCAGAGACTCAATATAAACCCAAATTGCATTATGGTTCTTTGTAAGGGGACTCACTTTCTTTATAGTACTATTCACGTTAAAAATGGATCCCACTTGAACCACCACTTCATTCATTTTACTTTTTTTCTATGCAAGGTCACTGAGCGGGGATTCCGTCATTAATGCTTTATAGTTAGTAATTGTATTCTCATTTTAATCACCCTCTCCCATGCATCCCTATATAGAAGGGACCACATTACTTTGTTTAGGATGGGATATATGTTCATTAGTGCAAATCATGGTCTTTTCAACTGAAAACCCATCCTTTTTGCTAACAGCCATACGCTATGGATCTTTATTTGAAGAAACAATGAATTCCATCTTTAATACCCCTTTCCCATTGAAATTTGAAATGGGAAGGATTCCCCTACTGTCATTATTATTGGATTCTAATTTTTACATTTTTTAAATGTTCAGGAATTTTTAGATTATGAAAGGCTAGCGGATGCTAACTGATGTAAGGCATGATCCCATTGGATAAAAATTATAATAAAAACTAACAATAAAATATTGCACAAGATATTTAAAAGTGCAAGGAATAACATTTTTAAAGTGCGAGGAATAACACTTTCAAAGTGTGAGGAATCACACTTTGAAAGTGCAAGTCCTCGAACTTGTAATGTGTGAAGGCTAGGGTTTATTAGGATTGGGATAGGGTTTGCATGACCTCCCACTTTCAAATTTTGAGGACTCACACTTTGTGGGTGATAAAACTTGCACTTGTAATTTGTGAGGGTTAGGGTTTTTCAGCATTGGGTTAAGGCTCGTTTTGAATGTCTTCTATTGAAATGCAAATAATTTTGTAGAGTAGTGGTGGCAACAGGACGATTGTATCTTGTAGAGAAATGGAGGCCATGATAATTTTTTTTAGAAGAATCATTGATTTGGATGGGTAATGTAAATTTCATATCAAATCAATTCATTCATTCAATGGGTTTGTTTTTCATTTTGTAGATTTTCCTTCACAATGATGTATTAATGAGAAATTTTATATTTTTAATATACTAGTTATTTAAGTTGTTCTGACAAACCGTATTTCACACCTTTCAACACATTTCATAATTGAATTGTTGCACATTATTCGTGTCCCTGTTGTGGTATTCTCAATATAACCTTCTAACCCTTTTGAACCGGAGTCTTGTCTTCCCTTTCTAATAAAAAATAGAAAATTTAGGGAAGGAATAAGTTAAAGACTTTGGCTTGATAATGATGGCCTCGAATAACATGGTTATTGAGGCAGGGATAGAGAAGCCTCTCTATCCTCTATCTTTCTCCATGGGACTGCTATGGAGTAGCCATAATTTGATAACATGTGGGTTTTATAATTTATTGAATCCCAAAGTGACATCAACTGAATTGTCAAATATAGCACTGAAGCACATAATTTCCTCCATTTACCCATTTTTCAATATTTTTGAAAAAATGAAGGCCATGTTTGAGTGGATCTCAAAGAACTGAAAGTTTCTAAATTTAATCAACAGAAACACCTAAAATATTGGTTGAGATAATCTTTAAAGCACCCCTCTCGGTTAGAGGGTCAATGAAATTCTTGACTTCTCTTGTGAGATGCCTTCACAAAATGGAATTTTAGAATTTATATGGGTTAATAGTATAAATTAATTATAGATGAATTTATCGGTATCAAAATTTACACTATTAAAGTAAGTGATTTTGATTATTAAGAGATAAATTATATTGTTGCTTCAATTAATTTACCATTGCTTAGTGTTAGAATGAATTTTTTTAATACCGAACTATGTTCTATTGACAAATTTTACTCAATATAAAGTTTCTAAATAATTTATTCAAGAACTCTATGGATGTGGCTCGTCATCCTATAATTTTTAATTCCCTTCCGCTTTCCTATAAAAAATAAAAAATAAATAAAATATTAGAAAATGAAATATATTTATTTTTAAAAAAAGGAGGATAAAATAAAAGAGAATGGAAGTGGAAGTAATTGAATAGGTGTACGTGAGATAGAGATGTGGGGTGAGGAGTATTTCAAGAGTTGTAGCCTTTCTGCCGGCATGGGTATCCTCCATGAAATTTAGATGTAACGCCCAAAATTTTGATGTTCTAAAACCAAACTTAAACTTAAATAATTATCCGGAAAGCTACGGAAAATTGTTTTTTAAAATGGTTTACAAGGGTGTCAAACCCTAAAACAAGTTTGATTAACTCTTACTAGCAATCAACTTTATTACATTAAAGGATCAGTTCTAGATTAATAATTAAACAATTTTAACCCATGATTCATAAACCCTTACCCTTAGTTTCCTTACATTAATAGTGTTAATGTCCATTTAAATAATTACTAAACATACTAGGAGAGATAAATAATTAACTTAACACATTAGGGCCTTGAGTGACCCCATTCACCCAATTACACATACATTTGATTTATGTTAAAAACAACCATAATAAGAATATTCTCACCTAATAATCGTAGGGTTGGTTTTTAACCCTTAGATCAAATCCATTATGGCCACTAGATCTAAGATTTCCAACCTAACCCTAACCATCCTTATGAAATTTTATTAAATCCTTTTTCTTTCCCTAACCTCCTCATTTGGTCTCTTTTCTATTTTTCATTTTTTTATAGGTTGGAGGAGAGGAAGCCATGGAAGCTAGGAGGGAAGGAACCATGAAGGAATTAACTAGAATCAAGCTTAGTTTAGTTTAGATTAAAGATTTATTTGTGTTAGGTCTTCTATTTGAAGATTTTAGAAGTTTCCACTCTAAATCTGGAGTTGTTATAAAGATAATTCCATTTTTTATCTTTTATTTGGGTAAAAACCCTACTTCCATTTTAATCTATAAGATTGAATGCTTTTAAATACCCATTTAAAGATTTACAAGCTTAGCACAATGAATTTATGCCCTTATGGCTTGCTGTTGATTTATTCTTCAAATTTGTAGGCTCGAATTTTTAATAAAACTAAGTTAAAAAATTTCCAGTCATGGATTTTAATTTTCCGCCAACAATGATAGAGCTACCACCCAAAGTAGACCAACGGTCCTGGGACTCCCACCCTACCTAGGTGATGATTCATGAACCACAACTCTAATCTGACCAGTGTTTCAGAGACCGTCATTCTTATTAATTCAGTGGTTCAAAGACCACCTCTCTACACAAGGAGGTGATCATGTTCTTTGAAAATAGAACCATCAATCCTACAATTTTCCCAAAAATCAAATTTACTTGAGAGATCTAAAGTTTTTCCTTAGCTAAATTTTATGGGTCCAAAGTCTCTAGTTGAAAGGTTACACCATTTTTTTCATTCCAAGCTTAAATGACTAAATGTAAAGATTTTCTATTTCAATAGTAATAAGAAAAAAATCTAAAAGATCATTTTTATTTTCTTCCAACAAAATTTCTTTCAAGTTCAAAAGTAGGAATGAACATTAATCTATTTATAGTATTATTTTTCTTCCTTTGCACAATAAAATGTAATTTTTCAACAAAATAACTCATTATAATTTATTTCATCTTTCCATTTCTACTACAACCATTTGTTCAAGTAACTACAAACAATTTTACTTCACATTTAGATTTTCTAAGAATACATTATTAATGTTTTACAACTTCTATGTTCTTCCTTCCTTTATACAATAATGCAACAAATGATAATGAACTTTATCTTTCTTTAAGCATATCTCACTTATTTCACTACAAAGATATTTATTTTGAACAATACATTTCAACTTATAAACAAGAAATACAAAACAACTTTTCTTTTAAATACAATACTACTAGTCTTCCACCTGAGTGGCAATTACAAGAGAATTTTCTACAATAAGGGATGTCTTAGTCTTCTATGAGTGCTCAAAGTCTGAAATCTTCAACAAGAGCTCCATCATTTCTTAACTTTGATCACAAAAAAAAAAAAAAATGGGGGAGAGGCAACACTCTCCACCCAACCAATAATCCAATGAGGAAAAGAAGCTATCCTCCTCATTGGCCCCTGAGCCCCAACCAAAATGCAATAAAGGATGGACCTAACTCAGGGCAACTATCACAAAGCTTCCACATCACAATACAAAATTTGACAAGAATTTCAAAAAAAATCAACAAGGATTAAAAATGCAAAGCCAATGGAGCAAGGATCTCTGGGAAGATCACTCATGCCTCCAAATGGGATTAGGTTCCCACCTTAAAACCCTCCACAAATACATATAAAAAATATACACAACTCTTATGCCTCCCTCAAGATCCTCTTATGCCTCCCACATTCTATTATGCCTCCCTACAATCTCTTATGTCTCCCTCAAAACAACCAAGTAAGAAATGCAAGAATTTTCTTATCCAAGGTGGGGCACCCAACCCAACTCCCTCCCAAAACATGAAATAATATCTTATGCCTCCCTACATATAATATCCTAATATCCTTCTCCTACACAATACTTAGGCAATCTATCCAAGAACCCAACAAGCATTCAAAACATTCACTTGCATACAAAAATACGCATATAAAAGAAAACAAATAAAATAAGGATGTAGTTCCTACCTTTCCATGGTAGAACTTAATCATAGAATCGCCCTATAATCTCCTTGAATCTTAATCTAACTCCAACAAGGTTCCAAACTTCAACAAGCACTCCAAAATATTCTACCTCCTAAAAATACAAGAGCACAAATTATATGAAGTAACCCTTAAACAAACAAATAAACTAGCATAAATAGAAAAGGGAGAGAGGAGGGTGAGGTGGATCCATGTAGGATGCAACATCACTTATCCTCAACTCCACATCACAAGTCAAACCTCAACCCCAATGCACAATAAATTGGTGGTTGAGAGGGATAACAAGCCTCTTACACATACAATCCAAACCCACACCCTCTAAGGAAAAAATTAAAACCCATGTACAAGAAAAGTGCAATTAATGTAACTTTTTGTCTTAAAAACCACATAATGTGGTCTATTTTTGACCTCCTAATCCATAGGTAGGGTTGGTATATGAAATTAAGAGGTGCAGGACAAGCTTAGCTTGTCCCACAAGCCTCCAATAATGGCCCTTAAGCCCAAATCCTAAATTCCAAGGTAAGGTAGAGTGTACCACACTCAAAGTCACTTACACTCAATCAAAATAAAAAATTCCAAAAGACCAACTACTCTAATAAATGGACCCTTTTTTCAAATCCCCATATAACTTAATAACTTGATTTAATTACTTAATGAAGGCACATTTAATCAATAATGATTAAATAAACACATTACAAATAAATCACATAGACTACAATAAATACAATAAAAAAGGAGAATTGCACACATAGCCCACAGTCACAATTAGAGGTCACCCTCCCATGGCGACCCCCTAATAAAAAATAATAATAAACATTACACAAGTTTCCATGGTGACCTTTTTTTTATCCATCTAGTAGTCCATTGTGGTTTGTCTCCAATCCGCCTTTTGATTATTGTGATATAATTAGCTAAAAAATCACACAATACCTCCTTTGGTCTCATGGCCTCATCAAAATATCAAAGATAAAATATATGAACACAAATCAATTACCATCCACATATAATTAAATCATCATCTCAACTAAACAATGTTATAATTCATCTAAATTTTCAACAACATCACAATTATATCTTTTTATCAATATTAACAAGATCACAAGATTAGTTAAAATGCTAAGTCATAGTTAACGTGATGATAATCCTGAATTTTAGTAATTATGTATACTAACAACACATCATCCAACATCAATATAAAACATCTCTCTATGTCTCTAAGAAACCACACAAATCATACTATGAATCAAAATCCATCAATAGTCAAAATATCTCTATCATCTAACATCATGCTAACTAAAATGATACAATAATATCCATGTCTATAGTCAACAGTAATAGAAATCAAAATATAATAAGTGCCAAATAGGATTGGGCACTACATGCCCCTCCCCTTAGACTCTAATACATCCTCAAAGTCAATGAAATAGGTGTGTAAACTAGACTCATAGTAACATAACATCCTCCCATGTAGTAGCAGTCTCATCATACCTATCCCACTGGAATTGTAAATGATCAATCTCTCATCCTTAAAAGGCCCAGGGTCCTACACTCTAAAATACACATGGGCTCCACCATCATTTTCCCCTGATCTTGTACCTACAATGTAGTCCAATCCAATATATGAGAAGGATTTGGGATATATCTCCATTAGAATAGATACATTGAAAATATCATGGACATGAGACAAGATTAGCTACAAAGTTAGATGATACGCTAAGGGACTGATCCACTCCAGGATCTTAAAAGGACCCACAAATCTAGGAGAAAACTTAGAGCCTTTTCCATAATGGATAGGAATCTTATGAGGTCTAACATGAAGGAACATCTTCATGCCCACCTCATAACTATGATTAACTCTCCTCTGATCGGCATACTTATTCTTCCTATCTTGTGCCTCCTGCAACCTCTGTCAAATCAAAGCAACATGTTGCTCTATGTCCTATAACAAAGATAGGCTAATAGATCCTCAAGTTTTTGCCAACTCAAACATGTCATACACTCCCTACCATAAATTTCTTGAAAATATGTCATCCCATGGAACTCTGGAAGTTGTTTTTGTATGAAAACTCAATTAAATACATGTACTCCTCCCATTTCAACTAATGATCGATGACGTAGATCTGAAGAATGTCCTCTAGTATCTGATTCACCCAATTTTTCTGAGCATCTATGTGGATGATATGATGGACTAAAATTGAAACTCGTCCCTAGGGCCTACTACATGGTAGTCCTGAAGTGTGATGTGTATATGGGATCACGGTCGCAGATGATCCTCCACATAGTCTAGTGCAATCTAACAATCTCATCCTAGTACACTCTCGCTACTTCATTGGCTATGTACATGGTCTTTAGTAGAGAAAAATGAGCCTTTTTTGTCAATCTATCCACCATGACCATGATGGCATCATGGTGATATCTCGACGTCGATAGCCCTACTATGAAATCAATGGAAATGGTGTCCCATTTCCACTCTGGTATAGCATGTGAGTAAAGAAGGTCAACTAGATGCCAATGCTCGGCCTTCACCCTCTGATATTCTAAACAACATAACACAAACTAGGCTACATCTCTCTTAAGGCCTCTCTAATGATATAGTTTTCTCAAGGTGGTGTACATATTCTACACCCTTGGATGGATTGAATAAGGTGCATGATGATCTGCTGCCAAGATATACAGTCTCAAACCTCCATCCCTAGGTACATAGATCTGGCCTCTGTGTTTGAAAATTCCATTTGTCTCTAATGCAAAACCGTCAAAATTCCACTCAAGGAGTCTCTGAGACTCAATCTTTGATCTAGCTGCAAGGTAGAAATTGTCGTGAGGAAGTTGTTGCAAAATATTACTCTATAAATTTGTACCCACTGAATTATCCATAGCCAAATGTCTTTGTCTACTCAGAGCGTCGGTAACAACGTTCCCATTCCCCTTCACATGCTCTATCTCCATGTCGTACTCACATGAAAACTCCATCTAATGCCACTTACGAGCGTTGAGATTAGGTTGCGTGAAGAGGTGATGTAAGCTCAACTTGTATGTCCTGAGAATAAATTTCCTACCCAAAAGGAAATATCTCCATCAAACCAAATCATGCACAACTGCTGCAAGCTCAAGGTCATAAGTTAGATAATTGAGCTCATGATATTTGAGTTTTTGAGAATCAAAGTCAACCACATGGCCCTCATGTATCAAAACACCACCTAATTACACCAAGGAAGCATATTTACAAACAAAAAAACTCTCTATGTGGATATGGCACTACAAGAATTGATGCTAATCTAAGGCATACCATAAGTGTAATGAAGGATTTATCACATCCATCAGACCAAGAAAAATTATTCCTTCCCTTGAAGAGAAGTGATCGGGTGCGAAATCTGAGAGAAGTCCTGAACAAATCTCCTATAGTAACCTACCAACCCCACGAAATTGTGCACCTCAGTCACACTAGTTGGCATGGGCCAATCCATAGTAGCTCAAATCTTGGAAGGATTGACTACAATACCTTCCCTAGAATTGTTGTGACCCAAGTACTGCACCTCTGACTTAAAGAATGCACACTTCTTCACGTTCCCATAAAGTTTTTACTCACGAAGACACTGCATAACTTGTTGAAGGTGCTCCTCATGCTCCTCACGCGTGCGTGAGTAGATCAAAACGTCATCAAGGAATATGAACGCGAAGTGATCCAAAAATTTCCAGAATACCCCATTCATCAAAATCATGAATACTGTGGGAGAATTCATCATACCAAAGGGCACTACTATGAACTCATAGTGGTCATATCTCATATGGAAGGTTGTCTTATGAATATCTTCCTCTGCAGTCCTCAGCTGATGGTATCCATACTTAAGATCAATCTTGGAAAATACATTGGCCCCTTTTATTTTAGCAAATAAATCATCAATACATGGAAGGGGGTAATGAATATTGATTGTTATCTTGTTCATATGATGATAATTGATACAAAATTACAGATATCCATCCTTCTTCTTTACAAAAATCATCAGTACACCCCAAGGAGATATAGTAGGATGGATTAGGCCTTTCTCAAGAAGGCCCTCTAGTTATAACTTGAGCTCACAGAGCTCAGGGGTAATCATCCTATAAGGCGCTTGTGAGATAGGCTCTACTCCCAGAACCAAATCAATGTGAAACTCTATCTCACGTGGGGGAGGTAACCTAGGAAATCTCTCCTAGAAATACATCTGAAAACTCCCTCAAGATATGATGATCATTAAGTGACGGCCCACTAGACTCATCCTCATATTTATTACTAACCGTGACAACATATAGCTAGCAACTTCGTCATGCACACTGCTTAAGATTCATGGTAGATATGGTGTGAATAGAGAAGGGTCTATTGACTCTAAATATCACTGACTCCACTCCAAAATCATCTGCACATGATATTACCTTACTATAACAATCAAACCTATCCCTATGTGCAGATAAAAAATACAAGCCTAGAATAATCCCATAGGAACCCAAAGGAAGGATATGAAGATCCAAGGTCATGGAAAAGCAACTATGAACTCCTTGACTAAGGACGCCACTATGAGCTTTGCTCCAAAATCAATCTGCACATCCCAACTACAACTCTGCCTAACTGCCACCAGCCTCCATCACTCTACTGCAAATATCTTCTCCTCCCTCACTATTTTATCAAAACATCATCAAATATATACTCACTTGTGGAATGGATGGAATCATCATAGATATCAGTGCTTATGGAACAATGTCTTCTCCCCAGCTTAAGGAGGTTATTAAGGAAATAGGGCTTATCCTGGAACTTGATAAAAATGGGTTTTCATATGCAATTTGTGTCATATATACCAATTTGTAAGGCCAAGAACCCCTAAGAATAGGTTCTTTTTTATTTCCGCTAATAGAGATTTTTCTCGAGCTTTGTGTAAGATGGAAGAGTGACACTGCTCTTTTTATCTCTTACAAATTACTAATGACGGTGAGCTATTCAAAATGTGATCTTTAGAGTAGTGCACAAACGTCTATCAAAGCATAAAAGATAGAGGATTTTTTCAGATGTCGTTTTTGATATCGTCCTAGTAGGTGTATATGTAAAATGTTGAAGTGTAGACAGGTTCATGAATTGTTTGACAAAATGTCTTAAAAAGACATGGTCTTTTTAACATTATTGACTACTGGTCATGCAAAAAATGGGTTTTTTGAAAAGTTTTATAAAATTTCAAGTAAATGTAACTGGTAGGGGGAAGCCATTTTCCATAGTTGTTGCCAATATCCTTCCTATTTTGTGTCAAATGCACAATCATGTGATCTAATGGTTGTTTAGCCACTTCATTATTATGGGACCACTTAAGTTCTTAAGTTGGTAATTTGGGGCTTCAATCATGCCTTGAAAGTGTTGGTTAGGAAGGATAATAGCTTGTCAAGTTTTTGTGGCCACTTTAGATTTGATTTGTTGGTGAGGTGTATTGGATTTTGAATATAGTAAGCCCAATGTTGGTGGGGGATAATGTGTTTGAATGACAACATGTTTTATGTGGTGTGTTAATATTATGGAAAGTTTGTTGGTTTAGTGGAGATAATTTTGTTTACTTTTATACCACATAAATGGCCTTAGATGTTTCTGTGAATGGTACAAAACGAAGGGTTGTAGAAGAACATGAAGTGTGTGGCGGAATGCTTAAAGAGAATTGGGGCATTTTGGAATGTGAATGAACCCTCTTGGAACACCTCTTACCCTATGGATGTTAATATTTTCAGGAATGGTCACCTTACAAACATATATTATAATTTTCATATTTTGGTTCTTTCATTCGCAATATAATAGAAACAGTAATCTAGTAAATAATTACACATTTGGATATTTAACCAACCTAGATAGTTCAAAATAAAAAAACTCCACCTTGTGATTTTCGTAACCAAGTTACACCTCGACCATCAACTGGGATTGCTCCCACAACCTCATACATTTTTAACCTAGGGTATCATAATTGGGAACTTGCATCCACTAGTATTGGTGAAAGTTAGCTAATCTTGTCAAATAAAACAATCATTTCTACCTACCTCACAAAGTTATAAAAATGCAATTTTCAAAGACTCAAAAAATAACCTTTTGAACCCCGTAAAAGAGATGTCAACATATTTCTGTGTTCCCTTGTTATTTGAGGATTCATATTAAACCTTAGATTGAACCCAATTGATCATTGGTGCTCTCTTTGCTGCCTTTTAGGAGCCTCTTCACTCCATTTTGCACTTTTAAGAAGCTGTTAAAACTTAAGAGTTGTTTTTCATTTCGGCTCGCCATTTGAACCCTAAGTAATGAAATGCTTTCCCTCCATTACAACCCTCTAGGATTTTTACTAGACAACTACCTAGAACATTCAGTTTTGGATAAATGTATATCTGGCTAGTTTTTCAAGGGGGTTTTGTAGGCCTATAGTCGTTGTTGACTAAGTTAAATTAGACTAATTACGATTGGTGAACCCATAAATCTAGTCACTAATTGGAAACCATTCTCCAGTTTCAAATTTTTCCAGCTCCAGTGAATTAATGGTATATAGGAGGACATGTAGGAAGTTACCTGCTATGAATCACCTAACAAAATGTAAATTTTGAACGTGGTTTCTTATCCATCGAGCCTAAATTGGGTGTCTTTACAAATAACAGGAAAAATGTAAAAAGATAGTTGTAGGACCCCAGTCAAGTTAGCAAACCCTCGTGGAAAATTATTAACACTTGTAAATAATTATTTGGAACTCTATCTTGCGACTTCTTTTATGAAACTGGAATTTTGGCAAAATAGTATTTCTCTCTCTTCCCTCTCTCTTTCTCTCTCCTTGGTTGAGAAAAGAATTAAAATGAAATGGAATGAATATGTGTCTATAAACCTCTCCTTTTGAATGCAAATTATTATTATTATTATGTAAATGGGAAACTAATTTTTTTTATTATGCTAGATTTAGGTGAATGTCATTGCATCAGTTTATCACTAATTTCATGCTCACATGGTTTGTTTTGTAGGATGCAAGTAAGGTGGAGTAACCAACATGGTTGTAATTTGTTGTGTATTATAGAAATTTATGTATGTTAAGTGAAACGGTAGAGGATTGTTTAACATTTTTTGAATTACAAAAAGTTTTATAATTGAAGTTCTGTAATGTTTTAGATATTGGAGTTTAAGGGAAATGTTCATCTACACATAGGTGTTATCTTGATCCTCACTTTTTGTATTGTAAAATTTGTATATGTATGTTAAATGATATCGAATTTAATATCTTCTAGTACATTCTCATTGTGAAATTTTTGATGAAATCTCTAGAGTGTTGTGTTATTTAACTAACTATAGAAAAGAAACCTAATTTTAACATTCAACCTTAGTTTAAAACTAGTGCATATCTACCCTTCTGACATGATATTTCTTAACAAAGAAGGAACCAAAACCTTAGAATGAACTTAAATCTCTACACTCAATGAAACCTTTTGGCTTAAGTAAAAAATATCCCTAGTTTGAGTTATCACATTTTCTAGTTTGTTTAGGGACATCGTTGTGGACCTATAAATTAAAAATGACATGGTAAAACTTTATCTGGTGTATGTGGGTACCTTCCAAGATTGGAAATCATGTGTGTGGTAAGGAGAATGTGCTCTCTTCAGCTTGACACCGTGTTGGGTGGCAAAGACCACCTTGGAAGTCACCTTAAGAGTCATTGTTCAAAGTAACGACTATGTGGTGTAACCTTACCATATATGGAGTAACTAAACTCAACACTTATTTAGTATCCTAATGGCCTACCAAGTCTTATGAAGTTAGATCAAGAAAATAAGTTCATGATCGAAAGAGTTTGTTATGTGATCTAGACAACATAAATGGAGCTAGTGAAATAGTTGTGTTATCACCTTAAACTCATATATAGTTTGGGCGTAGATCCTTAGGTGCAATTGGAATTAAACCAAACCTTGGCTGATTAAGCTGTTAACTTTTAGGTGGAAATTGTACATAATACTTACCAAATGCAATTTTATTTATAATAATTTGACATAAAGGAAGTGTATAAACTTAAAAAACAAAAAAGTCTCATTACCCCATGTGCATAGTTTCCCTTTTTACCCTAGTGAGTGGCCCAAAACCATAAAAAGGTAGTAGGTGATATTCCAGTTAGTGTAGAATCAAAATACCCCTGAGTGCTTGAAACTAGATGAGTTGAGACTCTTAGTGTGATTTCACAACATGGAGCATCTCTCAAAGTGTGGGACCTTGTGAGTTGAGAGATATCTCTGGATGAAGGCCGGTTCCTATTCCTCTATTTAGGTGCATACAAATAAATTATAGATGATCTATTCTAAATCCTACTCTATCTTAGCAAGCATACAGGGTTGAGAAGATACGAGAAAATAAACCTAAGCTAACGAGGTGATGTACCAAAGGAATGTTAAACACTTTTTTTATAAGCTAACACAAACCATAGAAATACAATGCAAACACCATGCACAGATAACAAAACTGTAATGAGAGATCATAAGGCAAAAATAAACACATGAGAGGGTCGAGAATCATCCACAGACATATATTATTGCTCCAAAAGTTGATATAGTGAATTATAGTGGCCAAGAGGAAAAATATTGCATTACAACTTGAATGGGAGGTTTGGAAACTCCAAAAATTCTTTTATGGACAAGGGAAGAAGGGAGAGTGCAAAACAGAAATGTCCAACCCTTTACAAAGAGTTAAGCTCCTTCTTTTATAGATGCAACATAGAGAGAAGTAGAGAGACGGGAAAAATAATTTGAAAATCGGCTACCAGCCATCAATGCCCCTACAAATCCGCTCATAATCTATCAAATCTACCTTGATTACTTGTTTGGCATGTTGAAGGAGGAAGAATTGGTAGATTAGGTCAAATCTGATTTGGTTATTGGAGAAAATGGATTCTATATTATTGGCACGAAGACATTTTCCATTTTTCACCATCCTAACTTCATCAAAATTAAAGTCTCAAATTTTCGTGGCATAGACGAGTTCGAGACCCTTATAATGGTGTGAAATTTGTTGGATTTTTAGCACTAGAACAGATGATATGCCCATTTGAATAATTCAATCGGGTCTGTAAAAAAATGGCGGAAACTAGTTAGCAGAACAAGTCCATGGGCCCAAAATTCACTTTGTGCCTTTAGACACAAAAATACAAAAATGCAAAAAATTGTCCCACAGCCCCGCAATACCTTTTTGTCAAAAAACCATCTTCGGGTCCGCTGGTCCACATTTTTTCATTTGGGAAAAAAAATTCAAAGCTCGTCGTCCCGCATGTAATTTAGGCCTGACACGTGGCTCCTCAGGCATTGGCAGAGGCATGGTTCATTTTTATACTTTATATCCCTTGGAAATAAAGAAAAAAGGTTAAAATTACTCTCAGAGACTTGCCTCCCTACTTTGACTTGGAATATGGCCACATGGAGGGGTGGCGCTTGTTTGGGAACTGTTTTTTTATTTTTCTTTTGAAGTTGTGCTAGGATGACATGTGGCACCATCCACGTCTTTGCTTTGTTCTTTCATGTTTTTTACTAAGTCATTTTTCTTTGTAGGGCCGTATATCTAACCTGGGACATGTGGAGGCTTGGCACTTGTCTAAGGACCCACTTTTAGATTTATCTTTGAAGATGCACTGAGATGACACTTGGAATCCTTGCACTCTTTTGAGTCTCCTCTTTGGGATGCACCTTTGAAAGTTTTTCGTTAAGACACATGGCACCTTCCACATGTACTCTTATACTTAAACGATTTGGTCTTACTTTTAGATTTTACCTCTATTGACCCCTCGCCATGTGGAGAGCTAGCGTAAGTTTGATTCTCTTCCTTGGGCTCCCATCTTGAAATTGCGTCGAGCTGACACATGGTTCCTTCCACTTGTTTATAATTTTCAATGGCCAAATTATCCTTTTTTAGGCTTGGGACATGTGGAAGCTCCATGCTTGTTTCGAGACTACTTTTTGAGTATAATCTTTGGAGATTTGCCAATGAGGAACATGGAGGCTTCCGCTGACTCCTCCATACTTAGCCAATTTTGGGCTCATTCTGAACCATTCGTAGAGCCCAAAGACTTCAAGTTTTTGTCCATTTCTTTTCCTTATGGCCTCTGGTTTTCTTTAACACTATTTTCCTCCCTCCCCAACCTTGCTACTCCACTTTAGAGCCTATTATTACTTATCTATTGGATTTGACGTGTGGGTTCATTCGACGGAACCTTTTCTTGAATTTCTTCCTACACAGGGTCTTATTTGATCAATTTTGTTGGGGGAAAAATTGAGATAACAATTTGGTGACTCACAGGACATTTTCGTGGTAGATGAAGAGGTCAGTTGCCTAGTTGTATCTATTGGGCACAGATTTGTGGGTCATTTCCTGGTGCTGGTCTTGTTCTTCTTGAAATGAACACTTGAAGACCCAATTTTAGTTTCTCTATATTTGTTTTATTAGAAAATGAGCAACCGTTACAGAAACTATTGGTCTCCATGTTGCAAATTATGAAGGGTCCCACGCATTCACCTAGAGGCACATTGAACTGTATAATGATGCAAACCTAGAGCAACAAAAAACCTATGCCATAGCACTTAGGGAAACAAAACCTATGCTACAACAAAACAATGTTCTTACACACTTAGGGAAATTAAAAAACCTATGCTAATATTTACAAGGGTGGGATTCTCCTTTTAGTGGCAATGTTTGAGATGGATCCCGTTAACTGGGATCTTCAATTCTTCGACATCCAGGTTAACTAGATGGAAGGCATTACTACTTTTGTACCCTGTGATCATGTAAGGGCCACTCCAAATGGCATCAAATTTGGAATTCTTTCCTAGTTTTTCCCAATTTGCATCCCACTTTAGAAGTAAGTCCCCTTCTTGAAAGTTACTCATTCTTAATTTCTAGTCAAAACTCTTCTTGATCAATGCTTGATCCTTTTCCATGCTTTGCATTACATGCCCTCTTTCTTCTCCTACTTCCATTAGCTCTGCATACCTCATTTCCATGGGGTCAATCTCAGCTAGCTCTAATTGTTTCCTGAGCTCCAAAGTGGGGAAATCCAATGATATGGGTAGTAATGCCTCTTTTCCATATATAAGCTTGTGTAGGTATCTTCCTATGGATATTTTGGATGTGATCCTATCAGCCCATGAAGCTGATTTGAGATTTGTATGCCAAGTTATCTGATTTTCATCAAGAGTCCTTCTAATAATCCTTAATAGGTTCTTATGTGTGGACTCTGTTTAGCCATTACCTTGAGGGTAATAGTTTGATGAAGTACTGAGGTATACACAATTCCTGACTACCCATTCAGTGATCCTTGTACCAAGGAATTCCAATGCATTATCTGATATAATAGTGGTAGGGACTCTAAACTTGGTGGTTATTCCTTCATAGAAATCCAAGATGTTGGATTCATTTGCTTCTTTTAGTGCCACTGTCTCAATGCACTTGGTGAAGTAGTCTATTTCTATAAGTATCCACTTGTGGCCCTAGATTGGATTTGGGTTAATCACCTCAATGAAGTCTTGTCCCCATTGCATGAATGGATGATCAACTGAAATTGGGAAAAGGGGCAGGGTTGCTAACTTTTCTTTCCCTATGAAGAATGTACACTTTTTGCATTTCTTGATCTATGATTAGCAGTCCCTGAACACTATAGGCCAATAATAACCATCTTTTAGGATCTTGAGATGTGTTACTCAAGAAGAAAAGTGACCTCCTACTTCTCCATCATGGAACTCATGCAACACTCTCTCAATTTGACATGTCCCAATGCACCTCAATAGAACATTATTGATATCCTTATTAAACAAGACACCACCAACAACCACATATGGGATGATTTGTAGTCTAAAGTATCTCCTTCTTAATTTGTTCCATTCTGGAGGGCAAAAACCTATTTAGAGATAATGCACCAAGGCTTGAGTCCAACATAGAACAGGTGCATCATTAGTTGTTTGTTCCTGATCATTCTATAGTAATAGGATAGCCTCTTTTTTATTCACTGATTCAGCATGTTGCTTGGAGGTGAGCTACTCACACAGACTCTTGCCATGAACTAGTTTGGTCACTTTGATCTCAATGTCATATTCCATTACCTTAGTGATCCAACCAGCTCTCTTCTCATTTAATTCCCTTTCTTAGGAGAAAAATATTTGATACCAACATGGGTTTCTAGCTGTTGGATCTTATTGTTTGAGACCAAGTTTCATGAACTTGTTCAAAGCTCCTAATGAACAACAAGGAAATGTTTTTGAGTGAAAGATTATTTTACCTCATAGTCCTCCAAGCTCTGAATGAAGAAGGCTATTTGTTGTTCTTAACCTTCCTTTTTGGGTTGGACCAAGATGCCTGAGATGGTATCTGACCCTCTAAAAGTGTACAACATGAATTATTTTGAGAAGTTTGGGTTAATAAGTGTTAGACCTTGTGATATTATGAGCTTAACGGCCTCAAAACTTTCTTTTCCTTCTTGTGATTTCCATTTTAAATTCAAGAGTCTTCTTTAACATCATTGTTAAAGGCATCACAAGAGTGGACAAAATTAGGAACAAAACCTGTGAACAAATTTTATCCTCCCCAAGAAATCTTTGGAGAGATTTTTTGTGTTGTGGAAATGTAAGTGTCCAGAATGGCTTTCAACCCTTTCAAGATCAATTGTCAACCCTTCTCTTGAGACAATGTGGCCCAAAAAATTTCCCCTCATGAGATAGGAACACACACTTTTTTTGGGTTTCAGTGATACTCTGGAACCTTCTACACATCTGAAACACCTGTCATTAGGTAGAAGATATGGTCTACAACATTCTTTGAGAAGACAGGTGATATCATCTAGATACACGATGACAATATTATTGATTCGGCCTTTTGAATTCCATGTCCATAGCTAACTGAAAATGTTGCTCTGGCATTTGATAGTCCAAATGTCATCTTCCTATAGGCATATGTGCCTCACTTGGCGGTAAAGGTTGTCTTGAATTGATCTTCCTCTTCCACTGATTATCTAGTTATAGGCCTAAGTATCCATCTAGCAATGAAAACCTCCCAGAGCTAGCTACAACCTATACGATCTATTCCATTTATGGAAGTGGATAGTGATCTTTGATTGATGCTCAGTTTAGATCACAAAAGTCTACACACAACCTGATTTTCCTCCACTTCTTTTCCTCACAGGCACTAAGTTGTAACCCAACTTGAGTGCTTGATAGGGAAGATGATGCTATCCTCAATTAGCTTGCATAAATTTCTCCTCATGAGAGGATCAATCTGAGGATTTACTAGACTTTTCTTCTTCCTGAAAGGCTTATCTCCTAGATCAAGCTCGATAGTGTGTTGTGCCAACTTTGGGTTAAAACCTCTTAAATCTTTGTAAGTCCAAGAAAAGACATCTCAAAATTCTTAACAAATTTGAATAAAATCAAACTTTCTTGTTGAGTGCTTACCTTTCCAATCCACAACATTTTCCCCTCTTCTATGAAAATGGGCTCTAAATATTCACCCTTTACTTGAATGTTCACCTTCTCCTTTAGGAATTGGTTGTTTGGGTTGAAGATTGATTCCAAAGTGACAACACCCTTTGGTATTTTTTTGGTCCTCAGGTGCACCACTTGATCGCCATACTGTTGCTCTATTTTACCTTGGTTCTTGGAGGAGAACTCAGCTTCTTCTTGTAGAAAGTTGACAATTTTTTGATCATTCTTGAAGACCTTCCAACTTGTGTTATTATCAGGGATAGATGGTCTCACAACCAAATTCATATGGGGCTAAGATTTATCACTCTTGATAATCTCCACAACATCAAAGGTTTCCCCAGTTGCTGCCAATCTGTCTCTTGCTTCATTCTTCTTCCTTAGAATGGAATTGATGTTGAATTATTTTAAATCCTCAATGAGGTCCCATCCCCAGTTCTTGTGGCTGTTTAGTAGATCATTCTTGGAAGCATTTTGTCCTTAGACCTGATTCGTAACTAGTTCACTATCACCAAACACTTACAATTTCTTGATTCCTCTCTTCCTTGCCCAATGCAATACATGGACCAATCCTTAATACTCTGGGTTTTATTTGAACAAGAAAATTGGAAATTGAAAGCTAAGTAGTATTTCATACCTTGAGGGAAAAAAATCTTAGCTCCTGTAGATCAAGAATTTCACACTTGTTACCTATCCAAGTTAATGTACTAGACTAAACACAAAAGCCTTGAAAAACTCAAATAAAATTGATACCTGATAGAAAAGATCTGAAGATGTAGATGGATAAGGAATCCGATGTAGAGAAGACGGGTGCATACGAGCGATCCTGCACAGTAGATCCAAGAAACCTGCGAGACACAGATGCTTGACAGAAAAAGACCACATTAAAATATATTTAGGTGGACTACCCAAGAAGCAGGTCCAGGAAGCGATAAGCTCCCTCGGTGGATGTCAATCCATATTTTCAATTAAGTAAAGAAGCATACATGATAAAATATGTAAGTAAAGGACTATATTTTCTGATCAAAGTAATAAACAAAATCTAAACAGCAGATAGAGAGTAACAGAAAACAAGAAACTGTGAAAACAATGTTGGATTTGTGTTACCTGAGTTCTTTTACCTGTCTGCAGGATGATCAACATTGATTATGTAAAATCGGCGTCGAATGGTTCAGATTGGCATCGACTGATATAGATCGGTGTTGACTTGTTCAGATCGACGTCGATCTAAGACACACTGTAAGAAAACTTGGGAAATGGAAAATGAAGGCAAGATCGTCAACATCTGCTGGAACTGCAGAAGCCATAGAGATACTGAAAAGGCTTCACCTGTGTTGGATGCAGGAACAGAGTCACCAGAAAATCAATGGAGACTTGTGATATCGATGTGGTAAGGGCAGAGTAACGGTGCTCCTCTCAGGGATTGATTTGGACAGGATTTTCTCTCACTTGATAGATGATGCTCAGACTAAATGCTCAAAACTCTCTCGCTCTCTCTATCTAACTCACAATCTCTGTCTCTCTCACAATCTGTGCCTAAATCACAATCTGTGTCCAACCAGAACTGAGTTCTGGGCCTCTATTTTTAATCGGCACTGACCGAGATTAAATCGATGCCATTTCAAAAAAATCGGCATCGACCAAGTACCGGTTGGTGCCGATCATGGAACAGACTCCCGAAATGGCCAAAAAGAGTGATTTCTGGAAAGATGAGAGTGATCCCTCCACCTCAAATATGGGAAATATCCCGCTACTTATTTTGAGAGGAGGAGAAATAGAGGGGATATATGGATAGAATAGATATGGGGTAGATAAGTGGTTAGGATTCATGTAAAAAGGTGTAATTAAATAGTTAATATTTAATTACTCATGGGTAAAACATCATGGGGTGAATTAAACTTAGGATAGGTGTTTAGATCACCAATTGAATAATACCCCAAGGGGGCAGTGGTAATGCAAACATGCCCCAGGTTACCCAAGAGGGTAAATGAATGTTAGGGACACGAAATTGGGTAACCAATTTTAGGTGTCTACATTTTACCCCTTTTGGTTGAGTAACTTACGATAAGCAAAGTTACAAGAAAAAAACAAGGAGGTGGAAGAAAGGAAGAAAAAGTGATGATGTGATCCCCCTCAAACTAGGGATGGGATGGGTGATAGAACAAACTATCCCAAGTTTGAAAAAGGTAGATGAAAACACAGGATGCCCCAGCTAGATGTCTGGAGTAGATATGATCATTAATGACGCACAAAAATAAATAAAGAGGCAGCAACCTAAGGAACTCACATTGGTAGGGTAGTCTAGACGGTCTCCTCATGAGATGACGTTAGTACCTACAGACCCATCAGTGTAAGGAGGGCTACAAAATAATCAGCACCTAGAGAGACACATTGGTAGGGAAAACCAGACGACATTAGTGCCTACAGACCTGTTAACTCTAAGCTACCAAAAAAAATGTGAGTGCCCCATGCAAAGGGAACAAACTCGAAATGGACGATAATATCAAAAAAAAGTATGTGCCAAAAGACAACACTCAGCACACAATAATGACCAAATAAATAAGCCAAGCATCAACACTATGGCAAGAAGATTTTAGGATATGGCAAAAAAAACTACAGTGCAACCGATTGCAAACAATAGCTGCAAATCGGCGACGATTCAAATTATTGGCGCCGACCATAAAAAATCGGCGTCGACCAAACAAATCGGTGCCGACCATACCAAGCGCATATAAATATGCGAATGGGAAACGTGAACGATTTATTTAGACCGTGACGATTAATTCAGAGAGAGTCAAAAATTGGATTTGAGCACCATGGAAGCCTCTGGAAGTGGTTAGAAGTGGAGGACACGACTTGGGGTAAGTGGTTCCTCCTGAAGTCATCATTTATTTATTCATCATTTTTTTTATTATTTTTGGTTTTTTGGTGGGAGGCCAGAGTGTTTTTGACATGCAGCCTGCCAATCGGCGTCGATTGAGTGAATCGACACTGATTTCATGAAAGCGGTGCCGATTGAATGTAAATTGACATCAACTATGTATGATTGATGCCGATTGGATATAATATGTTGATAAAAATGATAAAATGTGTTTTAGATGTTCAGATTAGGATAAATATGAAACTAACATTGATCTTGATGTCGTGGATGTAGGCACGAAAGGTATTACACATGAGGGATGTGATTCTCGAGCTACTGGAGACCATTCTCCTAGATGTCACTAACACAGATTAGTGCCACTTAGAGTTTCCTGGGCTCGGGGGATTTCAGTATTACCAACGAGTAGCACGACACGTAGAGATGATGCGAGCACTAGTATGGTGATGGGATAGCCGGACGTGCACATTTTGGTTCAGGAAAGGTGAGATGACTATCACCCATGAGGATATATACAAGATCCTGAGGCTGCCTATTACCAGGGACCCTATTGAGATCACTCCGCGAGAGTAGCAGCAGAGGGCCCTAGGACGGTTATATGGGGACAGGGTGGATGAGTCAGAGATAGTGTCTGGGGCAGTGAGGATAGCCTCACAGTATAGATAGGATGATGCCAGGAGCAGATGTATAGTATTGATTCAGATGGCGATCTCCTACTTTGCTTTACTAGATTTAGGAGGTGGGAGATTCCCATTATTATTGCTAGATTGTGTTTGTGACATCTTTCATTTTAGACAGGTGTTTGCATTTGCTGACACCCTGATAGATCAGATATATTATGAGCTATGGATGTATACCACTAGTAGGAGGATAGGGATTGATGTCAGTTTTGTGCTCTATTGCTGGGCATATGAGCACATAGCAATGATCAAGCCATCCGGGCTTCTTTAGATGCTAGCAGTAGTGGGGGCTATTGATTATGGATTCCGGCGATGGCGGGACGATATGGCCCTGGGAGATACAGGGAGATCCACAGATTGGTATGCCGAGCGTTTTAGGACACTGACACCAGAGCAGGTAATCTGGAGACCATATCAGGTATTTTCATCATGGGCCGGTCAAGATGCTCATCTGGTGGGATTGATACGGAGCAAGGTGGTTAGGGACCACAGGCCTAATATTTGGGAGCGTGTCTCATTTATACAGGTATTGAGACAGTTCGGCCTAGTGGAGACAGTGCCGACTACCTACTGACCTTACAGGTGAGACAGCAGAGAGACTGATCTACCAATTTTGATCCCAGCAGATCCATTGAGGGAGGCCCCACCCTCCATAGATAGTGATGATGATGCCAGAGTGGATGATGGCTACACGGCATGGTATTCGACAGAGCTACCATGACACCTGCCAACATCTATAGATGCCAATGAGGAGGATATGGCTACAGCGCTGGAGAGGCTGGAGGGAGAGCATTATACACTGACACAGACACATCAGGTTACTTTAGAGGAGATCAGAGATCTGAAAAAGGAGAGGGATGCCCTGATATTGGAGAGGGATATAGCTCGCCAGGAGAGAGATACAGTGATCCAGTAGAGGGATCACTATCATCGACATAAGGAGGGCCTCAGGACCAAATATGGTGATATAGGCACCACATCAGAGTCTGGGACATAGGGACGACCATAGGAGGGCCACCACCAGTAGCACCAACATTGACACTACGAGCACCTGGTACAGTGAGCCTAAGTACATATCAGTCTCTCCTTGCTGAGGTGAGATACTATGAGGACGCTCTAGCACAGCATGCCCCTGAGGTTCCTCATTACGGTGCGAGGAGGAGATCTACGACAACCACAGCTAGTTGTGCGTCAAAGGGGGAAGCACCGGGAGAGGGTGAGGTGGAGGTAGGCCCCCAGCAGCAGGCACTTCGAGTTCAATAAGTGGCAGCCAGGAGAGACACCCTGGTCCAGAGGAGGGTGGAGGAGATAGTGTCTTCCACCTATTGGACATTATGATTTAGAGATTGAGATATATTTTTGTATCGAGGTATTGATGTAGCCTTGATTCGAAGGCATTTTTGATATATGATATAGATGGCTTGATTGAAAGCCACCCATTCTTTGTATAGATACTCATGTATATATATAGATTCATCATTTCCTTTGTCATATGATTGTTCTCATGCTTTTAAGTTTGATATACATGGATAGATGTAACATCATTATGATGGATATAGACATAGACCAATAGATGATGAATAGATGTAATTGGATAGACATAGATGTAGAGGATATAAATAGATGTGATTTGATGTGATTGATATGTGGATTAAATTTGGATGAGAAATAGATATAGATAGATGTAATGTAACTTAGATGAACATGATTTTAGATGATAGATGTGATTGATAGATTTTGATATATTTAAGATGTTTTAATTTAATTTTGATGAAAAATAGATAGATAGACTCACATGTGTTGATAATACATGCTATGATATATTTTATTTTGGGAAAAAATAAAAGTAGATAAGATGAAATTAGTCAGATGTTATATTTTGACTAAATTCACATGTTAAATGTCAATTTAACTGGATGAATAAGAAATGATAAATGGAAATAAAGAAAACACACCTAGAAAAGAAAAAGAATGATAAGCAAAGCCCCTAACCGACCATAAATAGAGACTTTTGATAGGAAACTAAAAGACCATGGATACAAGGCCATATATGAGGTTAAAATAAACCTGACACTAGCTAGTCACAAACCAGATCTAGAAGGTAAATAGAAGGGGGAAGTAAATATGTATTTTTTCGGAATGTACAAAGGACAGAATACACGCTCATATTGGGAAAATAGGAGTCTCCATATGATCGACAAAAGGTCTTATATCTCAGCTTCATTATTTCTAACAAAAAAGCAAACTGATCAATGCGGGAAGTTTGCTAGATATGGAAAGACTGATCAATACGGGAAGTCTTTCAGTGATGCTAAAAAGTGTAGAAACTGACTGAAAGGCTGATCAATGCGAGAAGCCTTGGGAATTCCTTTGAGAAATAGTCATCCTTCAAGGGAGTGGTCTGTATTTGAAATTTTAATGATAGCCATCCTTTGAGGGCATGGTCTATATCTTTTGATTCATTTAATAATGCATGGATAGCTGTCCTTCAAGGGATCAGTCTATCTTTTAGGAATTTTGGATAGCATCTCTTCTTCTTTTCTTTTCTGTTTTTTTAGGAAATTTTTGAAATAAGCTGAGTTTAGACCTAGATAGATTAGATAGAGGGGAAGAAAATGTATAAAGAGCACATACTCATGCCCCAAGTAGATCCGATTAAGATAAACACTTGGGACAGATGAAGAAGTGATTAAGGTATTCCTACCATGAGGAGGAACATATCCATAAGAAAAATCCTATGAGTAGAGCCGCGATACTCATATTTAAGGTAAAAAAAGACAATACGCGGAGAACCACATAGTTTCGAATCACCACGAAAGTATATGACTGGTTGTTAGATGGATGAAAGATCTTATCTTGTGACTAAATTTGTGTAAGATAGATTTTAACTGTAGAAGGGCCTTAGATGCAAGGCATTAAGAGGTTCCATTTCAGGTACACCATCCATGGAAGATAGACGATAAGCCCCAAACCCATATTTATGAGTGATGATATACGGTCCCATCCAGTTGAGAGAAAACTTACCACGTTGACTCCTTTCTAGTGTAGTGACATTTTGGTTTTCTTTAAGAACAAGATCACCAACTTTGAAGTCACGGTGCTGCAAGTGCTTGTTATAAGCACATTTGACATGCTCAAGATAGACTTGATGATGCTCAAGAGCATTGAGACGCCACTCATCTAATAATTCAAGTTGTGCTAGATGATTTTGATGATAGTCCTCATCAGAGACAAATTCCCTGAGAGAAACACGGAGAGATGGTATTTGGACTTCTAAAGGAAGAAAAACCTCATACTCATAGACAAGAGAGAAGGGAGTAGTACCAATAGGAGTACGAATGTTAGTCTGATAAGCCCAGAGAGCAAAATGGATATGTAAATGCCAATCCCTACCAGCTTGACTAGTTACCTTTGCGAGGATATTACGCAAAGTTTTATTGGAAGCCTTGGCCTGGCCATTAGCTTAGGGATAGTATGCAGAAGAAAAGATAAGTTTGATATTGAAAGAATTGCATAGGTTTTACAAATCAATGTTCTTGAAAGACTTACCGTTGTCTATGATGAGTTTGTGTGGAAAACCAAAGTGACAAATGATGTGTTGATAGACAAAATCAACAATCAGTTTAGCTTTGGTTAAAGAAAGAGGAATAGCTTCCACCCACTTAGTAAAATATTCAGTGGTAGTAATGATAGAATGATGACACTGTGAAGAATTGGGATTGATAAGACCAATGAGATTAAGACCCCATTGCGAAAAAGGCCACAAATCCGCTGTAGGTTGCAAAGCTTGACTAGGGATATGCGTAAGATTGGAATGTTGTTGGCATTTGAAACATTTCTTAGTGTATTCACAACAATCTTGATTAAGAGAAGGCCAATAATAGCCTAAGCGTAAGATGCATTTAGCTATGGCCAAGCCACTAAAATTTCCACCACAAATACCGTCATGGACCTCCTAGATAGCTTTAGATGATTCAGGGGTTTTGAGGCATCGAAGAAAAATACCATCAAAGCCACGTTTGTAGAGGATCCCACCTAGAATAGTATAGCGATTAGCGCGTAGGATAAAAGATCTTCTACCATTGGAAGTTAGATCTGGAGGAAGCACTGAATGAGATAGATAATCAACAATCTGTTGATACCACTCATCCTGAGTATTGGTTGTGATGACATTGATTAAATTTAGTTGCCTAAGATGAGATGGTTGATCTAATCATTTCACAGCCACATAAAGTCATGAGTCCTCGGTAAAAGGTGGAATAAGCGAGGCTAATGAAGCCATTGTATCTGTGAATTGATTCGCAGTATGAGGAATAGCTTGGATAGTGAATTTATCAAAAGATTGGAGTTGACAGAGAATGATATCACGATATTTTTGAAGGATGTCATTCTTGCATTGATAGACACCTGTGACTTGATTAACGATGAGTTCAGAGTCACCAAAGATGTCAATATGGCGAGTGCCGAGATTAATGGAATTTTGAAGACCCAAAACAAGAGCTTCATATTCAGCCATATTATTGGTGCACTTAAAGTTTAATTTGTGTGTGACTAGGATGGGCGCACCTAAGGAGGAATCATCACGAAACCCACACCTCCCCCTTGTTGGCATTTAGATCCATCAAAGAAGAGTTTTACTTTAAATGGAGATAGACAAAAATCAATTTGTTGGATATATTCATCAAGGAATTGGGCAAGGGGGACTTGAGTGTCCGGAAGAGGAACATCAGCCAATTGATCTGCAATGACCTGACCCTTGATAGATTTTTGTGAGATAAATTCGAAATCAAATTCTGTCATAAGCATGAGCCAACGAGTGATACGATCATTGTGATAAGGCTTCGCATGCATTGTCTTGAGTGGATTAACACTTGTGACAATGTAAGTTTTATGATTGAGGAGGTAGTGAAGAAGCTTAGAAGTTGCAAAGAAGAGAGCACAACACAACTTTTCAGCTTTAGAATAGCGTGTTTCATACTCATGGAGAGTACGAATAATGTAATAGACAGCTTGTTCTTTACTACAAGCGTCCCGATGCGAGATCATGGCTCCCAGAGCATGGTCAGTCACAGAGATATAAAGATAGAAAGGCTCCCCCTCGCATGGAGGTGTAAACACAGGTGGAGAAAGAAGATAAGCTTTGAGATCATTAAAGGCCTTTTGGAAATGCTCATGCCATTCAAAATGAACATTCTTACGAAGGAGATGATGAAAAGGTTGACAATGGTCCGATAGTTGCGAGATAAAATGATGAATTGATTGAAGATATTCTTGAAGACTGAGGAGTTGCATTAAGTTAGAAGGGGGAGGCATCTCAAGGATAGCTTTTATTTTTATGGGGTCTACTTCAATACCCCGAATAGAAATGATAAAGCCTAAGATTTTACCAGTGAGAACACCAAACACACACTTAGATGGATTTAGACAAAGAAAAAAGTGAATAAGCCTCTCAAAGAGAGGTGCAAGAATGAAAAGATGATCCTGATGGCATTTGGATTTACCGAGGAGATCATCGACGTAATCTTCCACAGTTTTTTGTAAGATATCGTGGAAGATGTAGGTCATTTCTCGTTGATAGGTTGCTCTTGCGTTCTTAAGACTGAAAGGCATGACACGATAACAAAAGGTCCCCCAAGGAGTTATGAAGGAAGTCTTATGTTGGTCCTTTGGTGTGATGAGAATTTGATTATACCCAGAGAAACCATCCATAAGAGAAAGCATCTCATGACCCGCAATTAAATCCATGAGTTGGTTGATATTAGGTAGAGGAAAATCATATTTTGGACAAACAAGATTAAGATCCCAGAAGTTGGTACAAATTCAAATTTTCCCAGTAGCTTTAGTTACTGGTACTACATTGGAAACCCATTGTGGATAATCGATGGGTTGGATGAATTTAGCCGAGAGAAAGCGCTGCAACTCTTCTTTAACAAGAAGGGCTACTCTAGGGTGCATTTTACGCAATTTTTGTTTAACCGGTTTGATGTCGAGAAGAGTAACGATATTGTGGACCACGATATCGTGATCAAGTCTTGGCATATCCTCATATGACCAAGCAAAGGCTTGATGATGGTCAGAAATAAAAGTGGTGAAGTCTCCCAACTCCTGTGGATTAAGAGATTGGCCGACCTTAATGATGTGAAGGTCTTTAGAAGTCCCTATATTAAGGTCGACAGTGGCTTCGTTGAGAAGCGTAGACGTGTCATAAGGAATGGTTTTAGGAAGATAGGAATCCTCTACCCCTAGATAGGTGAGGATAGAATCATCATCTGCACAGTGGATAGTGTTGATAGTAGGAGAGTCGTCTCAAACTATTTTAGGAAAAATTAACGATATGGAAGAGGACTTGTCATTAGTCTTATAGGTTAGTGGCCCTAAGGAAATGGTATTGACTAAAAAAAAAAATTTAGACGGGATGGAAATGTCGTCATCCACATCAAGTGATGCTTCTGACCTAGCGGGAGAAGATGGTTCCTCAATAGGAAGAGGCTCATCGAGAATAGTGATGGTGGCTTTTGAAAGAGGTTTAAATCCTAAACCAAATTTTTGATGTGACTTGAGAGTTGGAATGGATGTAAGGTCATGCACACCTTGTTCATATTTTCCCAAGCCAAATCCCTTCCCTGCGCATCGATATAAATAAGTTTTTGCAAACGTGGGATTCTGTAGACAATCAAATCCTGCTGAATAGGGTTTGGCCCTAGGAGGAGAATCTGGGTGATAGTGAGGTGTATCAAGACCACCGTAGATGAAATTAGTCTGTTGATTTGGCAGACCAATGGTGATGATGCTACCAAGACTTGGCTGATATTCAGGTTGTTTTTCTGGTCTACCATACTCGTTAGGTTTGAGATGGGCATTAAAAGAAAGGAGAGGAAGCTCTCCTAGTGAGAAACGCTGCAATGTATCTTCTAGATTTTGTAAGTCCAGTAGTTTAGTTGCAGGTATGGAAGAGGATGAGGCCTTTTCAGGAGAACAATCGTTCTCCTTTAGAGGGGCAGACCCTGTGGTCATGTCGCATTGTGCGGAAGGAAAAGGATCTCCTAGATGAGTATAGATTTTTCCCTCATATTGATATTTTAAGCATCGATGGAGGGTGGATGGGACACAATGCATTGCATGAATTCAGGAGTGTCCGAGGATCATATTGTAGTGGAATTTCCCTTCAACAATGTAAAAGAGTTCATGAAGCAGCTTCTTACCTACTCGAATGGGCAGGACCACAGTTCCTAAAGTAACTACTAGCTGATCGTTAAATGATCGAAGATCGAAAGGTGAGGGTGACACTACGTTCTTCAGTAACTTAAGTTGCTCGAATGTGTGCGAGGAGATGACGTTGAGTGTAGCACCACTGTCAATCATAGTGTGTTTTAGCGTATTGTTGTTGATTTGGACCGTGATAAAGAGGAGCGCCGCCAAATCCTCGGAAGAAAGGGAAGGAATTTCTGAATCTTCAAAATAAATGGTGGTTGCTGGTCTATTCAATCCAACAACCATCTCAAAAGGCTGGATTTCATCTGAATTCACAATGATGTGACAAAAATTATCAATTAGAGCCTAGCGATGTTACGGAGAAGATTGAATGAGGTCAAAAAGAGACATTTTGACCGGAGCCTGGGTGAGTTGTTTCATAACACTCTCCTCAACTGACATGGGAATTTGAGCCCGAGATGCAGCATGAATAGAGACCCGAGGTCTCGAGGCTAATGAGGAAGGAAGATCTCCTTCGGGGGCTGTAGAAATGACAAGCCGTGGTCGAAATGTTGTGGATGATGATGGATTATCATACTATTGGGTTCTAGTGGCGATATGAATTGTGTCGATTTGAGAAGGCGGAAGATCATCTGGAGTGGAATCACTAGAAGTAGAGGTTTGAATAGACTTTTGAGGCTCAGATGGAGCTAAGATGACAGGAGATACCTGTTCCTCCTCTTCCAACAAAAGATCACTTTCTTCCAAGAGGTTGTTAATGATAGATTGGAGAGCTTTACATCCCCTGGTGTCATGACCCAGAGTACGGTGGTAAGCAAAAATCAAATTAGAGTTAAACCAAGAAGGTTTTACTCCTTTAGGGTTATATGGTTTAATTGAAGGAAGAGATATGGATGAAGATTGGATAAGTTAGCGGAGGATTTCAGTATAGAATCCGGTGGACAAAGATGAGGATAAAGATGATGAAGGCACCTCTTTTACTTTAACAGACTGCCGAGGTAAAAGAACCTGTATGTTAGGTTTGACAGTCTCTTTAGGGATCGTCTTATTTTTTTGGACATCTGTAGGAACAGCTTTGGGCACTTGAGATGGAAGTAAGTGAGACATGATTTATTTTGATGGAGGAGGAGCCCCTACAATAGATTTTGAAGATGATGGGGATGTGACAAGTGTTGTGGTCTTCAGAGATAAGGGAGGCTGCTTCGTTAAAACTAAAGATGATTTAGATAATGTCGATTTAGATGAGGGAGGAGCTCCCAAAGTAGGTTTTGTTGGAGGAATAGAGGGTAACCTGGTTTTTGGTAACGAAGATGATGATTCTGATAAAAGAGGTGACGTCTTTGTAGTAGGTAAGTCCACTTTTTGAGGTGCTAGTGAAGAATGTGTTGTAGAAGAAGATGATGGTTTTGATAATTTTGCAAAAGAAGATGCCTTCTCAGTGGACAAATCCAATATTTTATGAGGTGCAGAGAGAGATTTTTACGGGAAAGCACCAAGAGTCTTGATGGTTCGAAATATGGGCTTTCCTTTTTCAAGTATGGTGACAATTTCAACCGCATAAGATGATTGTAACCTTTTTGGGGGAAGAAAATGGGGAGGTACTGATGATGTAATTTTAGATTTTGGTTGTCTCGGTCTAAGTTCAGGAACCGCGCGTATAGGTGTCGGTGCTACTTCTTTAGATTTTCCCTTAATAGGCAAAGTAGCATTGGTGATGGAAGAAGTGAGTGATGAAGAAGTAGTTCCTTGCGAGGGAACTACTTCTAGTACAGTAATTGTGGGTGAGGCTACTGTAGGAAAGGAAATGGGAAGAGTCAAAATTGAAGACGCTTCCGTCGAAGTTGGTACTATCGACACTAAAATTTTCCTCCATAATTTCTATTTCATTAATGTATGTATTAGGAATAGGATGTTGTTAAGTATAATTAGTAGTAGCGTCTGATAGAAGATGTTTGGTTTTTGAGACTCTGAAGCATTATGGTTCGGGGCATGATTGGGAAAAGGTTGTTTAAAAACATCGAGTGCCTGATTTGGGGGCTGTCGACACTAAAATTTTCCTCCATAATTTCTATTTCATTAATGTATGTATTAGGAATAGAATGTTGTTAAGTGTAATTAGTAGTAGCGTCTGATAGAAGATAACGGCGCTGCCAGTACGACGCCCAAATAATGTGGAGTACGGTAACAGTCAAAGTACAATAGGAATGTTGTAAAAAGTAAATATTTGTCGTAAGTGGTCCGGTAATGTTAAAATGTCAAAGTTTGGGTAATTAGAGAAGTAGGGTCTACATGATTAGGAATTAGAAATATTATATTGGTAATAAAGACAAGGAGTGAGGTCATAAATATTTTGTGTATTTTATTTGTAAAAAGTCTAAAAATGTGGAACCCATGTAAAATGATAAGGTTTATCTTATCTCAACAGATAAGCCTACATGTACAGATAAGAGTTAAGGTATGGAATATGATTCGTCAGAGTGGATTTCTTATCCTATCTTAGAGATAAGATGGATAAGCCTAGAAGTTCTATAAATAGAGAGGCTACCCCCTCATTTAGCATAGAAAGAAGTAGTGGGAAATATAGTAGGAATTGTGCGAAGGAAGCCATCAATTTAAAGGTGTGTTGAAGAAGCCATCAAGAGGTGTAATTGTAAAGTTTCTCCCATAGTCTTGGTGAAAGGCAAGTGAAGTCAATAACACTTGAAGTATCTCATGGGTGAGATTGTAACAGTTTCATGTTAATATTATAATTTATTTTGATATTTCAGATTTTTCGTCATTCCTGTCTTATCATAGTCAATGGTATTCTTGTGTTATGGTTGTTGTTTTGTTTCCAGATTACATCCACCAAACTAAAGGCTGTGCATTATTAAATAATCATAGCACAAGGAGTTTCCCGGTGAAGAATTATCATAGTGCCGGATTGGTGATGACATTTTGGTTCCGTTGCCGGGACCATTCCTCGTTGGTGGATTTTCTGGAGAGATATTCCCACTTGGGCAAAAATTAATTGGAGGGTAGCCGTGTTTTTACTGTGCATAGTAGTTACCATGGTAAAGTCATTTTTACCGTGAATAGTAGTTACCATGTTAAAGTCATTTTTGCCATGAATAGTAGTTACCCTGGTAAAGTCCTTTTTGCTGGGAATAGTAATTACCGCAGTAAAGTCACTTTTTACCGTGAATAGTATTTACCGCAGTAACTTCACTTTTTATCTGTGAATAGTGTTTACCATAGTAAAGTCAAGTTTTTACCGTAGTAACTCAAGTTTTACCATAGTTTACCGTGGTCATTTCTATTTTACTGTAGAAAGGTGTAAAGTCACTTTCTAGTATAGTGATTCCAATTATTTGTGCACATAAGTCTTGTTAATTGCACTTGTGGGTTGGTATTTCACGGTGGTTGCTTTTGAAAATGGGAAAGATTCCTGTTTTTTCAGCTCAATCTAATGAAGATGCTTCCTCTTTCATTCAAGAGTTTAAAATGATCTTGTATTTCTAATGGCCTTATAAGAAGGGAGCAATAGACTGAATTTTTTCCTACCTTTTTGGATGGTTCAGCACTTAGGTGGTTTGAAAGACTAGGTGATAATGTGAAAAATTCATGGGATTTATTAACTGAAAGTTTTCTTGAAGAATTTGGTGAACAACAGAAATATGCAGATCTCATGATCGAGATCACAAAGCTATCCCAAGGAGAGAAGGAGAAGATAAGGGATTATCGTGCTCGTGTTCTAGAGCTAAGGAGGAAGCTCGATGCCCAGATCCAGAAGGAAGGACTAGCGGATGGGTTGATGAATGGCATGGATAATCTCCTTTGTAAGCACTTCATTCTTGGGATGAAGCCAAAGATCGGAAAAACGAGTGAAATATGACCGCCCAACTACCATTGAACAAGCAAAGGAGATTGCAAGAAGGAAAGAAGAAAGCATGGAAGAGGAGCCCAAAGAAATTGTTGCTAAAGTAGAGTCTACACCAGCACCTTTGGTCCTGAATCCACAACCACTCCTGGTGAGCACAAATATTTCTCCTAATACATCTACTGAGTATGAAGATCTGGTCAAAAAGATGGGTCAGTTAACTATTAATCTTCTTCAAGGAAAGGAATTTAGTTCTCAGGGAGGAGATAGAGGTCCAAAAAGAAATATTTCTGAAGTTGCTTGTTATGGTTGTTATAAAAAGGGTCATTATAAGTATAATTGTGCAGATAGAGCTTCTACATCTGGTAAGGGAGATAATGATAAAGGAAAAGCACCTGTGAATTCTTTTGATGTAGTAGATAAGAGTAGAAATAATGAAGTAGATGTGTTTGTAACAAAAAGAAAGAAAAAAAAAGATAATCAAGATGGAAATGATCCTAAGAAGATGAAAGAAGAAACTAGTAAGAAACATAGGAGAAGAAAGTTGGGCGTGCAGGATTTTCTAATTTCACAGGGGCAAGGACCATACTCCATCTTGGAAGATCTGTCCAAAAGGCCTGTAAATATTACATATGGTCAACTCTTGGCTATGTCTTTTGAGAAGAGGCAGGAGCTGCGAGGTGGACTCAATGCTTGACAAAGGAAAGAGGTTGAGGTCCCTGTTTTAGAGGCAGAGGCAGATCCCTATGCTCCACAAGCTGAGGTATTATGTAATGGTATTTCAATTCATGATGTCTTAGTTGATGGAGGTGCTGCATTTAATGTAATGACTGAGTCTGTAATGAATATGTTGGGTTTAAAAATTGATCGCCCTTCAACACTTATGTTAAGGTCATTAAATAAGGGAAAAACTAAACCAGAAGGTGTAGTTTCAAATGTGGCAATATCTGTTATGGGTGTTGTATGTGTGGTAGACTTTCAGGTGATGAAAAATGGTACTGTTGCGTACCCAATGTTGCTTGGAAGACCATGGCTAAGGAGAGTTCATGCAAGAAACTACTGGAATTAAGGCTTCATGACACTTGGACGTGGTAGAGAGATGGTGAAGATAAACGTGATCCCTCGGCATCATAAGGCAGAACCTGTGGATTCAAGTGATGAAACTGATGATTGGACATCCTCTGATTACTCTAGTACTAGTGAAGTGGACACTGAAGATGAAGAAAGTGAGGTTGATGTTTCAGTCATGGATATCCTTCCAGTCACACCAACTCATGACCCCATAAAATTATCTGAAGAAGAAGTTGATGATCGTCTCCAACAAATAAAGATTGGTGATGCTGTGATGGAGAGTGAGAAGGAATCCTACCTCCAGCTCTTTCGAAGGTACATACACCTATTCACTTTTGATTACAAGGAACTCCGTCAAGTAAGTGGGGTAGAACAGTGGGGTAGAACATTCTATTGAGTTGGTAGATGGTGCTAAGCCCATAAATCAAATGCCATATAGAATGAATCTTAATTTTTCCTAGACTGTAAAAGAAGAAATAGATAAGTTGCTTGATGCAGGATTCATATTTGCTGTGGAGAATTTAGAATGGGTTTCTCCCATTGTGATCTCAATAAAAATGAATGGGAAGCTACGCATTTGTGTTGATTATAGGAAGCTCAATAAGGCAACAAAGAAGGATCATTACCCTCTTCCATTCTCAGATCAGATCTTGGACGAAGTAGCTGGCCAGGAGTGTTATAGTTTTGCTGATGGATATAGCGGATACAACCAAGTCCGTATAGCAGAGAAAGATCAGCTGAAGACCACGTTCACCACTCCTTGGGGAACGTTTGCTTATAGAGTTATGCCTTTTGGGTTGTGTAATGCTCCAGCAACGTTCCAGCGTTTGATGAATAGGGTGTTCGAACCCTACATTGGGAACTTCATCAGAGTATTTCTGGATGATTTTTACATCTATGGGAGCAAGATGGACCACCTGCACCAGATGGAGACAACATTTCAAAGGTTAGATGAAGCACAAGCCTCACTAAACCCTACAAAGTGTGTCTTTGGATGTTCTAAAGGTGTTTTGTTAGGGCATGTTGTATCCAGAGATGGTATTGGTACTGATCCTGATAAAGTTTCAAAAATCAAAGATTTACCATTTCCTATGAATAGAAGTAAGTTGAGATCATTTTTAGGCCATGTGGGTTACTATAGAAGGTTCATCAAGAATTTCTCAAAGATTGCACAGCCACTAACCCAGTTCTTGAAGAAGGATGTTACTTATGAACCAGGAAATAAGGCGCATGAAGCTTTTGGACAACTGAAGGAAGCCCTGGTGTCTTCACCTGTTTTAAAGAATCCAGATTGGAGCAAGCCATTCATTGTGTACACTGATGCCTCAGATGCCAGCACTAGGAAGTACTTTGAGCCAAAAGGATGAAAATGGGAATGAACATCCAGTTTACTTTGGGAGCAGACAAATGAGCAGTGCTGAGGTAAATTATACTGTAACTGAAAAAGAGGCTCTAGCTATCATTTTTGCTATAAAGAAGTTTAGAAATTACTTGCTAGGGCAGAAATTTATAGTTGTAACAGATCATCAGGCTCTAAAATATATTGTCAATAAGCCTAACCCATCAGGGAGGATAGCAAGATGGATAATTTTGCTACAAAAATTTGAATTTGATATTATAGATAGGCCAGGAAAGAAGCATGTCAATGCAGATGCACTCTCTCGAGCCTATGATGGTTTAGGATCATCTTGTGATGATGATGATTTTCCCCGATGTAGCATTGTTCTCCCTTGACACAATCCCTAGTGAATACATAGATATTTGGAATTATCTGAATGAATTCAAGTTTCCTGATGGTGCCAATGCAAAGACTAAGAGAAAGATTACTCAAGCCAGTCATCCATATTCTATTCTGCATGGAGTATTATTTCGAATAGGACCTGATGGATAGTACAAGAGGGCAGTTGGACGTGATCAAGGGAAGGAGCTGCTAGAAGAATTCCACAATGGTACATGTGGAGGGCACTTCTCTGGACAACTTACAGCAAGAAGGATCTTGGATGCAGGTTATCACTGGCCCACTCTTTTTAAAGATTGTTATAATTATTGTAAGACATGTGATATTTGTCAAACACATGGTAACCGTAAGACTTCATCAGCTCCATTATGCCCTATTCTTCCACTTGGTCCCTTTGAAAAATGGGGAATAGACATTGTAGGTCCACTTCCAACTACCTCACGCCAAAATAAGTATATTGTAGTTGCCACAGATTATTTAACCAAGTGGGTTGAAGCTAGGCCATTTAAAACAACTTCCATGGATGAAGTGGCAAGGTTCATATATGAACGCATTGTCACCAGATTTGGTTGTCCATTAGAAATTGTAACAGATCAAGGAAGCCACTTCATTAATGAGGTGGTAGAAGCCCTAGTCAATAAGTTTTCTATTAAGCACAGGAAGGAAACAACATACAAGCCAAGCACAAATGGACAGGTGGAACGAACAAATTTTGTGTTGTGTCAAATTCTAGCAAAAGATGCAGCCTTGCAGGTACATAAATGGGATAAGAGGATTCATGCAGCATTGTGGGCATATAGGGCAACATCAAAGTCACCAAGAGGATACTCCCCATTTCAGTTGGCTTATGGCATTGATCCAGTTCTTCCTATTGAGTCTGATATTCCCACGGTCAGAGTTATGGAAAATGAAAGGATGGATGAAAGTGATTCAGTAAAAGAAAGGTTGGTACATCTTCATTTGCTAGAGGAAATGAGGGAAATAGCTAAGGATACAAGCTATAAGAAGAAAATGAAGCAGAAGGAATACTTTGATCAAAAGATCCGTTGGTCTCCATTTCATGTGAATGACTTGGTTCTAGTATATGATTCCAGATACAAAAAAAGAAGACAGAGAAAATTTCTTCCAAAATGGATGGGGCCCTACAAAATAGCAGCTGTGCATGAAAATGGTACGTACCAACTGGAGGAATTGGATGGCACTCCCATTACGAAATGGGTCAACCATGACAAGTTGAAGATTTTCCAAGCACCAGAATAGTCTACTCCGAGGACGGAGTAGAAGCTAGGAAGGGGGAAGATGTCGACACTAAAATTTTCCTCCGTAATTTCTATTTCATTAATGTATGTATTAGGAATAGGATGTTGTTAAGTATAATTAGTAGTAGCGTCCGATAGAAGATAACGGCACTGCCAGTACGACGCCGCTAATAATGTATAGTACGGTAATAGTCAAAAGTACAATAGGAATGTTGTGGTAAAAAGTAAATATTTGTCGTAAGTGGTCCGGTAATGTTAAAATGTCAAAGTTTGGGTAAGTAGAGAAGTAGGGTCTACATGATTAGGAATTAGAAATATTATATTGGTAATAAGGACAAGGAGTGAGGTCATAAATATTTTGTGTATTTTATTTGTAAAAAGTCTAAAAATGTGGAACCCATGTAAAATGATAAGGTTTATCTTATCTTAAAAGATAAGCTTACATGTACAGATAAGAGTTAAGGTATGGAATATGATTCGTCAGAGTGGATTTCTTATCCTATCTTAGAGATAAGATGGATAAGCCTGGAAGTTCTATAAATAAAGAGGCCACCCCCCTCATTTAGCATAGAAGGAAGTAGTGAGAAATATTGTATGAAGTGTGTAAAGGAAGCCATCAGTTTAAAGGTGTGTTGAAGAAGCCATCAAGAGGTGTAATTGTAAAGTTTCTCCCATAGTCTTGGTGAAAGGAAAGTGAAGTCAATAACACTTGAAGTACCTCATGGGTGAGATTGTAACAATTTCATGTTAATATTATAATTTAATCTGATATTTTGGATTTATCATTATTCCTTCTTATCATAGTCGATGGTATTATTGTGTTATGTTTGTTGTTGTGTTTCCAGATTACATCCACCAAACTAAAGGTTGTGCATTAGTAAATAATCATAGCACAAAGAGTTCCCAGTGAAGAATTATTATAGTGTTGGATTGGTGATGACAGTACAACTATAGGTACGTTCACCAATGGCATAGTCGCAACAAAAATGGGAGAAACAGAAGTAAATGTATCCGCAGTGGAAACTCGAAGGGATGTAATTGCCTCGAGCATTGAAAGAATGTCTGAAGATGAGACATATGAGGATGATACTGTCTTGGGTATGGACGGAAGATCAGAAAAAGAAGCAGAGAGAGTTGAATCCGTATCTAACAATGTTGGAATATTCAAATGTGGGCTATTTGAAGATTGTGGAATCCCAACGATTAACGAAGCGGAAGGAGGTTTTGATTCAGTCGATGTGTTCACAGATGGCTTAGGTTTAGAAGAATATTCTCCAGTAGAGATTAATCTGATAGTATGAGTGTTTGGTTTTTGAGACTCTGAAGCATCATGGTTCTGGGAATGATTGGGAAAAGGTTGTTTAAAAACATCCAGTGCTTGATTTGGGGGAGCATTTGGGTTATCCAGAATGAGCTCGCCTTTATCAATGAATTTCTAGACAAGATTTTTAAAGGTCTGAAATCTTTCAATGTCATGACCTTTGGTTCTATGATAATGGTAGAATTCATTTTCCCTATACCAGAATGGACGTTCTTAGCTTTCATCAACATTCCTAATGGGGGGAAGTTTGATCATGTGAACTTCCAACATTTTTTCCAAGATAGAAGCATATGATTCCCCCAACAAAGTGAAAGATCGAGATGACGAGGATCCTTTTCGAGAAGATGAGGAGTCTCTCCATGGTGTTTGATTAGAAGTGTTATCGACTCGTGATGTTTTTAATACAATAGCGTTGGTGGATCCCTGATTCTTGTCTTTAGAAGTGGAAGGGTTTGATTTGGTAAACCGAGAAAAATATGGTTTAGATTTAGAGCGAAGTTTTAACTTCCCTTGTTCAATGGCGTGAGACTCAAGTTTGCGTGCCATCGTAAAGGCTTCTTCAAATGTATGAAAGGTCTGAATCCTTAAAGTGGAAGAAATATGATTAGCACAAGATCGAGTAAACAACTCGATCTGTTGGGATTGAGGAAGGGAGAAAGACAATTGGTTTATTATCCCTCTCCAATGAGTGACAAAATCTACGATAGACTCATCATCGAATTGACGAATGTTATAAAGATATGTAATTGAGATTTTATGCATGATATTTATTGAAAAGTTTTCAAAAAACATCTGGGCCGATTGAGAGAAAGAAAACAAGGAATGTTGAGGAATGTTATTATACCAGTCTAAAGCAAGTCCTGCGAGAGACATAGGGAAAGTACGGAGCATAAGCTCCTGATCCTGGACTATAAGGTAGCAAGCATGTTTGAATGCTCACAGATGTTGTTGAGGGTCCTCTCGACTATGAAATTTTGAAAATTTAGGAAGTTCCCATTGGGGAAGATAAGGCTTAAAAGCCACTGATGGGTGAATGCATTCATTACACACTTCTTCAAAAGAGTATGAAGGACAAGCCCCTTTGGTGGAAGCTTCTAAGTCTGTAATTTTCTTGAAAATAATTTGGACCACGTCAGATTGAGGAGGCATGTTGGCATGTCCTACATAAGAAGAAAATGGTGGATGTTGTTGAGGTGTCAATGGGGGATTCATCTGTTGATTGATAGGATGATAAGAGGAGTAACCAGGTGTTCTGGGTGACACCTGGTGTGGTATTTGTTGTGAAGGAGCCTGTGTATAGACAGGCTGTGAGATGACGAGTGGTTGAGAAAAAGAAGGTTGGATGACAGACGGAGCCTGCGATTGGTGGAATCCTATGCTTGTTGACTGAATCAGAATGGATTGAGGAAAATGGGCGTCTATTTGATTGGACATGGTGGCGAATAAGGTCTGAAAGAGGCTATTTACTGCCAGATTAGTTATTAAGGGTGCTGACGCCAGAGGATGGGCAAAGGTCACTGTTTCTGGAACATTGGAAGAAAAACCAACTGGAGGATGAGAAACAAGAACCAACTAACTCGTTGAAGGAGGTTGACTCATAAATAAGTATTGACCCTAGGATGTAGTGGACGACATAGATGAATTAACAGCAATCTGTGGGTGTGCAGATGCGCCCATTATAGTCAGAGAAGAGGAATTATCAGAAGTAGGTTGTGGAATAGTTGAGGTAACTATGGCATTGGGAATGGGCAAGACTATTTGAGAACTAGTTGACATGGTCGATGGAAGAGAAAAAGGAGGCACAGGTGTGCCACCCTCCTCCGTGGTTCGAGGTGAAAAAAAGGATGCTAACTATTCTACAAAATCCTGGGATGGTTCACGAGGGTAATCGTAAACTTGTTGGATTGGTGGTCCCTGATCAGATATTCGCATAAACTTGTGTACTAGGTAGTCCATAAGGGCTACCAGATTGCGATCAAGGAGCGCCTGAAATTCAGGATCCCTGCGAGGAACATACTCCATATCAGAAGCGAAGGATATTTCTGAAGGACTAGGGGTAGCTAGACGTGATGGGGTTGCTTTGGCCTAATAAAAAGGATTATATGACCAGGATGGGGAACCAACTAACATTGGTCCCAAGGAAGAACCGGGGGGTACTGAAACATCCACACTAGTGGTGATCTCGGAGGAAGAAGGGGCCAGTTGAGCCATTCTTCTAGATTGCAATCGAGTGATGACTGTCATAAAAAAACCAAAATATAGAAAAAGAAGATTGACCTAACTAATGCACAGACAATTCAAGTAGCGTAGGTGATTATCTCTTTTAACTTTTTATGCTTTTAACAAAGAAAATGTTAGGTAAGGCTTTTTAGAACAGGAACTACTCAAATAGCCAAACTAAGGATGGTTTGGGGAATGTTTGGTGAGGAGTCTTGAAGGCACTTCAGTAAAAGAATGGTACGTGGCTTGATATAGGGGCCTACCCCCGCACTTCACACACCACTGCGATAAGGGAGTCGGGTGCTTTGCCAATATATACCAGAACTTCCGTGAATTTATAGCGCGGCCCGAGTACTGCCTAGGCTCTTCCCCTTGGATATCACTTCCAAGTAGGCGAGGCCAGGGGAGGAATTCTTGTTTAAATTATTTATACCTAGTGATTTTGGCTTTGTGTGTAAGGGTGAAAAATAAAAATCAAATAGTGTCACTACCGATTTTGATCAATTTTCCAACCTACTTAAAACTAGATGAAAAACATACAACAGAAATGACAAAGAAAGAGTTCTTTTTAAGCACTTAAAAATGAAGTGTTTGATTTAGATGAAGACAATTCAAACATATTCTTTCCCAAATGTGATTAAATTCTTTTTAAGCACCAAAATTGAAATATTCGAATGTGATAGAAAACAAACAAACAAAGTCTCTTTTTTTTTTTAGTTCCTAAAAAAATGGAAAACACCGTAAAAGAGAAATACCTGTAGATTTAGCTCTCCAAGGTGTGTGGACTTCAAAAAGCACGTTGTTGAGCTCTTCCCCTCGAACAATCCCACGAACAAGCAAAGTGCTCCGCAAGAAAAGGTTAAGAAAACACACAAACCAACCCAGAAAGATATATCTAGATAATAGCAAAATGAAAAATTTCTATTTAAGGGACTAGAAAAATTTCAAAGAAATAACAATTTTGCATAAAGAGATGGATCAAACATGCAATCTTGAAATCAAAATGAAATATTTACTAATTTTATAAATAGAAATTGGATTTGAGATTTGAAAAAAAAAAGGTCCTAACTTTGCAAATTCAGGAATGAAAGAAGCAAGACTGAAACGATGAAAGGAAATGCTTAAGCAGAACTAATAAAAATAAGTGAAGAAAAAGAACAAAGTTCAAAACTAGAAAAGAGATGAACTTACCAATAAGGGACTTTGGTTGGGTCCGACCGGGCATGCCAGAATGTAGATCAAGAATTTCACGCTTGTTACCTGTCCCAGTTATTGTACCAGACTAAACACAAAAGCCTTGAAAAACTCAAATAAAATCGATGCCTGATAGACAAGATCTGAAGATGTAGATGGATAAGGAAGCCGATGTAGATAAGACGGGAACACACGAGTGATCCTACACAGTAGATCCAAGAAACCTGCGAGACACCAATGCTTGACAGAAAAAGACCACGTTAAAAGATATTTAGGTGGACTGCCCAAGAAGTGGGTCCAGGAAGTGATAAGCTCCCTCGGCGGATGTCAGTCCACGTTTTCAATTAAGTAAAGAAGCATACATGATAAAAGGTGTATGTAAAGGACTAGATTTTTTTATCAAAGTAATAAACAGAATATAAACAGTGGACAGAAAGCAACAGAAAATAGGAAACTCTGAAAACAATGTTGGATTTGTGTTACATGAGTTCTTTTACCTGTCCGCAGGATGATCGGCGTCGATTATGTAAAATCCGCATCAACTAGTTCAGATCGGCATCGACTGATATAGATCGGCGTTGACTTGTTTAGATCGGCATCAATCAGAGACACACTGTAATAAAACTTGGGAAATGGAAAACGAAGGCAAGATCATCAACGTCCACTAGATCTGCAAAAGTCGTAGAGATACTGGAAAGGCTCCACCTGTGCTGGATGCAGGAACAGAGTCACTAGAAAATCAATGGAGACTCACGATATCAATGTGGTAAGGGCAGAGTAACGGTGCTCCTCTTAGGGATTGATTTGGACAGGATTTTCTCTCACTTGATAGATGATGCTCAAAACTCTCTCACTCTCTCTGTCTAACTCACAATCTCTGTCTCTCTCATAATTTTTTCCTAACTCACAATCTTTGTCCAACTAGAACTGATTTTTGGGCTTCTATTTGTAATCGGCACTGACCGAGATTGAATCGACGCCGTTCCAAAAAAATCGGCATCGACCGAGTACCGGTCGGCACCGATCATGGAACAGACTCCCGAAATGGCCAAAAGGAGCGATTTCTAGAAAGATGAGAGTGATCCCTCCACCTCAAATATGGGAAATATCCCGCTGCTTGGTTTGGGAGGAGGAGAAATAGGGGGGATATATGGATAGAATAGATATGGGGTAGGTAAGTGGTTAGGATACATGTAAAAAGGTGTAATTAAATAGTTAATATTTAATTACTCATGGGTAAAACATCATGGGGTGAATTAAACTTAGGATAGGTGTTTAGATTACCAATTGAATAATACCCCAAGGGGGTAGTGGTAATGCAAACGTGCCCCAGGTTACCCAAGAGGGTAAATGAATGTTAGGGACATGAAATTGGGTAACCAATTTTAGGTGTCTACAGCTCCTCCTCTGGTTTCTTGTCTACTGCTCAAGCCATCAAAGAATAATTTCCATACTTCATTATCATCTTTGTGTTCTGGCTTAATGATGTTGAGAAGAAGATGATTATCCTCATGCGAATACTAGACTCCTAGCTCAAATTCCTCCATCTATTTATAGGGGTCAAAAGCATGCCTCTTGTTCACCCACTCATTGAGGTTCAAGTCTGGGATACACCCCACCTTAGTATCTACTTCACAAGTGCTTGGGAGATCATGTTGATCAAAGGTTGAACAATTGGCATTAATCGGGCTAGGTACATAAGACTAAATATGATAATCTACAATGAGCACAGATCTTATTGTAGCCTTAGCTCTATACCTTGTTCTAAAAATCATGTGTGACTGATCAACAGACAGATAGCGTCTAATTTTAGTAGTGAAGTCTCTCGAAAAACAAAATGCAAAATGATGTGGTAAGTCTATGACTGATACATTTTGTAATACAATCACATTGGGGCAGGCATGCAATGTGAGGCTTAAATCTTTGATGACACCAATTTTCATTACCACTATCCCATCCAATTGCACTACACCCCTAGAGATGACTTCGTACTGAAGTACTAGTTGATCGAATATTTGTTTTTGCATTACAGAGCTACTTTCCCCCGAAGCAATCATGAAATTATGGACCAATTTGTCTCCAATGATCAATGAAACATAGAATAGAGGGGGCTTCAGATTCTTACCTTATTTTCCTCCATGGTTTCCTTTAGGATGAGCCGTACTAGTAAACACTTTCTCTTGCTAGTTATGGGGATGATTTGAGCTTGATCAATTGGCCATAGCAGTCTACAACAGATCTCTCTATCATGGAATGGCCAATGAATCCCACATTGAAATGTTCACATTTGTCTTCTTCATTTTTCCAATGATGTTAAATGAGCTATCCTTTTTCTACCCCTTTCATAGTACATTTTTCTCTTGCACATGGGTCATTGCAATCGGTGCCTGAGTGGGTTTATAAGGTGGGTTGGGATGAATCTGCATATTGGGAGTTGCATTATGAGTGCCAATACCTTGTGGAGTAATAGAGGGTTGAAGATCCCCTGAGTTTAGTCATTGTCCCTCTCCCATATTCCTCTTCTTGGACCATGTATTGGAAGCTACACTTTGAGAAGGGGATTGATTCATACCACAGAAATCTTCAACTTGCCAATTGACAAACATAGTTTCACTTGGAGATGCCTCTTGATGAATTTTTTGTTGCTGATTTTCTTCTTGACTAGGCTCTTAGGACACACCAATGGTCTGTACCATCAAGTCCTAGTTTAGTGCACCATTGAAACACATTGATTGGTTGTGAGGATGATTTCATGGGAAACACTAATCATATTCTTGTGCCATATTGTTTTGTGCTAGAGCCAAGGGCCTTGATGTTGAAGTTGTGTTTGGATCATATGATTGGAAAGGCCTAACAGCTGAAGGTTATCCTTGGTTTTCTTTCTAATTTGCAACCTGAGATGGTGGTCTATTTGCTTATATGGGGGTCTATCTTGATACTGAGCTTGAGGCTAATATGGCCTAGAGCTCTGAGCTTGTTGCCTTTTGATAGTCACTAGCTCATTCCCTAGGTTCTGCAACTATTTCATAACTTCTTAAAGCACTTTTGAAGTTCTAGAAGATGAGGTGGTGGCCTCAGCTGAACAATGATTCCTAGGAGTAGGTATAGGAGATAATGTGGGTGTCTAACTAGTGCTTTGATCTCCTAGTTCTAGGTATAGATGCATGGGTGGCCTAGGAGCAAGTTTTCCAGCCTAAATTAGACAATTTTTAGCTCTAATGGAAATGTTATAGGATACAGGTAAGGTGGTGCCTTCCATTGATTGAATCATTAAAGCAATATCAGAATTTAGAGCTCTAAGAAAGTATAAGAAAGCACCTTCATCTGTGGGCCTTACAGCCAATGGAATCCTTTCGTATGTCCTTTGGAATCTGCAGTTGAAATCTTTCAGCTACTCATTAGGGGCCCTCTTTGTTTTTTTCAAATGCTCCAACAAGGATAAATTATCTCCCTTATCTCCAAATTAGTTGTGGAAAGCTCTACAAAGATGGTCCCAAGTCTACATAGAGCCTATTATTAGACTCCTGAACCATTGTGAAGCTTTACCCTTGAGTGAATAAGATAACAACTTGGATGTAAAGTCCATCTCAGTGATCTCATGAATTATACAGACGTTTACAATGTCTTGAATGTGGTCACTAGGAGAAGTTTGGTTCTCTCTAAGGAAATGGGGAATGCTCTTTAATGCTACAACTGGGACTAGATTTTATGCATTGTGAGTGAGTGGGTTACTACCAGTGAAGTTGACATAGGGGTTGGGTGGTTGTGCCATTATGATTAGCCTAAGAACCCTTGTTGATTGAATTAATGTCCTACTAGGTTGAGGTGTTGACAAGGTTCTATTTGATGGAGGTTGAGACCTTTCGGTTCTTCTTCCCATACTTGCTCTATCTGGGGATAAATGCAGATAAACAAATAGTACCTCCTCTCTAGTTCTTGGACTTGTTTGTATTCTTCTCATGAACTTGACAAGCTTGGAATATTGAAACCAGTGGATTCTATCCCTTTTGGGGTTGTCAAATGTGCAACTTTAGAGCTACTTAAAAGATGAAAAATTATAACAAGTGCACATTAATCTTGCTGCAGTAAAAATTGAGACCTCTTTGTCCCACCGAGTGTGCCAAAACTATTAGTGTAGAATCACAACACCACTAAGTGTTTGCAACTAGATGAGTTGGGAATCTCAGTGTGATTGCACAACATGGAGCATCTCTCAAAGTGTGGTGGGACCTTGTGAGTTGAGAGATCTCTTTGGATGAAGGCTGGTTCCTATTCCTCTGTTCAGGTGCATACAAATAAATTATAGAAGATCTATTCTAAAACCTACTCTATCTTACCAAGGAGACAGGGTTGAGAATATGTAAGAAAATAAACCTAAGCTAATGAGGTGATGCACCAAAGGAATGTTAAACACTCATTTTGCAAGCTAACAAAGACCATAGAAATGTAATGCGAATGCCATGCACATATAACCAAACTACAATGAGAGATCAGAAGGTAACAATGAACACGTGAGAGGGTCGAGAATCATCCACAAACATATATTATTTCTCCAAAAGTCAATATAGTGCATTGTAGCGGCCAAGACACAAAATCTTGCATTACAAATTGAATTGGAGGTTTTGAAACTCCAAAATTTTTCTTATAGACAAGGGAAGAAGGGAGAGTGCAAAATAGAAATGTCCAACCCTTTACAAAGAGTTAAGCTCCTTCTTTTATAGATGTAACACAGAGAGAAGAAGGAGAGAGGTAGGAAAACTAATTTGAAACTCAACTACCGGTCATCAATTCCCCTGTAAATCTGTGCACAATCTGTCAAATATACCTTGATTACTTGTTCGGTGTGTTGAAGGAGGAAGAATCGGCGGATCAGATCAAATGCGATCTGGTTGTTGGAGCAAATGGATCCTATATTAATGCCATGAAAATGCTTTCCATTTTTCACCCACCTAAATTCATCAAAATTAAATTCTTAGGTTTTTATGGCATAGATGAGGTCTATACCTTTCTAATGGTTCCAAATTTGTTGTATTTCAAGCACTGGATCAGAATATATGCCCATTTGAGTATTTGAATTAGGTCCATACAAAAATGTTGGAAACTAGTTAGCATAATGGGTCCATGGGCCCAAAATTCACTTTATGCCTTTAGATACAAAAATACAAAAATTAAAAAATTCATTCCCACTATATAACCACTATATTTATCATTCCCCTTTGTACCATCAATCATTCCCACTATATACAAAATTCACTTTGTACCATCATCCATTCCCACTATATTTATCAACACAAATGGTCATTTGGGAATCTTTAATTATTTGAGTTATATATTTGTCTTATCTAGTGGATAAAACCTCATGTAATCATTAAGAACCATATCCATTTGTAAAAAATAATAAAATAATATTCAAGCATAAGAAAAACATCAAACCTTTATCCCTATAAATTTAAATGGTAACTTAAATGATATGAATCCAGCTGCAAGAGGTTGAAATACCTCCAAAACACACATAAACAACTTCATAAATAAAAACCAAGAGTTTCAACATAGCTTTCTTCTCATTCTAGAATCCACACTAATCTTTTAAATCATTATAATCCACCTTTTATTTCACATCTACTCTAAAAACCCTAAAATGCCAAAACCCCTAAATTCCAAAAAAAACCCTAAAATGCTAAAAAATACCCACTAGCAAAAAAAATCGGATGGTCCCTAAAACTTACATGAAAAATATTCCTTCATAAATTAATTCTCACATGAAATTCTAACTTATTTTAACAAGCACAAACAAAGTTATTAAAGTTTTAAGACCTAGTCAAAAGTGAAAAAATGTTCATAGCCAATTTTAGGCCACTATATGAAGGAATCCAAACCCAAATATGTGCCAAAATGGCCACAACCTTGCAATAAATTTTACCCTATCATAGTACTAATGTATATCTACAACCATGTAAAATTTAAAGACGATCTAATAGTCAGATAAAAATTTATGGTCTCTACAAGTAATGTTCCAACATCATTCTCCCCTGGTTGAAAAGAATTTAGCTCCTGCGAATTCAATTGGTGGAATTCATCTAATTTTTCATTGAAAATATTCTTCAAGTGCAACTCAATAATCCAAGTATTTTCTTCATACTGTAAACCTTCCCACTGTACCAAATATTTGTTGTAGCTCCCATGTCTAGTAGTGATTGCCTTTTGGTCCAAGACATGCATTACCCTTTCCATTTTATTCTTCGGCATCTACTGCTCCCTATTTATTTCTTCCTGCTCCACAACATTTTCATCATGAACTTGAAACATATATAAGTCAGAAACATTAAAAACTTGTGAGATAGAAAATTTTTCAGGTAGCTCAACCTTATAGGGATTATCACTCATTTTCTTCAAAATACTACATGGCTCAATCTTCTTATACTTGAGTTTATTATATGTCCATTTTATAAAAATATCCTTTATAAAATGAACCATCACCATATCTCCTTCTTTGAATAAACATACTCTCTTATTGGAATCTGTAACTTCTTTATATTGTGCATTACTCACTTTCATCTTTTCCCTCACTTCATCCCGCAGATGTTGAATGTTTTTTGCAAATGCTTCTGCATCATCACTAGTTTTATCTTCACTGGGTAGAACAATTAGATCTAGGACCCCCTTGGGATTCCTACCATATGAAATCTAGAAAGGAGACCTCATAGTTGACTTGTTTATCGAGCTATTACAGGAAAAATCAGCTTGTGGTAAAGCTAAGTCCCATTATTTTGGCTTTTCTCCAACTATGCAATGTAGGAGATATCCCAAAGTTTTGTTCACTACTTCCATATTCCCATCACTCTAGGGGTGATATGCACTACTGAAATATAGTTGTGTCCCTATTTTCCTCCACAGAGTCTTCCAAAAGTGACTCAAAATATTCATCTTGCGATTCAAAGTGATCGTTCTTAGAACTCCATGCAATCTAACCAATTTTGAAAATAACAAATTTGTAACTTTGGAAGCATCATTAGTTGTTTTACAAGAAATGAAATGGGCCATATTAGAGAATATATCAACCAAAATAATGATAGAATAATTCCCTCATTGTGTGTTAGGAATTCCTAACACAAAATCCATACTCAAATCAACCCATGCCCTGTAGGGACAGGTAATGGCATATACAACCCAGTTTTCTATGCATGGCCCTTAGCCATTTGGCAAAATCTACATCTTTCTACAATCGTACTTATGTCCCTCTTTACATTTGGCCAATAATACTTTTTCTATAACAAGAGAAATTGTCTTACTTATACTAAAGTGTCTAGGAAAACCCCCACTATGAAATTCTCTTATAATATTTTCTCTCATTGAACCAACATGGATGCACAATTGTTTCCCCGTTAACAAATAACCATCCTACATCAAATAATCAGAAGAACCACTATATACTGTAGGTTCCTTAAGTTTTCTCACAACATCACAAAAATTTGGATCACCTTCATATAATTCCTTAACTCCCTCTAACCCCACTACTTCATTTTCCATTATTTTTAAGAGTGCTACATGCCTACTCAAGGAATCAACAACTTGATTCTACTTACCTGAATTATTCTTTAATACAAAAGTATATTCTTGTAAAAATGAAAACCATTTAGCATGCATATTATTTAGTTTCTTCTATGTGTTTACATTCCTCAAGGCTTCATCGTGAGGGAAGAGTAAAAATTATTTTGCTACCAAGTAATTCTCTTGTACCTTAATTCCTAAACAATAACATAAAATTCCACATCATAACTAGACTATTTCCTCCTAACTTCATTTAACTTTTAACTGAAGAATGCCATAAGTCATCCTTCTTGACTCGGTACAACTCGAATCCTGACATGTGAGGAATAAAATTCAACCTCGAAGACCTTCCTAAAATATGGCAATACCAAAATAGGGGCTTCTGAAACTTTCTTCTTCAATAATTCAAAACTATATGTTGATGCCTTGGTCCATACAAACTCCCTCCCTTTTGTATACTTTGTTATGGGTGCATCAATGATACTGAAATTCTTGATGAACTTCCTATAAAAATTTTCCAATCTATGAAAAATACAAACCTCTGTCACATTCCTTGGAATAGGCCATTCTAAAATTACCTTTAATTTTTCCCCATCCATCCCCACCCCATCCTCTGATATGAAAAACCCCGAAAAAATAAACTCTTATAAAGAAATCTACACTTATTTAAATTTTCATATAGACTCTCTTTACGTAACGAGTCTAACACCAATTTCATATGTAACAAGTGTTCTTCCACTGCCTTACTATATATCATAATATCATCAAAATAAACAACATAAAAATTACAATTGTATTCTCGTAGTACTTTTTTCATCAACCTCATGAATGTAATGGGTGCATTAGATAGCTTAAATGGCATCACCATCCACTCATACAATCCTTCTATTGTTTTGAAAGTCATTTTCCATTTATCCCCTTCACAGATCTGGATTTGGTAGTACCTACTCCATGGGTCAATCTTACAAAAACATCAATCTCTCACTAGCACATCCATCATATCATCCAATATTGGAATTGGGAACCGATACTTAATTGTGATCTTATTTATGGCCCTGCTATCTACACACATTCTCTAGTCTCCATATTTTTTGGAAGTCAATAGTGCTAGAGTGATGCATGAATTCGTGCATTCTCTCACTAACCCTTTCTAAATTAGATCTGTCACTTATTTGTTCAAGTCTTCACTCTGTGTTGGACTCATTCGATAGGCTGCATGTTTGGAAGAGCCGATCCTAGGATCAAATCAATATGGTCTTGAATATCTAACTTTGGAGGTAACCCATTTGGTAGCTCATCTGGTATGACATATTTTTAGTCTTTTAGTGCATTTTCCACAACAACAGGTCTATTAAAATCATTTTTTTCCACCTTGTTTGACATCAGTGCATAACACCAGCCAACTTGTTCCATTTCTGTAGTAAACTCTTTTGTAGCTAGCAAGCCCTCACTATTCTCTTCTTCCTTGAAGGGTAACAAGACCACCTTTACACAATCCTTCAAAAAAGTATATGTATTTTTCTCTCCATCATGTGTAACATTTCTATCTACTTCCAATACCTCCCCAATAATATGTGGCATGCATCCATTGGAATAACATCACACCACACCTCATCCTTGTAGGTATTCCCAATCGAAAACTTTATAAGCCATATTTTATCTATTATTACCTCATTCCCTTTCTTGAACCATGATATACAATAGGGATATGGGTGCTTCTAACATTTTAGATTGAGTTTATCAACCATCATAGTTGAAATAATATTTTCATAATTACCACCATCAATAATGAATTTACATACCTTTCCTTTTGAAATATATTTGTTCGCAGCCATAAATCAGCACAAAAAATATCTTGTTCTTTCTCCTTCCTTGGGGAAATCATCGACCTCCATATCATGAGGGTTTCACCCAAGTCTATAGTAACCTCCATTTCTTCTTCCTCTTTAGCTTTAATCAAATTTATCATGGTTGTTCTCTTTGCCATCTATCTTGTGTAGGATAGTGTGGACACTCAAAATATTAATGCCCCTCTTCACCACATCTGTAACATGTATATTACCATTGGGGACTATTCCAGCCCCATCCTCCATTATAACCTCTTCCCCTATAAAGCTCCCTACCTATTTGGTAGATACCACGACTTTGAACAGAATCTTCATGCCCTTCTACATTAGAGGATTCACTTTTAGTAGATTCAAATCTACCCTTGCCTCTCATTGGAGATGATGATGGCCCTCTCTTCACACCTCTTTTAAAATTATTCCTCTTTTTATTTTCTTCTACCTTTAATGTGAGTTGATAATAATCATCAAGGCTATGGGTCTGGAGCATACTAAGTTCATCTTGTATGGTGTAACTCTATCCTTTTATATACCATGTAGCCTTATGTTCTTCATACTCTCCATGTTCCACACTGATTGATAAATTGTAAAAGTCATTGGTATACTCCTCAATTATGAGATCCTTTTGTCTAAGGTTTTGGAACCTTTGTAAGAGTGTCTGAGCATAATCTACACGAAGAAAAATTTCTTTGAGCTTCTTTACCATTTAATTCCAGTTTCGGATCTTTCCCTTAGCATTCCTTTTTCATTCATTTTGTAGGTGATCCCATTAGATCAATGCATGTATGACCAACTTAGTGCATGGAAACTTAACCTTCTTCTCCTCTAAAATGTTTTTCCACTCAAAGAATTTTTCTATGGGATTTAACCAATCAATCAACTCCTCTAGTCATAATCCTCCTCCATAATTAGGAACATTAATCTTAATGTTTTCATTCTTTCCCTCTAAATATTGGATCAATCTCTCCTCAAACTATCTCTCATTTATGGTTTCTTCATCTATCTCATTTTATAATTCATCTCCTCCTTCATTCATTAATGGAGGTACTTCTTCAGTATCACTCTCTAGGTTTTCATCCCCATTTACATGTCTCCTTCTAAGGCCGGTAACTTCTCTTGTGAGCTCAAAAAATTGTCTCTGTAGCTCCTACATATGCCTATTCATTTGGGAATAACCTCCCCTCTCGGGTCTAGCCATGATTAAATAAAATAGATGCAAAAAATACATTGAAAAATGTAATGTGTTACCTTAACTATTTCTACAAGATCTAAATCTGGCTTTGATACCAATTGATGTGAATCGAGCTGTAAGAGGTTGAAATACATCCAAAACACAAATAAACAACTTTACAAATAAAAACATGAGTGTCAACATATATTTCTTCTAATGCTAGAATCCACACTAATCTTTTACATCATTAGGATCCACCTTTTATTTCATGTCTACTCTAAAAACACTAAAATGCCAAAAAATACCCACTAGCAAAACAACTCGGATGGGCCCCAAAATTTTTGTGCCAAATATAATTTCATAAATTAGGTCTCACATGAAATTTTGACTTATTATAACTAGCACAAAAAATTTATTAATTCTAAGAACTAGTCAAAAGCGAAAAAACATTTGGAGCCAATTTTAAGCCACTAGATGAAGGAATACAGACCAAAAATGTGACAAACTGGCTACGACCTTGTAATTAAATTGACCCTAGCATAGTAATAATGTATATGTACCACACTGTAAAATTTCAAGACGATCCAATGGTCAGATCAAAAGTTATGGTCTCTGTAAGTTATGCTCACGCGTCATTACAATGAATATCTCTATATATATTACCTCTTAAAATACAAGTTTAATCATTTTATACTTGTTTTATCTAAATATATAGTGCAAGATACATGAAAATTACATTGAGTGGGAATATAATAATGTGTTTTATTAGAGGATAATAGTGAGTAGATGATAGTGTGTGGGAATATAATAATGTGTAGATTCTTATAAGTAAACTGACAAACCTCACATTTCTCCCCATGAAATAAACATTCTCCCTCATTTCCGAAATCAACCCAAGGGAATCCTAAATATGTGGGTTGTGAATAATTTATCTCATATTAAATGTGGTGTCGATGCCTTATTAAACAAAAATATTCATGTTTACAATGTTCACTTCTATTTACCTTTATATTTATTTAAACTTGATGTAGTCATACTCATAAATTTGTTTCATGTGGTATGTCAATATTTTAAAATGATTTTATCATATTGGATTTTGGATTCTTATCAAAAGTATATCAATATTTTTAAATGGTTTTTTTTTCAATATTATTCTCCAGTAATCATCCTATTATAACCTTATTTTATTTTGTTCCATTTTATTTAATCACTAATTCATGGTTTGTCTTATAATCCTGTATAGGAATTCCTTTCAAGGTTTTTAGTCTCCTTTGCATCTCTTTTATTGTTTAAGAAGAGTATTATAATTCTTGTAAATCCAAATGTAATAAAGATTTGAAAAATCATAGTAATAATATATTGAGGTAGAATTTAATTCCATTGTAATTTTTGCACCTCCACCAACCAAACATAAATTTCTTCAATCTTATTGTGGGATGAAACAACACATGCAATGGGAAATCCCACCTCTTTTTCATCAAATACTAGCAAAGAGTATAATTGGCACTAAAATAAATAAATATGAAGGTTAGAATCTATAAATCTTGAATTCATGGGCATTATATCATAAAATGAGTGTTGCACATTCTTCGTTTGAGTCACTTATGCCATATTTTTATGTGGAAATGATTAATCCATAGAGATAATATAATTATGTGAATGTCACACCATCATCTCGTACATCCATTTTCCTTTCATCCACATGATTAATGTGATATTATTTCCATTAGGCATCTGATAGAAGAACAATTATTCCATATCCTCGACATGCCACATGTTTAGGATCATTACATAATCCATGTGTTTCTGAGACAACTTACAATGGAATATTTTCCTAGAATTCACCACATCTTTTCTTCTTAGGTATTCATCCCTCTTGTTATGAATTTCCATAAAAATAGGGTCCATAAAAAATTTCTTGTATATTTTATCCACTGAAACACCCATCAAAAAAATAAATTGAATATATAATTTTTACATTCAATTGACAAATGAGTAGTAAACATATCCCATGGACCATTACTAGTGTCATTAACACCATGAAATATATCTCCATTGGAATCAAAATGAAAACAATCATTAAATGTATTATTTTTACATCTGGCCTTCCATACATCACCTTGATGATGAAATGGCACTGAAAAGACCTTTCCTTTTGGAACCTCTACACTCTATATTTATCTATCATTTTTTCCCTATTATCATAAGGAACAAATACACATTAATAGATGCTTGAGCACACAAAAATAATGTTATTTTAAATGACACCCATCACATTTATAGATGATCTTAAAAAAATTTCACCCCTGGTTAATTGTTTTAAATTTTATTCTGAATACTTAAAAAAATGATCAAGAGATCACTTTAAAATTAAATGAGCTCAATTTTGAGTGTGTTCAAATCCACTGTTCTCATTTATTCTCTTATTCAATCAATTTTTTTTCACATCAAATTTTTGTGATTCAAGTGGATTAAATAAAAAATCACGTCCAAAATTGATTACAATCTGATTTATCATAATCTTAAAAAACTAATTATTTTATTAAAGTTAAATGGTTTTAAAGGGACCATACCCTGAAGTACAACTTAAAGGCTCAACAACCAAGATATGAGAGATAGAATAATTTTTTTGATATGTGGGGGCCACACCCCAACCAAAAGCCAAAAATTAGGATAAAACTATAAAAGTACTAATTCAGGGGCTAACTACCTACAATAAGCCCAAAAACAAACAAACAACAATAAAACAACGACTCGACAACAACACCACAACATATGCATAGGAAACATAAAGAAAAAGGCACTAAATTACATACTTATTATAAACCTTAAGGGCAATCCTGAGTGCCTGATAGAGGTTCATTGTTATTCCAGTATTAGGTTCCCTATTGGATGCTTTGAAATTCTTAGTGATCCTTCTTTCCTTCCAAGCTAAGGTAGGGATTCCACTGATATCATAGATCTAATGAATGTGAACCTAAAGAAGATTGAGAAAGACTCTTTGAATGGCCAATTGGTTGTTATTATTTTCTTCAAGAGCTCTTATTTGAGTAGAAAGATTGTTTACTTCCTATCTAAGGTTGAAAATGGAATCAAAATCTTAGTTCTTGTTATCAGACTTGAGGAGAAAGTCAACATTGTATTTGATCATTTCTAATATTTTGGCTTGCAGCTTGAATTTTTCTGACACAGAGGGGGTGATCTGGTCACAACAGCTTACAAGACTAAATCCTAGTGGGATTTCTTCATTAAATAGCACCTTATCCTTTTTGCTTCTTCTAAGAATCCATTTTACAACAAGTTAAAACTGAATTTTTCAATCAAACAAAGTTGTGAATTTACTTTGTCTATTTGTGGATAGACAATTCAAAAATTCAACTTATAATAAATTTCCTTTCATTTTCCTTGTTTAAATAATTAATTCGCTTATATTGAAATCAAAAACTTAGTATAAACAACAAAACTAAATAAAATAACTCTACACATTGATAAAAAAGTTCACCCAAGTTGGGATACTTCTTTGGATCCATAGAAACAAGAATTGATCTACTATTTTATCACTTCAATAACAAAATTATACATGTTCTAAATGAATAATAGATCATTTCACTTTTTTGTGGATTATGAGAAGATTCAAAAATGAAGTTTTTCAAAAACCATAAACAATAGAAAGTCATCCAAGTATGATAAACTTGTCACTTATATTCTCTCTTCAAGTTACTTAATGAAAACCAAAGCTTAAAATATATGGTAGATTCTATTTCTAAAATAGATCAACAGGAATCCCAAAAAATGCTTAGATAATTTTGTAAGTTAATCAATTGTTACAATTATGCAAACATATAATTAAGGTATCATTTTCTGATCCACTTAATTGAATCATCATTTTTACATGGTTTATTTTCCCTAGTATTTTTTGAACAACTACATGGGTCATATTTAAGATTGTAGGTTTCTAAATGCTTTCCTTATTAACAATTTTCCAATATTTTCTAGGATGCTACCAACGTTTATAATTGTCACAATCTTTCTTATTACAATGAGCATAAAATCGTTTTTCCATGATTTTTAAAAACTTACCCAAACTACCATTCTCTTAACCCTATCTAGGAGAGTGTTCTTTCAAAATATTTCCCAAAAAAAATTGTTTCCTACAATTGGCTACACATTGGTTAGAAATTCCAAAAAACGTTAATGGATAACCATACCACATTTTCTAAGTATCATTTTGAAATTCCTTAGACTGAAATAGTGGATCAAACTTTTTACCATTTTCTTAGTGGATATGATAAAAACAAAGTGGAGGAAACTCATTACCTCATCTTTGTGGTTTCTTACCAAAACCATTTTGGGATGAAGAATCACTAGATGCTAAGAGGGAAGATAATTTTTGCTCATAATCTCACGTTCTTTCAGTGGTTTTAGAGCAATCCTCTAACTTCCATTTTCTCACCACTAGCGTAACCCACACCTAAAAAATGGAGACGATACTTGACTTATATTGGGTTAGATATACCTTGGTTGTTCTTACCAAGGCAACTCCCATTAAATCCCATTTTAGTTAATAAATTAGATCCAATGCCTATAGTTTTCTTTTCAAAATCACCAAAAATATTTTTATCTAAATTTGAATTTGAATGGGAGGTGGAATCACATGGTGAAAAAAATACAATGAACTCATCTATTATGGTTCCTATATATGAAATGGAAGGAAGATCCTTCTTTAACTCACCGCATTGTAATTTGATCAAGACTTCAACTTTGGATTAAATCTTAGATTTCAAGCATGTAATTTGTTCCTTAATAGACAATAGATTACATCTCAGGAAAGTGTTCTCTTCTTGAATTTTCATGTTCATGCTTTCAAGTAGTTCTTACCACTTTTTACCCAAGGCTTTCCCCATGGGTACTTACAAAACCTATCGTTCAAATATCTGTACACTTCAAAGAGAAGATCAACAAGCCCAAAATGCAAGTACCAAACTAATATCAAATGTAACTTAAAGCAAATAATGAGCTTAACTAGATTTGATACCGAAAATGATCCATACAAAAATTTCACCCCTAGTTAATTATTGATGTGGAATCACAACACTCCTGATTGTTTGCAACTAAATAGATTGAAACTATCACTATGATTGCATAACATGGAGATTTTCCCAAAGTGTGGGAATTTTCAATCAGGAAAGCTTTCTGGAGAAGGCCGGCTTCCTATCCTATCCTAGTGCTAACTACTCCAAAGTGTAGAGAGTTTCAGATCCAACCCTAATATAATATTTTCAAGGGGACACATAGATAGATAAAATGAATGAAAATAAAATCTACTCTAAGGTATGGTGAAGCAGCCGGAAGGATATTGAACAACCTACATAATAAACACAGCACTACCAAAACCCTGTAATGAAAAAAAATAACAATACACAATAACCTTGCATGCAATGAAAGATCAGAAAGTTGCAATATAACACAAAAGAGGGTTTGAAGAATCCACATATATGATTTTATTACTCTCAAATTTGATACAATACATCACATTTAGGGCCAAAGGCACATATTTTTCATTACAATGTTAAATAGGGAGGTTTGAAATCTCCACAAATCTCTTACAGACAAGAAATAAGGGAGGGGCATAAACACATTTTTCCCCCTTTGAAATGAGCCCCTCCTTACAATATATAGGAAGAATGAGAGAATGGAGAGAGAAGGGATTTGAAATATTCCTTCAACCACCCAAAAATGCATTAAAATCACCTCCAACAATGATGTGTGCCATTGTAAAACCCATTCCTCCATGTAATTTTGCTTGTTGGAGAAGAAAGGAATCCTATACCTTTATCATTTTGGTAGGTGAGAAATCTGAAACATTCCTCTAAAATGGTGGATTGTATTTTTTCATTTTAAAATACTTAATCTCACGAAAATTTGATTTTATGCAAATTTGAGCTCCCAGTAAAAAATTATGGCCATTTGAAGACGAGGATTTCATACCGCAATAAATGTGAGTGGTTGATTCTAAAATTTTTGACTCCGAACATACATCACACCCTCTAAAATCCATAAATTCAAACTTTAGGAATTCAGAACTTCGGGCTTCAGAGATCGATGTCACTATTCATCTACTTGAGCTTGTGAAACCTCCAAAATGTCAAAACCCCAAAGTCTAAAATTTGGAATTCAGAGTTTAAATTCTGAACTCATATTGTACATGAGATTGTTCATCCACCCAAGCTCTAGAATGTACCAAAATTTTGAAACCCTTAAGTCTGAAATTCAGACTTCAGATTTTTGACCTTTTTTCTTTTCAGGCTGGTGGAATTGTTCATCTTCCCAGGCCCTTAAACCTTCGAACCAATGAAATCCTGATCTCAAAAAATAGGATTTCAGGTTTTGGAATTTCACCTTTCCCATTTTTAGACTCCATTCCTCTGAGTTCCCAAAAAGCACCTTTGAAGATGACCCTCAAAATGGTAACTGACCCTGAAAAGGTGTTGACCTCCAAAACCCCCAAATTCTTTTAGACTTCAGGTTTTCGGATTTTGTAGCTTGTCGATTCAAAATTCTCCAATGCTGAGCTCTGAAGTTCCTATTCCATTGACCCCTAAATGGGAGTTGACCCTGATAAACCCCCGATCCCTTTCAAAATTAAGTATTTTGGAATTTTAATCCTTTTAGCTAGTTTCAAAATTTTGCATGGTGAGAATTCCAAGTCACTCAATCCTCGAAGTCTAAAAATTTTAGGCTTTTGGGCTTTGTGTTTTTTGAATTGCTTTCTTGGCTCAAGCCTGAGCCTTCGTTCCTTCCTCTCTTTTCCAACACGACCCCCCAGCTTCAGTGAGTCCCTATTCGACTCCTCCATAGCTTGACCATTTTTTACATTGTTTAATCCTCATGCTTTTGGCTCAATGATTCAAAAATTACCTCAGCCTGAACCCTCTATAATCATTTCGTGTCATTCTCCAACTGAGCTGAGCCTTGACCTGCTGATGTGAGCTCCCATAGCTGAATCGATCCTTCTATTTTCTCTATGCGAAGTAATGCTTTTCCAATTTTACCTGAGGGGAAAAATTGGGTAGCATTAACTATTTTAAATTTTATTCCAGATACTTCAAAAACAAATCAATATGTTTCTATAAACCTAAATGAGTTCAATTTTGAGTGTGTTCAAACCAACTGTTTTCAATTATTCTCTTATATGATCAATTTTCTTTTCACATCAGCATTTCATGATTCAAGTGGATGAATTAAAAAATCATTAAAAAATTATCTTATAATGTCCAAAACTGATCACAATCTGATTTGTAATAATCTTCAAAACTAAATTATTCAATCAAATTGATTTGTGTATTTACTTTTTCTATTTGTGGATAGACAATTCAAAAATTCAACCTATAGTGAATTTCCTGTCATTTTCCTTGTTTAAATCAGTCACTCCCTTATACTGAAATTGAAAAATGAAAATAAACAACTAAACTAAATCAAATAACTTCACATATTGATAACGGAGATCACCTAAGTTGGGATACTTCTCTAGATCAACAAAAAAATGAATCGGTTTATTAGTTTATCACTTGAAGTAAAAAATTATACTTGTTCCAAATGAATAATAGATCATTTCACCTGCATTTAGAGCTTATTACAAATTCATAGACTCTGGTCAACTTTTATAATTTGTCTCCAAGTTCATCTGTAGCTATATAGGCTTCCAAGTGCATTATCTATGAAACTGAGCCCAAAAAACTCTTCCATAAGGAAAATTACAACACTTCATGGAAAACTAAAGATATCCATTTATTCTTCTCTGAATTTGAAACAATTTTCTAGTTATGATCGAAGCTTTAAAATGTCCATAAGTGCCTAAAAAACATTATTTCTCCAAATTGTGTTGTTAAGGACCTTACATAGTCTCTGCCAAGAATCTGTTTAAATATAAATGAGCTCATTATATAACTCGGTGAGCTCTTGTGGCATGGCAGTTTGAGAATTTTTTTTCCAGCCGTAACTTGAGGATACAATCTTCGTTTTTAGTGTTCCTTATATCTTCGTAAAGCTCTCAGAATGCTATTAAATATTGTATTATTTTAGGGAGAATATAGGAACATCTAAACTTCAAAATGTCACCAGGATCAATAGAAAATGGCATTAAAATATTGAATAGATGAGATTATTTTCAACATATCAGAAATACAATTTAGTTTTATGCCTAGTATAATCCAATATTTCATTGATCCTATGAGTGGTGCAATCAAATTTATCCTCAACACTTTAAAAGTGTCTTCACATTTTACAAATACCTTAACTCTGTCATCCATGATCACTACAAAAAGGTCCATTCTGCCTCCTTTTCCAATCTAGCTCCGTTCAATTTGTTTTTTATTAAAACGAAATTTTAACACCCACAAATTTTGACGTTCTAAAACCACATTAAACCTTAAATAATTATCTAGAAAATTGTGGATTTTTTTTTTAAGGTTTCAAGGGTGTGAGAACCTATAATACACTTAATTAACTCCTACCAAGAATCAACTACATTATATCAAGTGGATCACGTCTAGATTAATAATTAAATATTCTTCACCCATTTCTAAATTCAATTCAATTACAATTCACTAGAAAAGTGTTCATTAATTATTTTACTTGGTTAAATAGTTTTCCCCCTAAAAAATTAACATTCAAATCCATATTTATAAAACCTTTATCCTTACTTACCTTAGTCCACTTAATTTATTATCTTAAATTTCCATTGAATCATTTAATAAACACACTAAGAGAGTTACATATTTAACTTAACATACTAGGGTACTAAGTGGCCCCATTCACCCATTTTCACATACAATTGAAATATTTAAAATCCCATAGTATAAATATTCTCATCTAACAATTGTAGGATTGATTCCTAACCCTTGGATTAAATCAATTATGGGCACTAGATCCTAGTGTTCCAAACTAACATGTTATCTCTCAAAAGTGCACCCTGTAGAGAGATGGCTACAAGTGTCCTAAGCTTGAAAAGTTTATCACTCTATTTCGTAGATATAATGGAAACACCTCAGGTCTGTGGGTATACCTATTTTGAGGTCAATCTTTGGTATCAAGGCTAGTTCCTTATTGATGTATTGTAAACTAATTTTTGGGGGTTTAAGGGTAAAAGATGATTGTAGAAAGAGATTAAAACTGAGGTGATACACAAAACTTGTATGAGGTCTTTGACTAATTACATGCACATTTGGTATGGAATGAATTTCTGATGCAGATGCCAATAGTTTATTAGAGATAATCCAGGGTAAACACTTCGATGTATTGAGGGATAGAAACACAACAATACTGCTAAGTTACACACACATTAATATTATGCAAAAATTACTAAATTTGCAACAGGGTAAGATGAATAATTAGGGAATTCAACATTCACAAGATTAATGGAAACATACACAAGACTGCAAATAATTGGAAATGCAGAAAATACTTCACATTCAAAGGGCAAAACTAGTAGAAAATTACTCCAGCACTCCTGTATCTAAAAAATTCCTCTCCCTGTGCTTTGCTAAGGAACACAATATATAGCAAAATTGATTCAACCACCCTTCCTAAAAATATACTGAGGCTATACTCGCCCATGCATCCTATTTTTTATCCTTTATTTAATAATAAATAAATGAATAAAATAAAGGAAAATAGTATAAAGAGGCACTAATAGCCTTTGATTACATACAGTCAAACTGAAGTTGACTGTTCTATTTTTAAGAAAAGCATGGGTGAATAATTTGCTAATAATAAATCTTACTTGGTAAGCAAGTCTTCTCCTAGTGCATACAATTTTTTTCTTTTATGGAGGCATGCAAAAATACTCCTTTGTTTCTGATGTTGACAATTATTTTGTCTTCTTGTGATCACATGGATAACACATTGTGAATCACCTCCGACCATCCTACTAGTGGGGACCACCTGTGATTGTGAGCATTTTTATTCATTTGGTTTGGCCAATATTGCGGACTTAGCATATCACCATAGTTTTATATTTTGACCCCCTTGTATACACACATAGCATACTTTATAATATACCACCTTCGATTATCATTTCCTTTCAGTTTCTTGTTGGCTTTTACATTTTGAAGAGACTAAGGTTTAGAATTTAACCTTTTCGGTGATCTTAGCTTGGCATGTATGGTTATCAGCCCCCCTTTAATCATTTGGGACATTGACTATGGTCAATAATTTTGAAATTCAACATAAAATGATTTATTTTTTAATCGCGGGGCTGGCCCCCTCTCCACAGTGACTCACCCCTTAACATTTTTATGCTGGCACTCTGTATTAATATATTGGTCATTGTGATTGTCGATGACTGTTGATTATGGCGCTTAGATTATTATGAACTGTCAATCTTGATCTTTGTTTAGGGTTTCATTTGGATTTTAATGCGGTTGTTAGCATTTAGCCATGGTGATTTGCTTCGAAATTTAGCCATGATATTATCCATTGATCTCTGTACAGGTTGAATGTTGATCATTGATCACTGACTGTGGTTGAGTTTTGTTGACTCACCTCTCAAGTTTGCATAGTAAAGGGTAACTCAACCCTAATGATCATTTCATTTGGATTTTTAGTTTGTGGGTGAAGCCCTGGCCAAATTTTTGTTGAATCCATTGTTGTGAACTCTTTCAGCTCAAATCCTCTACATAAATGGTTCTCTGAGTTTGAGTGAATATGTATCTTTGCTATTCTACTCTGTTTGAGTTTTCTATACAAGGTGATTATTGGTATTTTCCATCATGATCTTCAACTTAGAGCTCAGTTTTTCAACTCTGGATGTTTTTTCTGCGTTGGTATAACTCAATGAAGTTTGTGGACATCATTACTGTCCTTTTTGAGCTATTTTACTTTACTTCCTTCGCGAGATCTCTATTTCCTGAGGAACTTTGTATTTTTTTTGTTTCTTCTCTATTCGAGTTTTATGAGCAAAAATGGTTGTGGGTTCGCTGTCATGATTTATCTCTTGGAACTCAGGAATGTGCTATTCTTTGGTGTTTGAGTCTCTGCTTATTTTGAGCTCTGCGAGGATCATGTAGGTCTCGATTTTCTTAATATTTCTATGATAATTTATCTGTCAGTTCTTGAACTCTCTGCAGGGTTTAATGGCCACCATTTTTTTTTTTTGAGATCTAAGTTATTCCATCATTCTACCTCTATAGAAGAGTTTATGTAATCTGAGGAACTCTGTGAGGTTTCTTTCTCTTGAACTCTATGTGTGGTCTATTTGCCGCCATGGTTGACCTCTTGGAGCTCAGATTTTCTTCAAATGAGATCACTATTTTGATGAAAGATGGTGAGTTTGGATTTCCGAGCTTTGAAACTACTTCATCATTGTCATTTTGACTTCAATATATTGATACTTCACTTTTCTTTGCATTTTCTGTGTTATTGTGGTTCCTTTGGGGATTCCAAGTTGAAATTTGTTCTGGGTTCTTATTTTTTGGCCCTGATATTTATCATCCGAGCAAGATTCATTCACCTCGACCCTTATAGGTAGGTTCTTACTCGATCTTTGTGCTCATTTTTGAATTTTGAAACCCCTATAACAATTTTTTTTTTTAAATGTGAAAAGGACTAAGTGATTTCCTTTATCTGTACTTGTATGATCTCAAATTTCAATTTTAAAAGCTTTAACTTGGATAACCCAGACATGGGTATCTTTTATTTTTTTATGAGTTCTTGGATGTGAAACCTTCCTTTTGATTCTATAATCTGGCTTTTTTAAGATTATAATGTTTTTGAAAATGTTGAAAACCACTTCATACGGTTTCTTTTAAAGCTCTGTTACTTCCTTTTATTCAGCCCTATAATCAGTGAGTTTGAATCTTATGGAAGAGATGTGGATCTCTGGTTTTCTATTTTACAATTCCTCAATTTTAGAGCTTTGTTCCGATATGAATTTATGATTTCTAAATTCTCATTTTGCAAGTTTCAGATGCTCTATGTAAGAACTTGTAATTTTTTAATGTTAACCTCATTTACATCACTCAATTTCGTGTTCTCATTGAGATCTTCTAGAGTATTCTGAAGCCATTTAGATTGTATTGGATTGTTGTGGTTGTGCCTCCACTAAAATAAGTAAAACCTGCTACAAGGTGCTTCATCTTTAAGCAATAAAGGGCTTGTTTAAGATGAATTTACTTGGTTCTTCAAACCTGAAATTTTGTATTCATATTTGTATTTTATTCGTAACATTCTTCAGGAAATATAAATCATCTTCCATTTCATTATTTTTGAAAAAAATCTCTCCTAGATAGATATTGACCTATGGAAGAATAACACTTCTGACACTCCCGTAGATTTTTCTTTTTGAGTTGCAAACATTTGTTTACATTTCTGGTGAAGATCTTTTGTAACTGTAGTTACTCTTGTACTCTATAGAAGTGAGGTAGCATCTTGATTTATTTTTTTACTTGTCATACATTGTTTAGCAGTTGCTGGAAGTGGTTATCCTAATATTGATTCAGCTGCACTATGAAACACTCATTTATGTACCTTATGTTTTATAGCTGGTATCAATCTGCCCCTTTCTAAGATCTCTTTTCTATGTTTTAGGAAGATTTTATATTTACATTCTATAAATTATAGCATTATTACTTTGATTGTTCTTGATTTCATGAGATCTTTGTACCTTGTATGTGGCCTTCTAGAAGTTGTAAATAGTTTCTCACTCTTGTAATGCCACTAGAAGGCACGAGCCTTGATACAGATGCTCTGTCAAAATATTGAAGTCTTATTTCTTTTTGCTTGAATACTTTACTTCTTTGATGGTAGCATTTTTGTGCACTCATACTCATTTCATTATGAAAAACTGTAATTTGAAATGGCTGAACTTTGTTAGATTATCTTGAAACTTCATGTTATTCAAATGTTAAGCTATAATGAATGATCTAAAGTACTTCAATTTTATGACTGATAGTGCACTCCTTTTATTTTCTGTTTAAATATTATCTTTTATTTTTATTACAACTTTGATATGTGTTGGAAAATTTTAAAATGTACATTTTACATGGTGAAGCCCTGTGAAAATTTTCCCAGAATTCTTCCTCATTATGTTTCAATTGTAATAGATGTACTTTATGAAATTTGAAACTACATAATGTATCACTTTTCCTTTTGAAACTGATTTGTTGTTGGAAAATGAAAATGATAACTGTTATCTGATTAAGGCATGACTTTCTTTTTTCTGTATCCCTTATTAAAGTTCTAAGACCTAGTAAAAAGTGAAAAAATGTTCACTACCAATTTTAGGCCACTATATGAAGGAATCCATACCCAAATATGTGCCGAAATGGCCACAACCTTGTAATAAATTTGAACCCAGCATAGAACTAATGTATATCTACAACCATGTAAAATTTCAAGATGATCCAATGGTCAGATAAAAATTTATGGTCTCCGCAAGTTATGCTCCCGCATCATTCTCCTCTGGTTGAAAAGCATTTAGCTCCTAAGAATTCAGTTGACAGATTTCATCTAATTTTACATTGACAATATTATTCAAGTATAACTCAAGAATCCAAGTATTTTCTTCATGCTACAAACCTTCCCACTATACCAAATATTTGTTATATCTCCCATGTCTAGTACTAACTACCTTTTGGTTCAAGACATGCATTACCCTTTCCTTTTTATTCTTCAACATCTATTGCTCCCTATTTATTTCTTCCTAATCAACAACATTTTCATCATGACCTTTAAACTTATATAAGTCAGAAACATTAAAAACTAGTGAGATAGAAAAATTTCTAGGTAGCTTCACCTTATAGGGATTATCACTCATTTTCTTCAAAATCCTACATGGCCCAATCTTCTTATACTTGAGTTTATTAGATGTCCATTTTGGAAACCTCTCCTTTATAAGATGAACCATCACCATATCTCCTTATTTGAATAAACATACTCTCATACTAGAATCTGTAACTTCTTTATATTGTGCATTACTCACTTTCATCTTTTCCCTCACTTAATCCTGCAACTGTTGAATGTTTTTTGCAAATGCTTCTACATCATCACTAGTTTTATCTTCACTGGGTAGAAAAATTAGATCTAGGACCCCCTTGGGATTCCTACCATATACAATCTAGAAAGGAGACATCATAGTTCACCTGTTTATCAAGCTATTACAAGAAAACTCAACTTGTGGTAAAGCTAAGTCCCATTGTTTTGGCTTTTCTCCAACTATACAATGTATGAGATATCCCAAAGTTTTGTTCACTACTTCCATCTTCCCATCACTCTAGGGGTGATATGCACTACTGAACTATAGTTTTGTCCATATTTTCCTCCACAGAGTCTTCCAAAAGTGACTCAAAAAATTTGTCTCTTGATTTAAAGTGATCGTTCTTAGAAATCCATCCAATCTAACCACTTCTGAAAATAACAAATTTGCAACTTTGGAAGCATCATTAGTTGTTTTAGAAGAAATGAAATGTGCTATATTAGAGAATATATCAACCAAAATAATGATAGAATAATTCCCTCACTATGTGTTAGGAATTCCTAACACAAAATCCATACTCAAATCAACCCATGCCTCTATAGGGATAGGTAATGGCATTAAAAACACGGTATTCTATGCATGGCCCTTAGCCATTTAGCACAATCTACATCTTTCTACAATCCTAATTATGTCCCTCTTTACCTTTGGCCAATAATACTTTTCTACAATAAGAGAAATTTTCTTACTTATACTAAAGTGTCCAGAAAACCCCCCACTATGCAATTCTATTATAATATTTTCTCTCATTGAACCAACAGGGATGTACAATTTTTTCCCCTTCAACAAATAACCATCCTACATCAAATAATCAGAAGAACCACTACATACTGTAAGGTCCTTAAGTTGTCTCACAACATCACCAAAATGTGGATCACCTTCATACAATTCCTTAACTGCCTCAAACCCTACTACTTCATTTTCCATTGTTTTTAAGAGTGCTACATGCCTACTCAAGGAATCAACTTGATTCTACTTAACTGAATTATGCTTTAAGACAAAAGTATATTTTTGTAAAAATGAAAACCATTTAGCATGCCTACCATTTAGTTTCTTTCGTGTGTTTACATACCTCAAGGCTTCATGGTCAGGGAAGAGAAAAAATTCTTTTTCTACTAAGTAATTCTCTAGTACCTTAATTCCTAAATAATAACATAAAATTCCACATCATAAGTAGACTATTTCCTCCTGACTTCATTTAACTTTGAATTGAAGAATGTAACAAGTCATCCTTCTTGACTTGGTACAATTCGAATCCTGACATATGAGGCATCAAAATCAACCTCGAAGACCTTCCTAAAATTTTGAAATATCAAAATAAGGGCTTCTGACACTTTCTTCTTCAACAATTCAAAACTATATGTTGATGCCTTGGTCCATACAAACTCCCTCCCTTTTGTATACATTGTTATGGGTGCAGTAATGCTACTGAAATTCCTGATGAACTTCCTATAATAAATTTTCCAATCCATGAAAACTACAAACCTCTGTCACATTCCTTGGAATAGGCCATTCTAAAATTACCTATAGTTTTTCCCCATCCATTTCCACCCCATCCTCTGATATGAAAAACCCCAAAAAAAAGACTCTTATAAAGAAATCTACATTTATTTAAATATTCATATAGAATCTTTTTACGTAACAAGTCTAACACCAATTTCATATGTAACAAGTGTTCTTCCACTGCCTTAGTATATATCAAAATATCATCAAAATAGACAACATACAAATTAAAATTGTATTCTCATAGTACTTTGTTCATCAGCCTCATGAATGTAATGGGTGCCTTAGATAGCTCAAATGGCATCACCATCCACTCATACAATCCTTCTATTGTTTTGAAAGTAATTTTCCATTTATCCCCTTCAAGGATTTGGATCTGGCAGTACCGAATCCACAGGTCAATCTTGCTAAAATATCGAGCTCTCGCTAGCACATGCATCATATCACCCAATATTGGAATTGGGAACTGATACTTAATTGTGATCTTATTTATGGCCCTGCTATCTACACACATTCTCCAGTATCCATCTTTTTTGGAATTCAATAGTGTTGGAGTGGTGCACGAATTCATGCATTCTCTCAGTAACCCTTTCTGTATTAGATATGTCACTTGTTTGTTCAACTCTAAACTTTGTGTCGGTCTCATTTGATAGGCTACCTAGTTTGAAAGGGTTGATCCTAGGATAAAATCAATATGGTCTTGAATATCTCACTTCAGAGGTAACCCATTTGGTAGCTCATCTGGTATGACATATTCTTAGTCTTTTAGTACCTTTTCTACAACAACGGGTATATTAAAATCTTTTATTTCCACTGTCTTTGACATCAATGCATAAAAAAAGCCATCTTGTTCCATTTCTATAGTAAACTCTTTTTTAGCCAGTAAGCCCTCACTCTTCTCTTCTTCTTTGAAGGGTAACAAGACCACTTTTACACCATCCTTCCAAAAATTATATGTATTGTTCTCTTCATCAGGTGTAACCTTTCTATCATATTTCCAATGCCTCCCCAGTAATATGTGGCATACATCTATTGGAATAACATCACACCACACCTCATCCTTATAGGTATTCCCAATCGAAAACTTTATAACCCATCTTTTATCTATTATTACCTCATTCCCTTTCTTAAACCATGATATACAATAGGGATATGGGTGCTTCTAACCTTTCAGATTGAGTTTATTAACCATCATAGTTGAAACAATATTTTCATAATTACCACCATCAATAATAAATTTACATACCTTTCCTTTCAAAATATATTTTTTCATAGCCACAAATCAGCACCAAAAACATAATTTTCTTTCTCCTTATCATCAACCTCATTATCATGAGGGTTTCACCCAAGTCTGTAGCAACCTCCATTTCTTCTTCCTCTTCAGCTTCAACTATATTTACTCATGGTTGTTCTCCTTGCCATCTATCTTGTGTAGGATAGTGTGGAAACTCAAAATATTTATGCCCCTTTTCACCACATCTGTAACATGTATATTGCCTTTGGGGACTATTCCAGCTCTGTCCTTCATTATAATCTCTTACCCTCTAAAACCCCCTACCTATTTTCTAGTTACCATAGCTTTGAACATAATCTTCATGCCCTTCTGCATTAAAGGATTCACTTTTTGTAGATTCAAATCTACCCCTGCCTCTAATTAGAGATGATATGGCCCCCTCTTCACACCTCTTTTAAAATTATTCCTCTTTTTCTTTTCTTCTACCTTTAATGCGAGTTGATTATAATCATCAAGGCTATGGGTTCAGTGCATAATCAGTTCATCTTCTATGGTGTAACTCATTATATACCGTGTAGCCTTCTATTCTTCATACTCTCCATGTTCCACCTTGATTGATAACTTGTTAAATTCATTGGTATACTCCTCAATGCCAAGATCCTTCTGTCTTAGGATTTGGAACCTTTGTAAGAGTGTCTGAGCATAATCTACACGAAGAAAATTTTCTTTGAGCTTCTTTACCATTTAATTCAAGTTTCGGATCTTTCCCTTTGCATTCCTTTTTCATTCATTTTGTAGGTGATCCCATCAGATCAATGCATGTACGACGAACTTAGTGCATGAAAACTTAATCTTCTTATCCTCTAAAAGGGTTTTCCACTAAGAGAATTTTTTCTATGGGATTTAACCATTCAATCAACTCCTCTGGTCATAATCCTCCTCCACAATCAGGAACATTAATATTAATGTTGTCATTCTTTCCTTCTAAATAATGGATCAATCTCTCCTCAAATTGTCTCTCATTCATGGTTTTTTCATCTATCTCAGTTTATTATTCATCTCCTCCTTCAATCATTAATGGAGGTACTTCTTCAGTATCACTATCTAGGTTTGCATCCCCATTTGCATGTCTCCTTCTAAGGCCAACAAATTCTCCTGTGAGCTACACAAATTGTCTCTGTAGCTCCTACATATGCCTATTCATTTGGGAATAACCTCCCCTCTCGCATCTAGCCATGATTATATAAAATAGATGCAAAAAATACATTGAAAAATGTAATATGTTACGTTAACTTTTTCTGCAAGATCTAAATCTGGCTTTGATACCAATTTATGTGAATCGAGCTGTAAGAGGTTGAAATACCTCCAAAACACAAATAAACAAATTTTCAAATAAAAAAAGGAGTTTTAACATATATTTATTCTCATTCTAGAATCCACACTTATCTTTTACATCATTAGAATCCACCTTTTATTTCACGTCTACTCTAAAAAACCCTAAAATGCCAAAAAATACCCACTAGCAAAACAACTCAGATGGGCCCCAAAATTTTTGTGCCAAATATTATTTCATAAATTAGGTTTCTTATGAAATTTTGACTTATTATAATTAGCACAAGAAAAGTTCTTAAAGTTCTAAGACCTAGAAAAAAGTGAAAAAACATTTAGAGCCAATTTTAAGCCAGTAGATGAAGTAATCTAGATCCAAAAATGTGCCAAAGTAGCCACAACCTTGCAATGAAATTGACCCTAGCATAGTAGTAATGCATATGTACCACACTATAAAATTTCAAGATGATCCAACGGTCAGATCAAAACTTATGGTCTTTGCAAGTTATGCTCCCGCATCATTACAATGAATATCTCTACATATATTACCTCTTAAAATACATGTTTAATCAATTTATACTTGTTTTATCTAAATCTGCAGTGCAAGATACATGAAAATTACATCAAGAGTGGATAACAGTGAGTGGGAACATAATAATGTGTTTTATTAGAGGATAACAGTGAGTGGATTATAGTGTGTGGGAATATAATAATGTGTAGATTCTCATTAGTAAACTGACAAGCCTCACATTTCTCCCCATGAAATAAACATTCTCCCTCATTTCTGAAATCATCACAAGGGAATCCTAAATATGTGGGTTGTGAATATTTGATCTCATATTAAATGTGGTGTCGATGCCTTATTAAACAAAAATATTTTTGTTTACAATGCTCACTTCTATTTACCTTTATATTTATTTAAACTTGATGTAGCCATACTCATAAATTTGTTTCATGTGGTATGTCAATATTTTAAAACGATTTTATCATATTGGATTTTGGGTTCTTATCAAAAGTATATCAATATTTTTAAATGGTTTGTTTTTCTCAATATTATTCTCCAGTAATCATCCTATTATAACCTTATTTTATTTTGTTCCATTTTATTTAATCATTAATTCATGGTTTGTCTTATAATCTTGTATAGGAATTCCTTTCAAGGTTTTTAGTCTCCTTTGCATCTCTTTTATTGTTGAAGAAGAGTATTATAATTCTTGTAAATCCAAATGTAATAAAGATTTGAAAAATCATAGTAATAATATATTGAGGTAGAATTTAATTCCATTGTAATTTTTGCACCTCCACCAACCAAACATAAATTTCTTCAATCTTATTGTGGGATGAAACAACACATGCAATGGGAACTCCCACCTCTTTTTCATCAAATACTAGAAAAGAGTATAATTGGCACTAAAATAAATAAATATGAAGGTTAGAATCTATAAAGCTTGAATTCATGGGCATTATATCATAAAATGAGTGTTGCACATTCTTCGTTTGAGTCACTTATGCCATATTTTTATGTGGAAATGATTAATCCATAGAGATAATATAATTATGTGAATGTCACACCATCATCTCGTACATCCATTGTCCTTGCATCCACATGATGAATGTGATATTATTTCCATCAGGCATCTGATAGAAGAACAATTATTCCATATCCTCGACATGCCACAAGTTCAGGATCATTACATAATCCACGTGTTTCTGAGACAACTTACAACGGAATATTTTCCAAGAATTCACCACATCTTTTCTTGTTAGGTATTCATCCCTCTTGTTATGAATTTCCATAAAAATAGGGTCCAAAAATAAATAAATTGAATATATAATTTTTACATTCAATTGAAAAATGAGTAGTAAACATATCCCATGGACCATTACTAGTGTCATTAACACCATGACATATATCTCCATTGGAATCAAAATGAAAACAATCATTAAATGTATTAGTTTTACATCTGGCCTTTCATACATCACCTTGATGATGAAATGGCACTGAAAAGACCTTTCCTTTTGGAACCTCTGCACTCTACATTTATTTATCATTTTTTCCCTATTATCATAAGGACCAAATATGCATTAATAGATGTATGAGCACACAAAAAATATGTTATTTTAAATGACACCCATCACATTTATAGATGACCTTAAAAAAATTTCACCCCTGGTTAAGTGTTTTACATTTTATTCCGAATACTTAAAAAAATGATCAAGAGATCACTTCAAATTTAAATGAGTTCAATTTTGAGTGTGTTCAAACCCACTGTTCTCATTTATTCTCTTATTCAATCAAATTTTTTTCACATCAAATTTTTGTGATTCAAGTGGATTAAATAAAAAATCATGTCCAAAATTGATCACAATCTGATTTATAATAATCTTACAAACTAATTTTTTTATTAAAGGTAAATGTTTTTGAAGGGACCATACCCTGAAGTACAACTCAAAGGCTCAACAACCAAGATATGAGAGATAGAATAATTTTTTTTGATATGTGGGGGCCACGCCCCAGCCAAAAGCCAAAAATTAGGATAAAACTATAAAAGTACTAAGTCAGGGGCTAACTACCTACAATAAGCCCAAAAACAGACAAACAACAACAAAACATTAGCTCGACAACAACACCACAACATATGCATAGGAAACACAAAGAAAAGGGCACTCAATTACAGAATTATTATAAACCTTAAGGGAAAACCTGAGTTCCTGATAGAGGTTCATTGTTGTTTAAGTATTAGGGTCCCTATTGGATGCTTTGAAATTCTTATTGATCCTTCTTTCCTTCCAAGCTAAGGTAGGGATGACATTGATATCATAGATTTAATGAATCTGAACCTGAAGAAGATCGAGAAATACTCTTTGAATGGCCAATTGGTTGTTATTATTTTCTTCAAGAGCTCTTATTTGAGTAGAAAGATTGTTTACTTCCTAAGGTTGAAAATGGAATTAGAATTTGAGTTCTTGTTACCAGACCTAAGGAGAAAGTCAACATTGTATTTGATCATTTTCAAAGTTTTGGCTTGCAGCTTGAATTTTTCTAACACAGAGGGGGTAATCTTGTCTCAAGGGCTTACATGACTAAATTATGGAGGGATTTCTTCAAAAAATGGCTCCTTATCCCTTTTGCTTCTTCTAAGAATCCATTTTTGAACAGGTTAAAACTAAATTTTTCAATCAAACAAATTTGTGGATTTACTTTGTCTATTTGTGGATAGACGATTAAAAAATTCAACTTATAATAAATTTCCTTTCATTTTTCTTGTTTAAATAATTAATTCTCTTATATTGAAATCAAAAACTTAGAATAAACAACAAAACTAAATCAAATAACTCTACACATTGATAACAGAGTTCACCCAAGTTGGGATACTTCTTCAAATCCACAAAAATGAGAATCAATCTATTAGTTTATCACTTGAATTAAAAAATTATACATGTTCTAAATGAATAATAGATCATTTCACTTTTTCGTGGATTAGGAGAAGATTCAAAAATGAAGTTTTCCAAAAACCATAAGCAATAGAAAGTCATCCAAGTTTGATAAACTTGTCACCTAGATTTCCTCTTCAAGTTACTTAATGAAAACAAAAGCTTCAAATATATGGTAGATTATATTTCTAACAGTTATGCAAACATATAACTAAGGAATCATTTTCTGATCCACTTAACTGAATTATTATTTTTACATGGTATGTTTTGAACAACTACATGGATCATATTTAAGATTGTAGGTTTTTAAATTCTTTCCTTATCAACAATTTTCTGATATTTTCTAAGATGCTACCAAAATTTTTCAATCTCACAATCTTTATTATTACAATGAGCATACAATCTTTTTTCCACATTTTTAAAAAACTTACCCAAACTACCATTCTTTGAACCCTATCTAGGAGAGTGTTCTTTCAAAATGTTTCCCAATTTTTTTTTTGTTTCCTACAATTGGCTACACAGGGGTTAGAAATTTCACAAAAAGTTAATGGATAACCATTCCACATTTTCTAAGTATCATTTCCAAATGCCTTATACTGAAATAGTGGATCAAACTTTTTACCATTTTCTTAGTGGATATGATAAAAACAAAGTGGAGGAATCTCATTACCTCATCTTTATGGTTTCTTACCAAAACCATTTTAGGATGAAGAATCACTAGATGCTAAGAGGGAAGATACTTTGTGGTCATAAGCTCGCCTTCTTCTAGTGGTTTTGGAGAAATATCCAACTTCCATTTTCTCGCCACTAGTGTAACCCACACGTAAAAAATGGAGACGATACTTGACTTATATTGGGTTAGATATACCTTGGTTGTTCTTACCAAGGTAACTCCCATTAAATCCCATTTTAGTTAATAACTTAGATCCAATTCCTATAGTGTTCTTTCCAAAATCACCAAAAATATTTTTATCTAAATTTGAATCTGAATGGGAGGTGGAATCACGTGGTGAAAAAAATACAGTGAAATCATCTATTATGGTTCCTGTATATGAAATGGAAGGAAGATCCTTATTTAACTCACTGCATTGTAATCTGATCAAGAATTCAACTTTGGATTAAATCTTAGATTTCAAGCATGTAATTTGTTCCTTAATAGACAATAGATTACATCTCAGGAAAGTGTTCTCTTCTTGAATTTTCATGTTCATGCTAGTAGTTCTTACCACTTTTTACCCAAGGCTTTCCCCATGGTTTCTTGCAAAACCTATCCTTCAAATATCTGCACACTTCAAATAAAAGATCAACAAGCCCAAAATGCAAGTACCAAACTAATATCAAATGAAACTAAAAGCAAACAATGAGCTTAACTAGATTTGATACAAAAAATGATCCATACAAAAATTTCACCCCTAGTTAATTATTGATGTGGAATCACAACACCCCTGATTGTTTGCAACTCAATAGATTGAAATTGTCACTATGATTGCATAACATGGAGCTTTTCCCAAAGTGTGGGACTTTTCAATGGAGAAAGATTTCTGGAGAAGGCCAGCTTCCTATCCTATAATAGTGCCAACTTTTCCAAAGTATAGAGAGTTTTAGATCTAACCCTAATATAATATTTTCAAGGAGACATAGATAGATAAAATGCATGAAAATAAAATCTACTCTAAGGGATGGTGATGCACCAAGAAGGATATTGAACAACCTGCATAATAAACATAGCACTACCAAAAGCTTGTAATGAAAAAAAAATGACAATACACAATAACCTTGCATGTAATGAAAGATCAGAAAGTTACAATATAACACAAAAGATGGTTTGAAGCATCCACATATATGATTTTATTACTCTCAAATTTGATACAATACATCACATTTAGGACAACAAGCACATATTTTTCATTACAATGATCAATAGCGAGGTTTGAAATCTCCACAAATCTCTTACAGACAAGAAATAAGGGAGGGGCATAAACAAGTTTCCCCCCCTTTGAAATGAGCCCATCCTTACAATATATAGGAAGAATGAGAGAATGGAGAGAGAAGGGATTTGAAATATTCCTTCAACCACCCAAAAATGCATTAAAATCACCTGCAACAATGATGTGTGACACTGTAAAACCCATGCCTCCATGTAATTTTACTTATTGGAGAAGAAAGGAATCCTATACTTTTATCATTTTAGTAGGTGAGAAATCTTAAACATTCCTCTAAAATGGTGGATTATATTTTTTCATTTTAAAATACTTAATCTCACGAAAATTTGATTTTATGCAAATTTGAGATCCGAGTAAAAACTTATGGCCATTTAAAGACGAGGATTTCATACCGCAATAAATGTGAGTTGTTGATTTTGAATGTTTGGACTCCCAACATTCATCAAACCCTCTAAAATCCATAAATTCAAACTTTAGGAATTCAAAACTTTGGGCTTCGGAGATTGATTTCACTAATCATCTGCTCAAGCTTGTGATACCTCCAAAATGTCAAAACCCCAAAGTCTGAAATTTGGAATTCAGAGTTTGAATTCCGATCCCATATTGTACGTAAGACTGTTCATCTACCCTAGCTTCAGAATTTTTTGAAATTTTGAAACCCTGAAGTCTAAATTCAGGCTTCAAGTTTTTGACCTTTTTCTTTTCAGGCTTGTGGAATTGTTCATCCTCCCAGGCCCTTGAACCTTCGAACCTATGAAATCTTGATCTCCAGAATTAGGAGTTCAGGTTTTGGGATTTCACCTTTCCATTTTCAAACTCCATTCCTATGAGTTCCCAAAATGTGCCTTTGAATATGACCCCCAAAATGGTAGCTGACCCTGAAAAGGCCTTGACCTCCAAAACCCCCAAACCCTTTCAGACTTTAGGGTTTCATACTTTTGTAGCTTGTCAATTTGGACTTCTCCAATACTGAGATCCAAAGTTCCTGTTCCATTGACCCCTAAATGGGAGTTGACCCCAATAACCCCCCGATCCCTTTCAGACTTCAGGGTTTTGGAACTTCAAGCATTTTAGTTAGTTTTAGCATTTTGTGTGGCGAGAATTGTAAATCGATCAATCCCCAAAGTCTAAAAGTTTTGGGTTTTTGGCCTTTGTGTTTTTTGAATTGCTTTCTCAATTTGAGCCTGAGTCTTCGTTCCTTCCTCTCTTTTCCAACACGACTCCCCAACTTAAGTGAGTCCCTTTTCGAGCTCCCCTCCATAGCTTGACTATTTTTACACTATTGAATCCTCATGCTTTTGGCACAATGATTCAAAAATCACCTAAGCATGAACCCTCTATAATCATTTTGTGTTGTTCTCCTACTGAGTCGAGCCTTGACATGCCGATGCGAGCTCCCATATCTGAATTGATCCTTCTATTTTCTCTATGCGAGGTCATGTTTTTCCAATTTTACTTGAGGGGAAAAATTGGATAGCATTAACTATTTTAAATTTTATTCCAGATACTTAAAAAACAAATCAATATGTTTTTATAAACCTAAATGAGTTCAATTTTGAGTGTGTTCAAACCCACTATTTTCAATTATTCTCTTATTCGATTAATTTTATTTTCACATCAACATTTCATGATTCAAGTGGATCAATTACAAAATCATTAAAAAATGATCTTATAATGTCCAAAACCAATCACAATATTATTTATAATAATCTTCAAAATTCAATTATTCAATCAAATTGATTTGTGTATTTATTTTTTCTATTTTTGGATAGATGATTCAAAAATTTTACCTACAGTGAATTTCTCGTCATTTTCCTTATTTAAATCATTCACTCTGTTATATTGAAATCAAAAAATCAGAATAAACAACTAAACTAAATCAAATAACTCCACATATTGATAATGGAATTCACCTAAGTTGGGCTACTTCTCTAGATCAACAAAACATGAATCGGTCTATTAGTTTATCACTAGAAGTACAAAATTATACTTGTTCCCAATGAATAATAGATCATGTCACCTGCATTTAGAGCTTATTAAAAATTTGTAGTCTCTGGTCAACTTTCATAATTCATCTCGAAGTTAATCTGTAGCACTACAAGGCTTCTAAGTGCATTCTCTATGAAACTGAGCCCAAAAAACTCTTCCATAGGGAAAATTACAACACTTCATGGAAAACTGAAGAGATCCATTTATTCTTCTCTGAATTTGAAACAATTTTCTAGTTATGACCAAAGCTTTAAAATGTCTATAAGTGCCTAAAAAACATTGTTTCTCAAAATTGTTTTGTTAAGGACCTTACATAGTCTCTACCAAGAATCTGTTTAAATATAAATGAGCTCATTATATAACTCGACGAGCTCTTGTGGCAGGGTAGTTTGAGAATTTTTTTTCCATCCATAACTTGAGGATATAATTTTTGTTTTTAGCGTTCCTTATATCTTCGTAAAGCTCTCAGAATGCTCTTCGGTATTCTATTATTTTAGGGAGAATATAGGAACATCTAAACTTAAAAATTTCATCAAGATCAATAGAAAATGGCATTAAAATATTAAATAGATTAGATTATTTTCAACATTTCAAAAATACAATTTAGTTTTATGCCGAGTGTAATCCAATATTTCATTGATCCTATGAGTGGTGGAGTTGAATTTATTCTCAACAATTCAAAAGTATCTTCACCTTTTACAAAGACCTTAACTTTGTCATCTAATATCACTACACAAATGTCCATTCTACCTCCTTTTCCAATATCGCTTCGTTCCATTTGTTCTCTAACAAAAGGAAATTGTAACACCCACAAATTTTGATGTTCTAAAACCACATTAAACCTTAAATAATTATCTAGAATGTTGTGGATTTTTTTTTTATAAGGTTTCAAGGGTGTCAGACCCTATAATATTTTTAATTAACTCCTACCAGCAATCAACTACATTATATTAGGTGGATCGCGTCTAGATTAATAATTAAATATTCTTCACCCATTTCTAAAATCAATTCAATTACAATCCACTAGAAAAGTGTCCATTAATTATTTTACTTGGTTAAATAGTTTTCCCCCTCAAAAATTAACATTAAAATACATATTTATTAAACCTTTATCCTTAGTTACCTTAGTCCACTTAATTTATTATCTTAAATTTCCATTGAATCGTTTAGTAAAACATACTAGGAGAGTTACATATTTAAATTAATATAGTAGGGTACTAAGTGGCCCCATTCACCCATTTTCACATACACTTGAAATATATAAAATACCATAATATAAATATTCTCATCTAACAATTGTAGGATTGATTCCTAACCCTTGGATTAAATCAATTGTGGCCATTAGATCCTAGTGTTCCAAACTAACATGTTATCTCTCAAAAGTGCACCCTGTAGAGAGATGGTTGCAGGTGTCCTAAGCTTGAAAATTTTATTTCTCTATTTCATAAATTCAATGGAAACACCTCAGGTCTATGGGTATACCTATTTTGAGGTGAGTCTCCGATATCAAGGTCAGTTCCTTATTGATGTATCTTAAACTATTTTTTGGGGGTTTAAGGGTAAAAGATGATTGTAGAAAGAGATTAAAACTAAGGTGATACACCAAACTTGTATGAGGTCTTTGACTGAGTACATGCACAATTGGTATGGAATGAATTTCTGATGCAGAGGCCAACAATTTATTGAAGATAATTAAGGGTAAACACTTTGATGTAATGAGGGATACTAACACAACAGTACTGTTAAGTTACACATACACATTAATATCATGCAAAAATTACCGAATTTATAACAGGGTAAGATGATTAATCAGGGAATTCTACATTCACAAGATTAATGGAAACATAAACAAGACTGCAAATAATTGGAAAGGTAGAAAATACTTCACATTTAAAGGGAAAAACTGGCAGAAAATTACTTCAGCACTCCTGTATCTAAAAAATTCCTCTCCCTGTGCTTTGCCAAGGCACACAATATATAGCAAAATTTATTCACCCACCCTTCCTAAAAATAGACTGAGGCTATACTCACCCATGCATCCTATTTTTTATCCTTTATTTAATAATAAATAAAGGAATAAAATAAAGCAAAATAGTACAAAGAGGCATTAATAGCTACTTTGATTACATATAGTCAAACTAAAGTTGATTGTTCTATGTCTAAGAAAATCATGGGTGAATAATTTGCTAATAATAAATATTGATTGATGAGAAAGTATTCTAATAGTGCATACATTTTTTTCATTTTGTGGAGGCATGCGAAAATACTCCTTTGTTTCTGATGTTGACAATTATTTTGCCTTCTTGTGATCACATGGATAACACATTGTGAATCATCTCTAACCTTCCCACTTGTGGGGACCACCTATGATTGTGAGAATTTTTATTCGTTGGTTTTGGCCACTCTTGTGGACTTAGCGTATCACCATAGTTTTAGATTTCGACCCCCTAGTATACACACATAACATACTTTAAAATCTACCACCTTCGATTATCGTTTCCTTGCAATTTCTTGTTGGCTTTTACGTTTTGAAGAGACTAAGGTTTAGAATTTAACCTTTTCGGTGATCTCATCTTGGCATGTATGGTTGTCGGCCTCCCTTTAATCATTTTGGAATGGACTATGGTCAATAATTTCGAAAGTCAATATGAAATGATTTTTATTTTAATCGTGGGGCTGGCCCCCTCTCCACAGTGACTCACCCCTTCACATTTTACGTTGGCACTCTACATTAAATATATTGGGAATTGTGATTGTCTATGACCATTGATTATGGCACTTAGATTATTGTGAACTGTTGATCTTGATCTTTGTTTGGGGTTTCATTTGGATTTTAATGCGGTCGTTGGCATTTAGCCATGCTGATTTACTTTGAAATTAGGTGATGATATTATTGGTTGATCTTTGTAATGGTTGAATGTTGATCATTGATCACTGACTGTGGTTGATTTTTGTTGACTCGCCTCCTGAGTTTGCATAGTAAAGGGTAACTCAATACTAATTATCATTTCATTTGGATTTTCATTCTGTGGGTGAATCCCTAGCCAAATTTTTGTTGAAGCCATTGTTGTGAACTCCTTGAGCTCATCTCCTCTACATAAATGGTTCTCTAAGTTTGAGTGAATCAGTATCTTTTCTATTTTTCTCTATTTGAGTTTTTTATACAAGGTGGTTGTGGGTATTTGTCATTGTGATCTTCAACTTAGAGCTTGGTTTTTTACTGTGGATGTTTTTTCTAAGTTGGTAGAATTCAGTGAAGTTTTTGGACGTCATTACTGTCCCTTTTGAGCTATGTTACTTTGCTTCCTTCATGAGATACCTATTTCCTAAGGAAATTTGTATCTTTTTCATTTCTGTTCTATTCGATTTTTATGAGAAAAAATGGTTGTGGGTTCGCTGTCATGATTTATCTCTTGGAACTCAGGACTGTGCTATTCTTTGGTGTTTGAGTCGCTGCTTCTTTTGAGCTCTATGAGGATCATGTAGGTCTCGATTTTCTTAATATTTCTATGATAATTTATCTATCAGTTCTTGAACTCTTTGCAGGGTTTAATGGCCACCATTTTAATTTTTTCGAGATCTATTTATTCCATCATTCTACCTCTATAGAAGATTTTATGTAATCTGAGGAACTCTATGAGGTTTCTTTATCTTGAACTCTATGTGTGGTCTATTTTCCGCCATGGTCGACCTCTTGGAGCTCAGATTTTCTTCAAATGAGATCACTGTTTTTGATGAAAGATGGTGAGTTTGGATTTCTAAGCTTTGAAACTACTTGATCATTGTCATTTTGACTTTAAAATTATTGATACTTCACTTTTCTTTGCATTTTCTATGTTATTGTGGTTCATTTGGGGATTCCAAGTTGAAATTTGTTCTGGGTTCTTCTTTTTTGGCCTTGATCTTTATCAACCTCGAGAGTCATTCACCTCGATCCCTATAGGTAAGTTCTTGCTTGATCTTTTTGCTCATTTTTTAATTTCAAAACCCCTGTAAATAATTTTTTTTTTTAAATGTGGAAAGAACTGAGTGATTTCCTTTATTTGTACACGTATGATCTCAAATTTCAATTTTAAAAGCTTTAACTTGGATAACCCGGACATGGGTATCTTTCCTTTTTCTTATGAGTTCTTGGATGTGAAACCTTCCTTTTGATTTTGTAATATTTTTTTTAAAGATTATAATGTTTTTGAAAATGTTGAAAACCACTTCACATGGTTTCTTTTAAAGATTTGTTACTTCCTTCTATTCGGCCATGTAATCAGTGAGTTTGAATCTTGTGGAAGAGATGTGCATCTCTATTTTTCTATTTTGAAATTCCTCAATTTTAGAGCTCTATTCCAATATGAATTTTTCCTTTACTTCTGCTATGATTTCTATATTCTCCTTTTGCAAGTTATAGATGCTCTATGCAAGAACATGTAATTTTTTAACGTTAACCTCATTTACATCACTCAGTTTCATGTTCTCATCGAGATATTCTAGAGTATTATGAATCCATTGAGATTGTATTGGATTGTTGTGGTTGTCCCTCCACCAAAATAAGTAAAACCTCCTACAAGGTGCTTCATCTTTAAGCAATAAATGGCTTTTTTAAGATAAATTTACTTGGTTCTTCAAACCTGAACTTCTGTATTCATCTTTGCAGTTTATTTGTAACATTCTCTAGGAAATCTGAATCATCTTCCATTTCATTATTTTTGAAAAAAATTCTCTCTTAGATAGATATAGACTTGTGCAAGAATGAAACTTATGACACTCTCGTAGATTTTTATTTGTGAGTTGCAAACATTTGTTTAAGTTGGTGGTGAAGATACTTTGTAACTGTAGTTAAACTTGTACTCTGTAGAAGTGATGTAGCATCTTGATTTATTTCTGTACTTGTCATACATCGTTTAGTAGTTGTTGGAAGTGGTTATCTTGATATTAATTCATCTACACTATGAAATACTCATTTATGTACCTTATGTTTTATAGCTAGTATCAATCTGCCCCTTTCTAAGATCTGTTTTCTATGTTTTAGGAAGCTTGTCTATTTACATTCTAGAAATTATAGCATTAGTACTTTGATTGTTCTTGATTTCATGAGATCTTTGTACCTTGTATGTGGCCTTATAGAAGTTGTAAATAGTTTCTCACTCTTGTAATTCCACTAGAAGGCATGAGCCTTGATACAGATGCTCTATCGAATATTGAAGTCCTATTTCTTTTTGCTTGAATACTTTACTTCTTTGATGGTAGCATTTCTGTGCACTCATACTCACTTCATTCTGAAAAACTATAATTTAAAATGGCTAAAACTTGTTAGATTATCTTGAAACTTCATGTTATTCATCTGTTAAGCTATAATGAATTATCCAAAGAACTTCAATTTTATGACTGAAAGTGCACTCCATTTATTTTTTGTTTAAATATTATGTTTCCTTTTTATTACAACTTTGATATGCGTGCTAAAAAAATTTAAAATGTTCATTTTACATGGCGAAGCCCTGTGAAAATTTTCCTAGAATTCTTCCTCATTCTGTTTCAGCTGTAATAGATGAACTTTATGAAATTCGAAACTACAGAATGTATCACTTTTCCTTTTTAAATTGATTTGTTGTTGGAAAATGAAAAATGATAACTGTTATCTGATTAAGGCATGCTTTGTTTTTTTCTGTATCCCTTATTAAAGTTCTAAGACCTAGTCAAAAGTGAAAAAATGTTCACTACCAATTTTAGGCCACTATATGAAGGAATCCAGACACAAATATGTGTCGAAATCGCCACAACCTTGCAATAAATTTGACCCCAACATAGTACTAAATTTTGAAATGGAAATTATTGAGAGATTTATAGTCCAATTTTATATAAAGTTACTAGGGGAATATTATAGAAAATTTTAGTTTTAAGTCGTGGCAATACTTTCTCTTCTTTGCTTGCATTGAAAAAAATACATACAAAAAATAATAATAAGCTCTAACTACTCTACTTGTGTGAATAGATAGAAGAGATACGCTACATTTATCCTTTATTTCCCTTTCTATCAAATTTGATTTTTGTTATTTAAAATATGGATTTTAAAAAAATGAAATTACACACCTCTAGATTACCTATACACATTAAATTATATATAAATTTATATATATCCTAATTATTTATATGTTTAAATAAAATCATTGTACATTTATACATTTATATATATACAATGATTTTATTTAAACATATAAATAATTTTTTTTATTGATGGCAAATAGTTTTGAAGGGACTATACCCTGTTTACAAAGAAGGCCAAAAAGCCAAATATAACAATCAAAGTATCAGTAAAAAAAGGATCAGCATCCAGAATAGGCATTTGAAATCAACCATAAACATATAAATAATTAGGATATATATAAATTTCATACTTTTCCCTCCCCAATGGTCCTATAAATCCATCTCCCATACCCAACTTAAAGAAAGCTACCCATCCACAATCAAACATATCCACAACACTCATACCATATTCAAACAAGCACAATTTCTACATCAAAATACATTTAAAAAAAAAAAAAGACAAAAATATGAGAGGCTAACTCTTCATCAAGCTTCCAATTTATTTACTCAACAAACTTTGAATTCTTCACACCAAGCTCAATCCAAGATGCAACTCCACAAGAAAACTTCAAGTATGAAAACTAAGACCAATTTTCAAAAATGCAAGAGAAGCAAATAAGGAAAGTAACCCAAAATCCATCAAAATCATCCAATAAATAGAAAATGGATGTAAGGATGATGAGGTGGGTCCATGTAGGATGTAACTTCATCATCCCTCCATTCCAACACATAATTCAAACTCCAAACCCAAAACAATTAAATGCACATGTAAGACTTATGACATGCCACATGACACTCGAACTTGCACGTCATGATTATCAAGCACTAACTTAAATGTGGTAAGTAAAAAATGCAAATATTTACCCTTTTTACACTTCAAAATGGAGTAAAATGGTCAAAATATGTCATATTCTTCATGGGTTGGTAGGAAAGTTTGAGATGTTAGGTGTAGTGCCCACTTCCCTTCAAAACTTTTGATATTGATCATGATATTGCTGACTATATTATGGACATTATTATAGTATTGATTTAGTATGATGTTAGATGTCACATCATGGATTATTGTTGACTCTGATTCGTATATGATGCATGAGGATTGTTAGAGACATTTTATATAGATGTTGACATGATGTTGGACATGGTTATATATATATATATATATATATATATATATATATATATATATATGGATGTTGTTAGGACATGTGATATTTGGATATATTGAGTAGACCGAGCAAATTGAATTTAAAATTGATGATTATATAGTTGTTGATGAATTTGTAAGTGATATTATTGATTTTCTTGAAATTGTTGTGATTCATATATATATATATATATTGATGATTTTGAAATTATATTATATTCATTTGGATGTTCTAATATGGCCATGAAGCCAAAGGAGGTATTTTTGTTTTGTGAGTTAAAATATCACAACAAACATCAGGGGATTGGAGACCAACCACATTGGAATTCTAGATGAATTCTACAACGTCACCATGACAACTAGTTTTTGTTGTGTGTGTTTATATTTTTTTGTTAGGAATTCCCATTGGGGGGAATCACCTTTAAATATGACCAAGGGATTTTATGTTTTTCTTTTATTTTGGTCCATTTTTTTATGTTTGCATGTATTTCTTTTTGTGGTGCTTTCATCCCTTTCATTAATTATTAAATAGCATATAAATATTGAAAGTAATCTTATTGTTAAAATAAATAAATAAAATATATCATAAGAAGGTAATTAATAGAGTTGTTGGCCTTGAATTAAAAGTGTTGTAAGAGATGTGTAAGTTAACTCTTGAGTGTTAAACACTCCACCTTTTTAGAAATTCGAATTTGTCCTTGGAGGATGTTTTTGGAGGCTTTTGGAACAAGTTAAACTTGTACCATGCCTCTTAAATTTATTTACCAACCATAACTACAGTTCAGGAGTTGAAATAATACTTTTATTATGCATTTTGGGAAGAGTAATTGTATGTTTTAATTGCACTTTTATTACATGATTTAATTTCAGTCCTTTGGGGTGTGGGTTGGATTTGAGTGTGTAAGAAGACTATCATATTTTTTTCACCCACTTATTTATTATGATTTGGAGAATGAAGTTGACTTTTGGGTTGGGGTTAAAGATGTGTGATATGACATCCTACATGGATCTGCCTCATCCTCTTCTCTTCCCTCTTCTATAAAATTCAAATGGCTTGCCTTGTTTTGTGGTTGCTTCACTTTTGCAGACTTCTTTTTGGACAAATTCTTTCTTTGTTTTGGAGCTCTTACCTGAAGAAGTTCTTGGAAGATTGTTGAATGCTTGTGCTTAGATTTTTTGGATTGCTTGCATTGGGATAAAGCTTGTTCTTTTGGAACCTAGGACAAATCCAATATGGAGAGGTAGGAGCTTAACTCTTGAAATGATTATCTTTTGTTCATGAAAACATTAATGTGTGAATGTTTTGGCTTCTTTGTGGGTTTTTGGGTAGATGGCCTAGGAATGGTGTAGGAGAAGACTATGGGGTTAATTTGTGGGAGACACAAGTGTGTTCAGGGAGGTATAAGGTTGGAGGGAGTTAGGATTTTGGTTCCACCTTACAAAGAATTAAAATGCATTTATTTATTCGTTTTGCAGTGCCATAAGAGGTTGGTGAGACTTAAGAAAATGTGAGGAATAAGGGGTACTTGGGGGAGGCATAAGGGCATGATAGGGTTTGAAATGATATTCACACACACACACACACACACACACACACACACACACACACACACACACATGGTGGGTTGTACTCAGGTGGTGATATCCATTTTCCCTCTTGGGAGGCATAAGCAGCATCCCCCATAGCTTCTTTCTCTTTTGTCTTGCTTGATGAAGTTTTTGTATTGATTTTCATGTTTTAATGTAGTTGTAAACTACATTTTGTTTTGGACTGTGTTTATTGTGAAAATGTTGCTTGTATGTTTTTTAGAAGCCTGTTGTTGCCATGAGTTAGATCACATATTTTATTTCATTATGGTTGGGGCTCGGGGGCTAGTGAAAAAGGATGGCTTCTTCTCTTCATTGGATGTCTTGGTTTGGTGGAGAGCATTACCTTTCCCCTACTCCTGTTGTGATCATATTGGAAGAATGAGAAGAATGCATGTTGTTGTTCTGGAGCTAAGAAAAGAAAGTTTGACAGTCCCTTTTGAAATAAAATCTCATTGTAACTGTTCCCACTTGAAGTGGATGAAGTTGTAAATTTTTTTAATGGAATGATGTTGTACTGATTACAAGTGGAATTTAAAATGTAAAAGAGTTATACTTTGTATTCTGTTTTAGAAAGAAGGTGGAAGAATGATGTGTTTTTTTTGTTTGTTGAATTTTGAAATCAAATGGAAAGGAAGCTGTAAGAATCATTTAAATTAATGGAGGTGGTTTTTTCTTGTCCATATGTTTTTATTCCATTGGAAATCTATGTTTAGCATACACTATGAAATCCCGATTTGGAAATTGGTAGAGTGAAACACGTGAGAGGAAAACGTATTACTCTGCCTTGTAAATAATATATTTTTAGAAGGAATAAAAGAGGAAAGGTTGTAATGTTGCATTTTGGAATCGATAAAGGATTGCATTATATTTTTCAATCTGTATTTTTGTATTGAAATTGATAATCTATTGTGTTTGAAATCTCTATTGAAAAGAAGAAATGCATGCGAGGAAAAATATAATGCTTTGTTCTCCTTGAAAAATGTTAAGACTAGAAATCAGAATTGTATTTTGGATTTTGAATGGTTTGATTAAATAAACTAATGTGTTAGATTGGAATTGGAACATATTCTAAATACTTGGAAGGAGAAAGTGGAAAATAAAACCATTAGAATTTGATCTCTGTTTCTTTTGTAATTTTCAAACTGGCAATTATCAAAACAAAAAATGCATAGTTTGAACCTACAATAATAAAATAAAAAATTAAATGATTATATTTAAGTATTAGGCCCTAAATGAATCCAATTAGACAAAGACACTTAGAGAAAATATTTCAAAACTTGATAAAATCGGGCTCAAACTGTTTTGAAGTCGTTTTGATGTCAAGAAATGAAAATGTTCAAATTACAACTCTATTAGACAAATTGAATCTTGAATCCTTCCTTAAATCCATCTAAGAACATGTCCCCATGTCTATTTGACATGTTTAGAGAGGAAGAAGGTCAAATTGAATAAATCTCACAAGTTAAAATTTACCAGTCTGTAGTGTAAATCCTGTAGGCCGTTTTCTTAAAATTGACCCCTTAAAATTTATCAAAATAAAAAAATTATGATCTCCATGAAAATAGGATGTCGAGAGATTTCCAGAAAGTCCTCATTTTCCAAAAACTAATATTTCTATAAAAATTTATGGCCTTCTGAAGTAGTTCTTCCTTGGCATCGAAAATTGGGAAAATTTTCCTTGACAGGCCCGCGGGCCCAAATTTTTCTCTTAGAGCTTAGGAAAAATTTTGAGATTTTTTTTCTAATTTTCTCCACCACCCCGCCAGATGTAGCTAATCATAGGATACCATGTGGCATCACGGGGTGTTGGCAGAGGGGTGGAACCCTTTTTAAACTTAGCGCATCCGTAAAAATTTCCAAGTTGTCTCCACTACCCTGCCACCACGCGAACAATCAAGTGATGCCACATGGAATTACGAGGAATCAGCGGAGGCACAAGTCCCTTTTTCATTTTTTTTTTGGAAAATTTGCCATGTTTTCCTTGTCGTCTCGCTTTCCTGCAGCCAATCCGGAGCTGCCACATGGCATTACGAGGTGTCAGCAGAGGCACAAGTCCTTGTTATCCTCTTAGGTGATGCTATGTGTCCCTTGCGGCTTGCAAACTTGCAGGTGCCATGTTGGTTTTTTTCCCCATGCGGGAAACTTTCCCAAATTCCTCCTACAGCCACGCTCTCCCCATACTAGTTTGAGAAGTGCCACATGTCCCTTGTGGACTTACAGACCCACGGGTGCGTGGGAATAAAGTTAGTTTTTCTTCCCACACAAGAATTTTTCCAAAAGCTTCCCCATGGCCTACCAACCCGTCCTTTGGGAAAATTTTCACCCCTGGGCCGGTAGGCCCGCTCTTGGGGAAAATTTTCACCCCAAGGCCCGCTGGCCCATAACTTGAGAAATATGAGGGGTTATGAGGACTTATTTATATCAATGGAAAGGTGATTAAATTTCTAATCCAATGGGTATGATTTAGGGGATTTTTTAATGCATTAAGGGTGAGAAAAATCAGGTTGAAACTTTAATCTTATTAGAGAGTGGGTATGGTGAAGATTTACCCTCTGAACCTAATTAAACCTTCTAACCCTATATTTTGGACCTTGTGACCTCTAATAATTGTTAATAAAAGAAAATTATATTCTATTGGTTTAATTTTTTTCTAGAGCTTGTTAGTGACATTTGTTGCCTTGTAACCTAGTTGTCGACTCTTGTAAATAAAAAAAATTATTCCATAATTTTCTAACTAAACCTAGGTTGTTCATGGGTCTCAAGTGGGTTGGTTTAACGGACGTTACACTTGGTATCAGAGCTGTGGGTTCAAATCTTGGACCCTTGGGAACACTACAAAATTTGAGACATGAATTGTAAACCTAGCACACTTTTGAATCTAAGAAAACAAACTTGTTTGAAAATTGAAAAAGAAATGTGTATGAAGAAATATAGCATTACTCTGTTCATTTGAACTACCGAAATTACAATAATATTAAAATAATAAGTTGTTTGAATTTTTGTACTCACTAAGTGATGTTTTGTTTGAACCTAGGTAACTAATAATGTCAAATTAAATTGATTTTTGTGAACTTCTAGTGTCATGGAAACTTGGTTCCCCTTTGAAAATGTGTTGTTTTACAAGTCCTAAAACTTGATTTAATTGTATGATGTGTTAAGCCCTTTGTTGAGACCCTTCCTTATTGGAGTTGTTGGAATGATAAATTGTATGGTGTGAATCTTGTGCTTGGACAATAGTGGTTGTGTCCTAGGGTTAGAAAGAGTTAATTAGAAGCTGCTTAGAGCTTCCTTCCTTCAGTAGTTAGGAAAGTTGGTATGGTTGTCAATTTTTAATTTTTTTACCCGTATGGGAGAGTGGACATTAGGTCTGGCTGTAGTTTATGACCCAATCCTATGCATTTTTCCTTGGAATTGACCTTGAGGTAGAGTACCCCTATTGGCGGTCATGAAGGGCTGCGAAGTGAATGTGGTGTTAACATTTTGTATTTTACATTCATAAAATTGTGTCATTTTATCAAGGACCAACATCTTATTTTATGATTGGATTGAGAAGCTCTAAGGCTCTTCTAATTATTTATATTTTTGTGAGAATTTTCAAACTTTGCAATGTGGCTACTTAACCACTTTCCTCGATTGACGATATTTCTTGGACTTTATTTTTATTGGTGACTCAGAGCTCGTTATGTTGTTGGATGCTTAGCTAAACGTTACATGGATTTATTCGTGCGTGATGATGAGTTGGTTCTATGCTACTTGTATTCATACATTTTTTCATATGTAGGTACACCCTAGGTGTCTTGAATGTCCTCTTAAGTGCTTAAAGTTATGCCTTGGTTTTAGATGCACGGAACCTTGAGTGTATCTAGGATCTTAGAGTGACCTTTTCATTACTCAACCTTATTGGGAAGAGAGTTCGTTGTGTTGTGCATTCTAGTTAGTAGCCTATTAGCAGTGGTGGTGATTCTTTTACAATCCGATAAGAGCTTCAACCTCGTTGGAGTAGAGGTGTTTAAATGTGGGTTGATGAATTTTGGTGGGATCAGTTTGCTTTTGGCTGACTATGGATGTTAGTGGAAAAGTGTTTTTCTGGTAGTGTCTTCTCTTCGATGGTATGCTAAGTTTTATCAAGAGTTACTCATTTCATTATATTAAGTAGTGACTTGAGGATTGTATGCATATTGGTAATTATGGTTAGATTTTATCCATTTTGAGTATTGTGTGTAAATTAAGTGTGTCTGTTTTCCCTCTTGACCTATGAATAAGTCTACCCTTTGCTTAACTCTTTTTTTAGTTACTATGAATAATAATCTATGACCTATTAATTTTGGATTACGTGGAGACACGTATGGATGCTTTAAGTCTTTTGGACCATGAAATTGGTGATGATAGTGTAATTAGACCTTGATAATTTAATCTTGGTGGTATTTTATAATGTGATTCTCTTGTGAAACTGTAACTCTTGGTCATAAAGCCATGTTGAATAAGATGGTTGATTATCTGCTTACATTTGACACTTCTAATGAGTATTTGGCGTTCTTATAGTTAAAATATTTCCTTGTCATTTTGATTGCTTGGTTGGTGGTATCCTGTGGTAATATGGGTGTAGATTTTAAAACTTTCCTTGTCTTATTAGCTGAGTAAAATATTTTCACCAAAACAACAAACATTGTTAAACCCTAGTAGACCAGTAAAAGTAATTATGCTTCCTTAATGGGTCTTCCTCGTAATTTCTTTTGAGAAATTAAGGAAACCCACTAGGAATGCTTTATGATACTTGTAATTAGTGGAAAAATCTCAAAATATTTTTGTGATCCATGTTGGTTGATTGTTTCCTAGTTCTTACCAAATTAATAATGTGCTTTCTATGTTGAACATCCCTTGTTTCCTTAGAATTAAAAATGTGATGTGTTGAGTTACCTCTCTCTCCCATAAAAGTAATAGTGTGATATGTTTATGATTCCTTCTCATTAATTGTTTTTATTGACAAATTGACTCACCCAAACATCATAAAACTATAATTGAGGAGATTTGGCCTTGAAGCTTAACAAATAAACTAGAACATAGAAAGAGAAGATGGTCCTTGCTTTAACCTTGGTAGATTAATAGAAGGAATAAAATCCATGTAGAAGAACAGAAAAGGAAAAAAATTGTCCATCTACCTCCCCAAGGAGTAGAATAAATATTTTGTTTTTCTACCAATATAGAATGGCAAGATATCATGGCCACATTAGTGGTGATCCTTATAACGCAAACATGTGATATAAAAAAAAATGAATATTTTGATTAAGAAATCTCGTAAAGGAATGTGCTAGGAAAAAAAATGTAACTATAACTTTTGACTTAACTAGTTGAGTTATAAAATAAGTAATATTTATGTGTATTGAGTGCAATGTATAGTTGAACTTGTAGTTTTGTCGCCTACTTGAAATTGTGAAACACCTGGTGGATAGTAATGTGTTCTAGTTGCTTAGTACTTCTTGTTCATAGATGTATGTGCCTTTCTTGTGAGATTTTTGGGTCATCATACCCTTATTGTCCTGTAGCTCAACGAATGTGAGTTGTGGTTCTTTTGGATTGAGTCTTATTTATTTTTTGAGAAGCAACCTCCTTGCATGTTGCCTTGTCCTTGGAGACATAAGTTATTGTAATTTTAAGGCAACAGATGTTAAGGATATAAAATAACTTTGGGAATTCTTCTTTTCTTCATATTTTCTTGGGTCACCTTGTTGTTGTTGCCCCTTTTTCATTAGGATGGAAAGTGCAAGATGATGTTATTCACTTTTTATATGATGTACCCATGGATTGTAATTGGACCCCATGTTACTTGTTCTTCTCCCTAGTGACCTTGAGTGGTCCTTGGTGTTTCTTGTGCTGTCTTTATGGTTATTTCGAGCTTGAGTAGAAAATAATATAAATAAATCCCATTGTGTTATAATGTATGGTATTTGTATTGATATGTTATTTGCTAGGGGATGTGTGTGTGTGTGTGTGTTTTGTTAAAGGGTTTAATTCTTTAGATTAGGTTGATATGGTGTGTTTGATTCTTAAAACAAAAGTGTAAAAATCAGACTATAGGAAAACTTGTGGTCTTGACTTCACTTTTATTACCATGAAAAGTTAATTGTACCCTCTCAAGTTATGGAAGTGATTTCCTCAAATAGTTTCTTTATTTTAAATGTTTTGCTGATTTAGGTGTCCTTGTTGATTCACCTCATCCTGTGTGATCCTCAAATTGTGGGACCTTGAGTAGACTTATTCCTTGTGAAAATTTGGTCATAGTTGATTTTTGCTAGCCTTATCTAGACAATGAACCTTGAAATCATGGCTTAAACATGTAGAAACCTTAACTTTTATTAATGTAGTATGTTGTATTACTTGGGAAACTATGTGGTCATTCTCAAACTCATGGATTTATCCTTATTATTCCTCTACTTGGTGGTTACTCTTAGGACTCTTTTGAACTCTTCATGTTATATTGTTATGTGTGGTATCTTGGTTGATAACATAAATTTACTCTCTAGATTTAAGTGTTCATAGCCTTACATGCAGAAAGTTTAGAACTCATCCCTTACAATCTCCCTTCTTCTTACTGAATTGCATTGGACCAAACTTAGCTTCTGCAGACCCACACTTGTTTGAAGTAATCAATCCCATAATGGAGTGATCCTTTTTTTATTGCATATGTTCCTATCTCTCTTTCCAGTGACTTCTAGGAGGAAGTCAATTCTAAGGGGAGGGGGATGTAGTGCCCACTTCTCTTCAACACTTTTGATATTGATCATGATAATACTGACTATATTATGGAAATTAATATAGTTTTGATTTAGTATGGTGTTAGATGTCAGATCATGGATTATTTTTGACTCTGATTCATATATGATGTATGAGGATTGTTAGAGACATTTTATATAGATGTTGACATGTTTTTGGACATGGTTATATATATATATATATATATATATATATATATATATATATATATGGATGTTGTTAGGACATTTGATATTTGGATATATGGAGTAGACCGAGAAAATTGAATTTAAAATTTAATGAAATTGTAAGTGATATTATTGATTTTCTGGATGTTGTTGTGATTCATATATATATTGATGATTTTTAAATTATATTATATTCATTTGCATGTTCTAATATGGCCATGAGACCGAAGGAGGTATTTGTATTTTGCAGGTTAAAATATCACTTGACAAACATCAAGGGATTGGAGAGCAACTACATTGGAATTCTAGATGAATTCAACAAGGTCACCATGGAAAATAGTTTTTGTTGTGTGTGTTTGTATTTTTTTGTTAGGAATTCCCATGGGGGGGAATCACCTTTAAATGTGACCAAGGGATTTTATGTTTTTCTTTTATTTTGGTTCATTTATTTATATTTGCATGTATTTTTTATGGTGCTTTTACCCCTTTCATTAATTATTAAATAGCGTAAAAATATTAAGAGTAATCTTATTGTTAAAATAAATAAATCAAATATTTCATAAGATGGTAACTAATAGAGATGTTGGACTTAAATTAAAAGTGTTGTAGGAGATGTGTAAGTTGATTATTGAGTGTGAAACACTCCACCTTCTTGGAAATTTGAATTTGTCCTTAGAGGCTATTTCTGGAGGCTTGTGGGACAAGTTAAACTTATCCCATACCTCTTAAATTTATTTACCAACCATACCCACTGTTGGGGAGTTGAAATGAGACTTTTATTATGCATTTTGGGAAGACTAATTGTATGTTTAAATTGCACTTTTCTTACATGATTTAATTTCAGTCCTTTGGGGTGTGGGTTGGATTTGAGTGTGTAAGAAGACTGTCATATTTTTTTCACCTACCTATTTAATATGATTTGGAGAATGAAGTTGAATTTTTGGTTGGGGTTGAAGATGTGTGATATGGTATCCTATGTGGATCTGCCTCATCCTCTTCTCTTCCCTCTTCTATAAAATTCAAATGGCTTGTCTTGTTTTGGGGTTTCTTCACTTTTGGAGACTTCATTTTGGGTGAATTGTTTTTCCATTTTGGAGCTCTTGCTTGAAGAATTTTGTGGAAGAAATTTGCATGCTTATGCTTGGATTTTTTGGATTGCTAGCATTGAAAAAAAGCTTGCTATTTTGGAACTTGGGACAACTCCAATATGGAGAGGTAGGATCTTGACTCTTTAAATTATTCTCTTTTGTTCATGAAAACATTAATGTGTGAATGTTTTGGATTCTTTGTGGGTTATTGGGTAGATGGCCTAGGAATGGCATAGGAGAAGACTATGGGGTTAATTTGTGGGAGACACAAGTGTGTTCAGGGAGGTATAAGGGTGGAGGGAGTAGGGATTTGGGTTCCACCTTACAAAGAAATAACTTACATTTCTTTATTCGTTATGGGGTGCCATAAGAGGTTGGGGAGACTTAAGAAAATGTGAGGAATAAGGGGTACTTGGGGGAGGCATAAGGGAATGATAGGGTTTGAAATGGTATTCATATATATATATATATATATATATATATATATATATATATATATATTGTGGGTTTCACTCAGGTGGTGATACCCATTTTCCCCTTCGGAGGCATAAGAATCATCCCCCATAGCTTCTTGCTCCTTTGGCTTGCTTGATGAAGCATTTGTATTGATTGCCATGTTTCAATGTAGTTGTAAACTACATTTTGTTTTAGACTATGTTTATTGTGAAAATGGTGCTTGTATGTTTTGCAGAAGCCTATTGTTGTCATGAGTTGGATAACATATTTTATTACATTATGGTTGGGGCTCGGGTGCCAATGAAGAAGGATGGATTCTCCTCTTCATTGGATGTCTTGGTTGGGTGGAGAGCGTTGCCTTTCCCCTACTCCTATTATGATCATATTAGAAGAATGAGAAGAATGCATGTTGTTATTCTAGAGAGGAGAAAAGACAATTTGATAGTCCCTTGTGAAATGAAATCTCATTGTAACCATTCCCACTTGAAGTGGAAGAAATTGTAAATGTTTGTAATTGAAATATGTTGTATTGATTGCAAGTGGAATTTGAAATGTAAAAGAGTTATACTTTGTATTTTTTTTTGGAAAGAAGGTGAAAGAATGATACGTGTTTTTTTTTGTATGTTGAATTTTGAAACCAAATGGAAAGGAAGTTGTAAGAATCATTTAAATTAATGGATGTGGTTTTGTCTTTTCCATATGTTTTTATTCCATTGGTAATCTATGTTTAGCATACACTATGAAATATTGGTTTGGAAAGTGGTAGAGTGAAACATGTGAGGAGAAAACGTATTACTCTGCCCTATAAATAATACATGTTTTGGAAGGAATAAAAGAGGAAAGGTTGTAATGTTGTATTTTGGAATCAATAAAGGATTGCACTACCTTTTTCAATATGTATTGTTGTATTGAAATTGATCATCTATTGTGTTTGAAATCTCTATTAAAAAGAAGAAATGCGTGTGAGGAAAAATATAATGCTATGTTCTCCTTAAAAAATGTTAAGACTAGAAATCATAGTTGTATTTTGGATTTAAAATGGTTTGATTAAATAAAATAATGTGTTATATTGGAATTAGATTGTATTCTAAATACATGGAAGGTGAAAGTGGCAAATAGAACCATTAGAATTTGATCTCTGTTTTTTTTGTAATTTTCAAACTGGTAATTATAAAAAAAATGCACAGTTTGAGCCTGCAACAATAAAATAACAAATTAAATGATTAAATTAAAGTAGTAGGCCTTAAATGAATCCAATTAGACAAAGAAACTTAGAGGAAATATTTTAAAACTTGGAAAAATTGGGTTCAAACTGTTTTGTAGTCAAGAAATGAAAATGTTAAAATTACAACTCTATTAGAGAAATTGAATCATGAATCCTTACTTAAATCCACATAAGAAAATGTCCCCACATCTATTTGACATGTTGAGAGAGGAAGAAGGTCAAATTGAAAAAATCTCACAAGTTAAAATTTACCAGTCTGCACTGTAAAATCCTGCAGACCATTTTCTTAAAATATACCCCTTAAACTTTGTCAAAATAAAAAATTATGATCTCCATGCAATGAGGATGTTGAGATATTTCAAAAACATCCTCATTTTTCCAAAAGTGAGCTTTCTATCAAAAGTTATGGCCTTCTGAATTTTTTCTTTCTTGGCGTCAAAAATTGGGAAAAATTTCCTTGGCAGGCTTGCGAGCCCGAATTTTTCCCTTATAGCTTAGGAAAATTTTTGTAAGTTTCCCTGGTGCCCTGCCAGCCACATCCAATTAGCGGCTACCACGTGGCACCATGGGGTGTTGGTGGAGGGATAGACCCCTTTTTAAACTTAGCGCATCCGGAAAAATTTTGGGAAAATTTTCCAAGTTTTCTCCACCGCCCTGCCGACCTGTGACCAATTAGGTGATGCCACATGGCATCACAAGGCATCAGTGGAGGCACGAGTCCCTTTTTCCTTTTTGTGTTTCAGATATTTTTTATAAATTTTTCCATGTTTTCCTTGCCATCCTACTAGCCCACAGCCAATCCAGAGCTGCCACGTGGCATTACGAGGTATCGGTGGAGGCATGGGTCCTTGTTATTATCTTAGTCCTTCGGGACGTTAGGTGAAATTTATCCTCGTTGCTCCACTTTCCTTGCGTTGGCTTAGGTGATGCCACATGTCCCGTGCAGCTTGCAAACTTGTGGGTGCCATGTTGGCTTTACACCCAACACGGGAAACTTTCCCAGACATCTCCCACTGCCCCACTCTCCCCGCGCTAGTTTGAGAAGCACCACATGTCCCTTGTGGACTTGTGGACCCGCAGGTATGTAGGTGTAAAGTTATTTTTTCTCCCCATGTGGTAATTGTTCCAAAATCCTCCCTACGGCCCGCCAACCTGCCCTTTGGGAAAATTTTCACCCCTGGGCCCACAGGCCCGCTCTTATGGAAAATTTTCACCCCAAGGCCCGCTAACCTATAACTTGAGAAATATGAGTTAGGAGGACTTATTTATATCAATGGAAATGTGAGTAAATTTCTTATCCAATGGGTATGATTTAGGAAATTTTTGAATACGATAAGGGTGAGAAAAATTAGATTGAAACTTTAAGCTTGTCAGAGAGTGGGTATGGTGAAGATTTACCCTCTGAACCTAATTGAACCTTCTAACCCTATATTTTTTACCTTGTGACCTCTAATAATTGTTAATAAAATAAAATTATATTCTAGTGGTTTATATTTGTTCTAGAGCTTATTAGTGACAGTTGTTACCTTATAACTTGGTTATAGACTCTTGTAAACAAAAAAATTATTCCATAATTTTCTAACTAAACCTAGGTTGTTCATGGGTCTCAAGTGGGTTTTTTTAGCGAGCGTTACGTGAGGGACAAGGTTAGCTTATCACTTAAGTATTCAAAAGTAGCTAACAAGGCCAAATTCAAATTTGGGAAGGATGGTGGAGTACACACCACCTAAATGCATTTAATTCAATTCACATCATGCAAAAAAAACAAGGACTATCTACCCAATTTATTTCCCACATGTCATGTGTTCCCTTTTAGTTTAATTTTAAGTTGAATTAGGTAATTAAGAAACATTAGCAAGTGTGAATAAAGAAACAATATATCCCCAATAATTAAACACATGCACAAAAAATTAAAACAAATTCAGTTAAAAGAAAGGAAACACATTAGACCCATGGCCACATAAATGAGGTTACCCCCTATGGAGATATTCTAACAAATCATGCAACAACATAACATAATATAACATTATACACAAGTTTTCAAATTTGGTCATGTTGCACAACACCTGACATCCTTCCATGGTTGGTTCCTATCCCGTTTCAATGTATAAAATATAATGTCCCTGTAACATAAAAAAATACCTCTCTGGCCTTATGGCTGCATCAAAAACATTGAGAATAATATACATATAGAAATCAATAATTGTCATCCAAAATTATCAATTCTATCATTTATCATCATATCAATCAATTCGATTTTAACATCCATAAAATCATAATTTTACTCAAAACATCCAACATAGGTAATGCATCCAAAATATGACATGTTACTATAAAATCATAATACTACAAATCAATATATATAATTGTCCATCAATGTCATCTAGCACATCATAATAAAAATGTAAATCACAACATGTCAATAGTACAAATATCTTCATAGTCTATCATCTACTAATCAAGGTATAATAATCAAAATGTATAAGCATCAATCCAATAGTAACAACATCATAATGAAATAGTGTCGAAGAGGAGTGGGCACTACATCCCCCTCCCCTTAGGATTGAATTCCTCCTGGAAGTCACTAAAATAGGTGTGGAAACTAGGCCAGTAACAAAGTATCATCCTACCATGTGGCCGCACTCTCATCATACATATCCTACTAGACTCACACCTGGTCAATCTCATGGCCTCAAAGGTCCAGAGTGTTGTGCTCTATGATGCACACGGGCTCCAGAGACAGCTGCCCCTACTCTTGCACCTATAATATGGTCCAATACAATACCTGCTCGAGGAATCTTGAATGTATCTCCTAAGAACAAAAACATTAAATACATCGTGGACACGAGACAAGCTAAGTGGTAAGGATAGACAATAAGCAAAGGGACCGATGAGCTCCAAGATCTTGAATGGACCCATGAATCTAGGAGCTAAGTTAAATCCTTTTCTATAATGAATAGGTATCTTATAAGGTCTAACATAAAGAAATGCCTCTATTACCACCTCATAATTGTGGTCAACTCTCCTATGATCTGCATATTTCTTCTTTCTATCATGTGCCTCCTGTAGCCTCTATCTGATCAAAATATCCTATTGTTCCATGTCCTATAAAAAATTTGGCCCAAGAGATACTTTTTCCTCCAATATATTCGAACTAAGTGGTGTCCTACACTCCCTACCATAAGGCTCCTCAAATGGTGCCATCCCAATAGAACTCTAGAAGTTGTTATAAGAAAAATCAGCCAAGTATAAGTACTCCTCCCACCTCTGTTGATGGCAAATGACGTACATCCAAAACATGTCCTCTAAAATATTATTCACCGGCTCCATCTGTTTCTGGGTGATATGTTATACTGAATTTGGTACTTGTCCTAAGGGCATGTTGCATTGTAGTAAAAAAATGTGAGGTGTATAAGGGATCGCAGTCACAAATAATCTTCCATAGAATCCTGTGCACTATGAAAATATCATATAAGTATACCTACGTCATTGAACTAGTTGTATAGGTGGTCTTCACTAGAGTAAAATGAGCCACTTTCATCAATCTATCCACCATGACCATAATGTCATCGTGGTGGTATCTCGACGTCGGTAGCCATACTATTAAGTTCAAGGAAATGGTGGCCCATTTCCACTACAGTATAACATGCAGGGAAAGAAGTTCAACTAGATGATGATGCTTGGCCTTCATCCTCTGACACTCCAAATGAGACAAAATTTGAGGTACATCTCTTTGATTTCCTCTCCAATGGTATAACTATCTCAAAGTGGCATACACATTGTTCACCCCTAGATGGGTTGAATAAGGTGCATGATGACCCTCTGCCAAAATATACTTTCTCAAACCTCCATCCCTAGGTACATAGATCCAACCTCTATGTTTGAGAAGTCTATCTAAATCTAATGAAAATCCATCAGAGTTCCCCTCAAGTGATCTCTAAGACTCAATCTAAGCTCTAGCTGCAAGGTAGAAGTTGTCATGTGGAAGCTGTCACAAAATCCTACTTGAAAAATCTATACCCATTGAAGTAACCATAACCAAATGTCTCTTTTGACTCAAAACATCTACAACCACATTCTCCTTCCCCTTCACATGCTCTATCTATATGTCATACTCATATAAAAAATCCATCCAATGTCATTGATGAGCATTGAGATTGAGCTGCGTAAAGAGTGATGCAAACTCAAATGGTCTATCTTGAGAATGAACCTCCTACCAAGAAGGAAATGACATCAATGCACCAAATCATGCACCACTAATGCAAGCTCAAGGTCATGAGTTAGATAATTGAGCTCATAATCCTTGATTTTACGAGACTCAAAGGATACTACATGCCAATCATGCATCAAAACATATACTAATCCTACCAAAGAAGCATCTATACACACGAAGAAATTCCTCTAAGGATATGGTACTGCAAGAACATGTGTTGTTGTAAGGAATTTCTTTAGTGTACTAAAGGTCTTCTCACATCTATCTGACCAAACAAATTTCTTCCCTTTCCACTGAAGAGAAGTGATGGGATGCACAACATGAGAGAAGTCCTGAACAAATCTCCTATAATAACCTACCAATCCCATGAATCTATGCACCTCAGTTAGATTGGTTGGTGTTCGAAAATCAATAATAACTCTAATATTGGAAGGATTTACTATGATACCTTCCCCATAAATAATGTGACCTAAGTACTGAACCTATGACTTGAAAAAGGCACACTTCTCTAGGTTCTCCTATAGCTTTTTCTCTTGAAGACACTACAAAACTTGATGAAGGTGATCCTCATGCTCCTCATGCATACTTTAGTAAATCAAAACGTCATCGAGAAACATGAGAAAAAATAAATCCAATAATGTCCTTAATATCCCATTAATCAAACTCATAAATACTGTAGGGGCATTTTTCAGACTAAATGGCACAAATGTGAACTTGTAGTGGCCATATCTCATGCGGAAAGCTATCTTGTGGATAGCTGCCTCTGAAATCCTTAGCTAATGGTATCCTGACTTAAGATCTATCTTAGAAAATATGGTTTCCCCCTTCATCTGATCAAATAAATCATCTATGTGAGGAAGGGGGTAACGATTTTTTATCGTTACTTTATTCAATTGTTTGTATTCCACACACAAACATAAATATCCATCCTTCTTCTTCACAAATATCATTATTGCACCCAAAGGAGATACAATAGAATGGATTACACCTTTTTCAATAAGGCCCTCCAAGTGTAACTTGAGCTCACATAGCTTAGGTGTGTTCATCCTATATGGTGAGTGTGAGATAGGCTCCGCTCTAGGAACCAAGTCAGTATAAAATTATATCTCACGTGGGGGAGGTAACCCTTACAACTCACTAGGAAAAACATTATAAAACTCTTGCCAAATGGGTTGGTATTCAAGTGATGGTCCATGAGCATTATCCTCTAATCGATCACTAATTGTGATGGCATACAATTGACAACCCTGTAGCACACACCGCTTTAGCTGCATAACAAATATGGGGTGAATAGAGATGGGTCTCCTAAATCCAACTATCACTGACTCAACTCCCAAACTGTATACACAAGATATAACTATGTTATAACAATAAAATCTAGCTCTCTATGCATACAACCAATCCATGCCCAAGATAACTCCATATTAACCAAAGGGAAGGATATGGAGATCCAAATTCATGGTGAAGGGTCCAAGGTCCACTACACACTCCTTAACTAAGGAGTCTATTGAGAGTTTGGCTCAAGAAGCCATCTTGACATCCCAACTAATGCCCAGCCTAACTGGAACCAACCTACATCTCTCTACTAAAGATGGAGAAATGAAAGAATCATAAGAGCCTGAATCAAATAAGATAGAGGTAGAAATACCACCATTGCTACCTAGGGTCTCGATCACTATGCCCTAGTGATATTCTTGGTGGTTCTCGACTGCTGCATAAATCTTATGGCTCTTAGCCATGTGTCACGAAGCTTAGGCTCAAAAATAGGTTCCTTACCTTGATTAGTAGGGTTATGTGGGCACTCTTTCAAGTGATGTCCATGTACACAACACCCATAGCAACTACATGGTCATCTCCGCTAAGCAGATACTCTTCCAGGTGGCCCAATAGTCCATGGTATAGAACTTGATGATCCTGTCATAGATCTCTGTAGGTGTTGTGGTGGACATAATCTTGTTGAATGTGCTCAAGGTGCAGCATGTGTCCTATTGGTCCCCCTAGTTGGAGGTCCCATACTACGCCCTCTTTGAGCATCATGGCATTGTGGAGTTCGAAATGGTGGTCAAAACTATTGTTTTTACTAAGGAGGCCTGAAGGAAGACTATGCTAAAGTGTGTCCACCACGAGAAGGAGGAGTTGATCCCCTTGACCTACTATCATACATTTGTTGTATACGTCTCTTCACTTTATCTCTAGCCTACTCATTCTTCCCTTGGGTTATCTTTGCAATATAGGCCTTCTCCATGGCCTCTGATAGTGTCTATGAAGAATGAATTTTCACTGCACCACCCAAGTCTAAGTTCAGGCCCCTGATGAACCCTAATCTGCTCATCCTGCATGTAGTCTACATACTGAAGCATATCAAAATGGAGGCCTATCGTAGATCATAAAAATCATTGATCCATTTTTGGATGAATCTCCTATATATGTATCTAATATTGAAACGATCCTCAAAGAGCTCCCAAGTAATTGTCTCTGTATCCATATGGAGCTTCTTCTCCATAGTCCTCCACCAAACTAAGGATACGTCTCTCAGAAGGTGGATGGCAACACGATATTTCATGTTTCTGGTACAAAGACATAGCTTGAATCATCCACTGCTCAAGCTAACCATCCATTCTTCGTCCTTAAATTCTCCCGTGTCTCTAACAAAATGAGGCGGGTGTAACTTAACTATCTCTCTAATGTGATCTATTGATGTCGAGTGTTAGACCCTAGGTCTTTTCTCATGACCATATCTTGGCCTAGGGCTCATAGACCTATCTTTGTGTCTTGTAGCTCTATCTCTGTGCTCTTTAGGCGGTGACTCATGTTTAATCAACTCCACGTGGGAGTTATTTGCCCTATCCTCAACACTATGACATGAAGGTGCATGAGCCTCCAATAATGGCTCTTTTTCATGTTTGCTAGGTCACCCTCCTAAATATCCTCTGCATATAGCAACATTAATATCTTGTTGTGGGGTAAGTACACCAAGTTGAGGGGCCAAAAGGGGGTCTTAAGTGGACGTATTTTTCTAAAAACTAAAAAATTTCAACTTGTATGATTTTTTTGAAATAGTTACACTCAAAATTTGAAGATGTACAAATATGAATCGTAGAATTTTGAGTCTAGTTTCTAAGCTACTAAATTTTATTAAAAACGGTTAAGTTTAAGTGGGCCAAAAAACTAAAATACCAACAGGTGCTCCTGTTTTTGTTAAAAAACATAATAGAGTGACTTTCATGCCTCCCACCATTTTTTTAGCACCATTGAGTTTTTTTGAAAACCCTTTAGTAGAAAGATAGGTAGAAGCATCTAGTTTGTGTGAGATTTTTTTTAAGATTTTTTTAACGAGTATTTTTTTATTT